>VMDO01000011.1:0-428822 GCA_007922755.1 Pedetes capensis
GCTGGGATTTAGCTCAGTTGGTAGAGAGCTGCGCTGCAGTCTCTGAGGTCCCGAGTTCGATTCCCAGCACCACAAAAATGGGAGAAGGACCTGGCAATCCACTCCCAAGGCAATCCCGAAACAGTCTGCCATTGAAAACCCTATGAGGGTCGCTATGAGTCGGATACCGACTCGATGGCACCTAACAACAACAACAACACATGATACTGGACTGGCACCTAATAAATCTCTGTTGAATAAATGAATGTTGTTCCTGCCGTTAGTCACCTGTCCCAGCTCCAATGTTGAAAAACAAAAATGAAAATTACTTCGGCCTCAAGGTATAGACTATGGTTTGGAAATAATCCTGAGGTCAAGAATCAGCGATCAGTTTGGTTTGGGAATATCCTATTACCTTCATTTTACCTCTCCCTCCCCCTTATTTAATGATTATGCCAGAGTTTCTAATTAAAGAAAAGACCTCAGGCACTTATTGATTCAAATGTGCTGCATCACAAGGGAGATTTTGAGAATAAAACTAGAATTTAGCATATCAGAAATCCAATCCATCTGAGATCTCTCAGAGGGGTTTGCCCTTGGGTCATTTAGCACAGACTTTCATAGTCACTGGAAAGTGTTGTCATGGTAATCATGGAACCGTTCATGATTTCCTTACTGAGTTAATGAAGATACTGGAAAGAGCCCAGAGGAATTCATATTTGGGTGTGCACTTGTCTCCATATTAACCCAATCATTGTTTTGAACACACATCTGCCCCAGGGCCGGGCCTCTTGGCTCTTGGTTCTGACAGGAATAAATAAACAACTGATTCCTTTTTAGTGTTTCAGCCTACGAGGCTGTGGATGGCTGCCCTTTGGTCTCACTTCAACAGGAAATCCCACATGGAAGATTTAAAGAAGCAGAAGAAAAAAAGGTGGTTGTGTGAAGCAAATCTCTTTCATTTCAGATTATTAATGTTGCTGATTTCAAGGCACATAAGTTGAATGCCTATAAAGAAAGCCTTAGTAGCAGAGAGTGCAGAACACTGACTATAGCTAAAGCCTTTATTTTATTGTCCTTTATACACACACACTTTAACTCAAGCCTCTACCAAGACTTCAAATTTGGATCCAGATATCCCGGTGTTATACTCAATACATGAGTATGAGATTTCCCATCAGTCTTCCATTCTGCTATTAACTCCCAATATCTATTCATCCTTCTTTCTTATAACAGAATCCCTTATTTTTAGTGAGGCATGTGTTTGCTTACAATCAAGTTTTCCAACCTCCCTTACTGCTGACCAATGGCATTCAAGGATAAGTAATATATTCAAGTTTCTAGATGTATCTTTAGAGAGTATGTGTCTCTTCTTTCTAACTAGAATGATGGATAGCAATGCGGTGGCCATTTTGGGGAGTGAGTTGGGAGCCATGTTGAAAATGGTAGATTACAAGAGAGAATTCTGGGTCTCAGAAGATTGTGAAGTTTCTATAAAGTCATAGACTGACCATGTTTACAGGAGGGTGAAGGAAACTTCAGGCTTATGTAAGTGACAATTATTTTGGATTTTCTGTCATTCAGCCTTAATTAATATACCACCCAAAAGCAAAATTTATTTTTCTTCTTTCCATTGATTGAGTGTGAAATCCCTCTGCTGCTTCCTTCTCCTCCCCCTCCTCCCACTCCCCTCCTCCCTCCTCCCCTCCTCCCCCTCTTCTCCTTCCTCCTCCCCCTCTTCTCCTTCCTCCTCCCCCTCTTCTCCTTCCTCCTCCTCCTCCTCTCCCTCCTCCTCCTCTCTCTCCTTCGTTTTTGCTGGGGATTGAACCCAGGGCCTTGTGACTGCTAGCTGTGCACTGCTACTGAGCTACATCCCCAACTCTAAGTGTGAAATATCACTGGTTTTCTGTGAGATTTACTTTCTGGTCCCACGGCATGCTGGAAGGTGGACAGATTTGCTGGACCTTTGTTTTGCATTTGCCAGACTGAATTTTCTGTTATGGTGAATTAAGACAGGATTTCTATGGCAGGGAGATACCTATTCCAGCTTAACCCCAGAGACTTAGGGCTGCCTGGTCTTTGTGTGTGCATTTTGAATCTTTCTACTGCAGTGGAACCACACACCTTTTACTCTAAAATCAGGATGATTGTCTCAAATGCTTTCTGGAACAAGATAGGTGGTGAATAACGTTCATCACTATTTAGTCTGAGCTCAAAGCAATTGAGATAAAGACAAAAACCTCAGGCCAACCCAGAACAAAACCCACCTTCCATATTCTCTAAAGCAAGTGGAACAGTCCCCTGCGTGGGAAACCAAAGCCTTATATTAGCAAAGAATTATTTACTTACTGAACTTAGGCCTTTTGATCTTCTTTGTTGTTTCTTTATTTGACTGTATTCCAGTTACCAGCAGAACTACATGAAGAAAAAAAAAATCTAATCAATATTATTTCACCTAAATGTTTTCTCTCTTTTAACTGTTAATGTTTGCTTTGGTGGTGCATATTCTCATTCATGGAACTAACTTTCCCTTATATTAATATCGGGGAAGTGAGGTGTATAGTTTGTGTACTTTTCTTAGCCTCTGCTGAAAGATCCTTTCAAAACAATCTCTTGGATACTTGTCCTGTGTTTTGCTGTGTTTTGCACCACACCGCTCCTACAGTCTCCATTTTCCAAAGGGGAGCATGTGGCCTGGAAAAGTCTATTAATTTGCCTGCTCAATGGAATGAAAGATGGAGGTGGTAGGGTAAACATCCAGATCCTCCTTTCCTCTGCTCCACAGTGGGTTTCCAAATGGCCAACTTCCCAGAGAACTGCACAGGGCGTGCGCGTATGTGCTGTACCCGTGTGCGTGCAACTGAGGGAAGGTGGAACGGAGGGCACATAAGAAAAGCCTCAGCGGAGCTGGGCGCCGTGGCGCACGCCTGTAATCCTAGCGGCTTGGGAGGCGGAGGCAGGAGGATTGAATGTTCGAGACCAGAGACAGTCTCCGTAATTAAGCGAGACCTTGTCTCAAAAAAAAAAAAAAAAAAAAAAAAGTAAAAGATAAATGGGCTGAGGGTGCAGCTCAGTGGTCCAGCACTTGCAGAGCATGCAAGTGCGTGGCCCTGGGTTCAACCCCCAGACCGGAACAAAACAAAACAAAACAAAACAAAACAAAACAAAAACCCTCAGCGGAGAGCCTAGCTGGAAAAGGAAGATAAGGACAAAGTTGCTGGGGAGCAGAGGGGGAGACTCATCTTGAGGTCTGAGGTGTGACCTGAGGGTCCCCTGGTGGACCATTCTAGCAGCTCTGGTTCTGTGCCCCCCTCAGAAACAGGAACAGACCTTCAAATAGATTTGGACACTACTGTCCTTCAGGAGGTATAGCAACTGGTGAAAAAGAAGGAATTCTTTATCCTTTTCCATGTAAAGTCACATTCCTGATTCCTTTTTAAGCACCTACAATGAACCTGGGGTTGGGATTTAGCTCAGCTGGTAGAGCACTGCTCTGCAGTCTCTGAGGTCCCTGGTTCGATTCCCAGCAAGGAAAAAATGGGAGAAGGACGTGGCAATGCACTCCCCTGGCAATCCTGAAACAATAAACCATTGAAAATTCCTACTATGAGTCAGATACAACTCAATGGCACCTAACAACAATAACAATGAGGCTGAGCCTTGTGTTTTTTTTAAAAAAAACAACATTGACTAATTTTCTTCTTTTTGCAAAAATAATGCATGTTTCTTGTAGAAAAATGTAAAAAGCACAAAAACTAGTGCATAAAATGTGGATGAACACAAAAGTATAATTTTTCCAAGCTTTTCCTATATGTATATATGTATTCATATGGGTACTTTAAAATAAACATTGGATCATACTTATACTGTTTAGAATTTTATATAACTTGTTTCAACTTAAAGATACATACCAACGTTTTTCCTCACCATTAAATGTTCTTCCCACTACAATTTTAACTGCCTGTAAAGTACTGCACTATGTGGATGATATGGTAATTTAGCCAATCCTCCATTTAATATAAATAGCTCCATCTTTGCACAGATCTATTATTTCCTTAAAATAAATTTCCAAATAGAATTTCTTATCTGAAACTTATGCTCACTTAAAATTTTGACACATATCAGAATAATTTCTCATAGCAATTTTTGTTTTATTGGCAATATATGATAATGCTCACTTCTCCATTCCTACACTAATTCTACCTATAGACAGAAAGCAGCAGTTTTTCCTTTCAGAAATGCTAGTCAATTCTCTCTCCTTCCTTCCTCTCCAGGCATTCACCTACCTCACCCATCCCAGGGTGGCAGTGCTTTCCTTTACCGCCACATTAGCTCATTTTCTGCGGAACTCATGTTCTGGAAGGAGTTGGGGCTCTGGAGGTGAGCATGGGGAAATGGAGATCAAAATAGCCAATGACCTTGCCATCTAGGAGATTGTTTTTAACAGAACATAGAAGCTCAATTAGGTCTAAATGGACTTAGGAGTTCTTGGGTGGGCAGCTATTTTTGAAGGAAAATGTAATGTCACCAACTGTTTAAGATAACTTTATACATGCAATTGTCTACCTGCTATGGAATGAGTGTTTATGTCCTCTCAAAATTCATATGTTGGAATCTTAACCACCAAGGTGGTAGTGTGAGAAGATGAGCCTTGGCAGCTGATTGGGTCACAAAGGACAAGCTATCATGAATTGAATTAGTGCCTTCGTAAAAGAGGCCCCAGAAAGCTGCCTTGTGTTTTCCATCATCTAAGGACACAGGGAAAGGTTGGCTGTTCATGGCTCTGGAAGTGAGTTTGTACCAGATACCGAATCTGTCAGCGACTTCATTGTGGCCTCCCTAGACTCCAGAATTTTGAGAAATAAATTCCTGTTTTCTATAAACCTCCCAGTCTGTGGCAGTTGGTTACAGCAGCTCAAATGGGCTAAGACACTAGCTACTCTGTGCCAATGATGCAGCCAATAGATTATTCCCAGTTTTGACCATTAGCCCTAGTTGAGGTATGGGTGGTGGACGTCCCATGTCCTACGAGAACAGAAACATGAAAGAGGACTGAGTGAGAACCAAAAGTCCAGCCAAGGAGAATGAAGGCAGACATTTCTTAGGTGTTATTTACTTCTGGGGTTTGGGTGGGTGTGAGTGTCCTGGAGGTCTGACTTTTATAGTAGTCTCTGTGCCATTTAACTCTGTACAAAGACCACATTTTCACTTTATGTGCAAAAATAAATATCTAGAATCCTAGAGTATTTTTTAAAACAAGTCTTAAGAAAGTAGGTAGAAAAGAAAATTAAACAAGTGAAGTAGGAGGAGTGAAGTGAAATAATAAATAGTATCAATTCTTGAAGAAAACCAAATATTGTCCTTGTAGGCCTATTTGCCTTTGGCAAGTGGTTTATAAGTCCTGGTATTATTAGAACTATAAATATTTCAGCAAAATACCCCATCACTTATTTGGTCACCCAAGACCCCAAGGCTGGAATCATGCATAGCTGGTTCAGTTTACCAGCAGTGGTTAATAAGGTCCTCATTGCCAGTGGCTCACACAGGCCCCTTCCTCAGTGTTGGTGCGTGTTCATTAAAGCTTCTCAGAATCCACTCCTGTAGCAGGGCAGGTCAATGCTGCCCGCATACGTGCTTGCGCCTGGAGCAAGTCTTCCTCTCATCAGCAAGACCTTTCTTGCTATATTGGAAATGGTGAGTTGCACGTTGAACTTAGGAGAGAGGAAAATCAGTCTTGTGTTCATTTTCCTAGGAAGCTAAGCAGAGCGCCAAGGTAGGTGGCTGGTCCCACTGCCATGTACAAAGCAGCAGTCAGGTCTGAAAGCCAGTCCTTTTTCTGAGCATAGTTAATTATCTGGCCACTGAGGTCATTAGTGTCTACAAACCTTGAGGAAATTACATCTATGATCCACAGTTCCAAGACAGTCATGATTTACCAACTCTGCAGCAAGACTTCTTCATGTTTAAAAGTCCAGTGTTTTGGCTTTGAATAACGTAAAAAGTTCATCTTTCTACAGTAGTGCTTAAAATTTCAAGGAAATTAAATTTTAAAACCATTTCTTCCAATAAGTTTCTACTACTTCACTCTTGTCTGGTTTGACAGTAAATACAGTTAAGATGGGCTGGGGTTTAGCTGAGTAGGCAGAGTGCTGCTATGCACTTTCTGACAATCCGGGTTCTATCCCCAGCACTGCCAAAATGGGAGAGGGATGTGGCAGTCGACTCTTGAAAACAATCCTGAAATAATCAGCCATTGAAAACTGTATGAGGGTCACTATGAATCAGACACGATTCAGTGGCACCTAACAACAAGGACATAATTATGGGCTGGGGTTCAGCTCAGTTGGTAGAGCGCTGCTCTGCACTCTTAGAGGCCCTGGGTTCTATCCCTAGCACCACAATCCACTCCTGAAACAATCCCGAAACAATCAGCCATTGAAAACCTTATGAATAGCAAAGGCACACTGACATAATTCTGGGCATGGCACATACAGGGTCGATACGAGTTGGACCTGACTGGATGGCACCTAACAACAACAGTTAAGATATCTGAGGTGTAACTGTTTTTAAATTCAATTTAAAAATGATCATAGAGATAATTTATAAAGGAAGAAAATACAAATGAATAAGCTTGAAATAATGTTCAATTTCATTAATGATTTAAAATGCAAACTAAAACAAAATAAGGGGATGTTTTCCTGTATCATGTCAGTAAATATGCAACAGAAGATTATACTCAATTCTGGTAGAGATTTGGGGATAGTGAATTTATGTGCACTGTTAGCGAATTCTAAGCAGGTGGGGCAATTCTGGAAAGCAATTTGATAATAAATTTCGAGAGTCTTAAAAATTATATTCTTTGACTTAGGAAATACACTCCTAGGAATATACTCTGAAGTTATAATCATTGATATAGACAAAGATTTATGTAAAGAATGTTCATTACAGCATTTCTAATGGCAATCTGGAAATAATGAAATGTTGGAAATGTCTCAACAATGGGGAAATCCTAATCATTTATTACAAATGGCGTGTAGAAGAATATTAAATTACCGGTGAAGTGCTCAGCTCTAACTCTAAGGATGATTCTGAAAAAGTTTAAATATATGCAGAGAAATAACTGAAACAATATATCAGAATGTTAATGATGATGGAATCACAATTTCTAGTTTATATTTCCCCTTTTATATTATACTCCTTATATATAAAATATATTTTATGTACCATTATTTCATTTACAATTAAAAACAGACAGCATAATTAAATTATTTTTAATTTGGTCAAAGTCATATAGATGGGAGAAGGACCTGGCAGCCCACTCCGGAAATAATCAGCCATTGAAAACCCTATAAATTTATAGCAGAGAAGCACTGACATAGTGCCAGGCATGGCACAGTGTTGGGCAGTGTTTTGTCTGTTGTACATGGAGTCACTATGAGTTGGATCCAAGGTAATGGCATTTAACAACAACAATAAATTCATATAGACTTATAATAATGAAAAGTGCTTTATAAAATTATTGGCATGATTAATCTGTGCATATATTTTCTGGTTTTACTATTGATAGTAAATTATAATCTACTTTCAAGAAAAGATATGAAGTGCCAGAACATCTAATTAATAATCAAATCAGTAAGTACTTACTAAGTACTTATGTGTCTAGAACTTTTCTAGAAATCCCTCATTTTAGCCTTGAAACTTCTTGTTAGGTCTTTTTAGAGCCACTCAATATTCAAACACAGGTAGTGTCCACAATGCCTTCTTGAAAACTGATATATAAAGCAGATTGTTTTAAAACAATTCAAATTTCCCCCATATTTTAATATGGAATTATTTACTCATTGAAACATTTAGCTTTATAGCAAAGATATGACAATATATTTTCTATAAGCACATAAAAAATAAAATTATGCTTCAAATCATGGAATGTTAAATGTGGGAGGAGCTTTGGTAGTCATCCCTTTATTTTATGGAAAGGAAATGAAGGTGAAGGTTAACACCTTGGTTATATATGTAGCTATTTGTGGTCAGAAGTTGGAACCGGAATGTAAATTTGCTAGGAACAGTCTTAGTATCTTTATTCTACTTGCTTCCCCTATGTGTACTTATTGATTATGCATGGGACTCCCAAGACAGTAAGTAGCACAAAACTCTATCACACATTTAAAGATATCTAAGATATCTAAGACAACTCTGATACCTAAATCAATTCATATCTAAAGCTACTGAAGTTAATTTAGAGAGTTTCGGGGGGAGTTTGGGTGACCCTCATAGCTTAAAAATCCAGCATCCCTGAAGACAATCATTTGTGGAGTGCCTATGGAATGTGGGGAACATGGGAGACAGCTTCTGTCCTCAATGACTTAACAGATTTGAGGGGCCAGATTAATGATGAGACCAATACAATGCAGTCATGGTGTGAATAACAATAGGGCACCAAGGAAGGACAAAGGAAGATGGCGCCGTCTAATTAGGGGATGGGGCAAGGAGGGAAGCTTCTTAGAGGACCAGCTGGGGCTTCTGAGGACAGCGGGTGTGGGGCTGAGGGGAATAGCACTTCAGGAAAGGGAACAGCATATTCAAAGCTCTGGGGATGAGAAATGCCATGGCTGTTGGTGAAATCAGAAGTTCAGTGCTAGAGTTAGGGCTGTGGTGAGAGATGAAAGCAAGAGAGGACAACTGAGGCCACATCAAGAAGGCTTTGCAAGCAAGCCACTAAGAAACTCAGGCTCGCCCTAAAGGAAGAGGGAAAACTCTGAGCAGCTGAACTCAAGAGAGTGGTGATCAGGCATGGGCTTTAGGGATATTAACAGGGTATGGTGGAGAATGAGCTGGAGGGGTAAGGATTAGGGTAAGGAGGCCATCACAGTACCCAGTGTGCATGTTGAGGGAAAAGAGATGGAGAACTTAAGGAAATGGTCTGGGGAGGAGGGGAAAGAGACAGGGATGCAGGAATGCAAGATCTTAGAGGAATCTGCAAACAGAAGCCTCTTTCCTTCTCTCCCTTCCTCCTTCTTTTTTCTTTCCCTCCCTGCCTCCCTGCCTCCTTCCTTCCTTCTTTCTTTCTTTCTTTCTTTCTTTTTTTTTCTTTTTCTTTCTCTCTCTCTCTCTTTCTTTCTCTTTCTTTCTCTCTCTCTCTTTCTTTCTTTCTTTCTTTCTTTCTTTCTTTCTTTCTTTCTTTTGCTTTTCTCTTTCTTTCTCTTTCCTTTCTTCCTTTTTTCTTTCCTTCTTTCTTTCCTTCCTTCCTCCCTTCCCTCCTTCCTTTTTTTGAGGCAGGGTCTCATAGACCAGGCTGGGCTAGAACTCATGATCCTCCCCCCTTATCATCCAGTTTATTTTCTTTTTCATGAATAGAGTGATTCATTGTTTTCCCCCACTTTTATTAAAGTGTAATTGACAAAAATTGTGGTGTATAACGTGATGTTTTGATCTGTATGTATCTTGTGAAACAATTAAATCAAGCTAATTAACATATTTATCATCTCACATTTTCTATGTCATAAGAACATTTCATATTTAGTCATAGAAAATTTGAAGTAGAAAATACAGTATTATAAACTGTAGTCCCCTGCTGTACTTTAAACTCCCAACACTTACTGTTATTCTACCTAGCCAACACCTCCCCATTTCTCCCTTCTCCTAGGCCCTGGCAACTTCTGTTCTACTCTCACTTCTAAAAGTTTGATTTTTTAGATTCTGTAAGTGAGATCATACAATATTTGTCTTTCTGTGTCTGGCTTATTTCACTTGGTATAATGTCTCCAATTTTATTAATGTCACAAATAGCAGGATTCCCTCTTTTAAAGGGTGAATAATATTTCATTGTGTGTGTGTGTGTGTTTCTGTGTGTGTCTGTGTATTTTGTTTTTCCATTCATTCATTGATAAACACTTAGGATGATTGCATGTCTTGGCTATTGTGGATAGTGCTGCAGTGAATATGTGAATGCAGTTGTCTCTTCAACATACTGATTTCATTTCCTTTGGATATATACCCAGAAGTAAGATTGCTGGATTATATGATAGTTTTATTTTTAGTGTTTTAAAGAAACTTAGCATACAGTTTTCCACAATAGCTATGCTATGTTTTCATTCCCACCACCAATGTGCAAAGGTTTTCTCTTCTTCACATCCTTACTAACACTTTGTGTTATTTGTCTTCTTGATAATGACCATTCTAACATGTGTAAGGTGATAATACATTGTGGTTTTGATTCATATTTCTCTGATCATTATTGATGCTGAGCTTTTAAAAAATTGTATCTGTTGACCATTTGTTTATCTTCTTTTGAGAAATGTTTATTCAGGTCCTTTATCTTTTTTAGAATTAGGTTGTTTTCTTGCTATAAGTTGTTTGAGATCCTTTTATATTTTGGATATTACCACTTATCAGATGTATGGTTGGCAAATATTTTCTCCCATTTCATAGGTTGTCTGTATTCTATTGACTATTTCCTTTGCTGTGCAGAACATTTGTAGTTTTAGGTGATCTCATTTCTCTATTGTTACCTCTGTTTTCTGGGTCATATCTAAAAAGTCATCGTGCAAATCAATATTAAGATTTTCCCTAGGACTTTTTCAGTAGTTTTATAGTTCTGAGTCTTATGTTTAAATCTTTAATCTTTCTTGAGTTGAGTTTTGTATTTTGTGTGATATAAAGATCTAATTTCATTCTCCTCCATATGGATATCTCCTTTCCTCTAAACCATTTATTTAGGAGATTAACCCTTCTGAATTGTGTGTTCTTGGCATCTTGGTTAAAGATCGATTGACTATAAATGCATAAATTTCCTTCTGGGCTCTCTATTCTGTTCCATTGGTTTACATATCTGCTTTTATTTTAGTACCATCCTAGATTCTTCTCTTTTATTGCTATTGGCATATACTATTTGTACAAAATAATGGATTTCATCATGACATTTTCATACATATACGTAACATGCTTTGGGAATATTCACTCTGTCTTTACCTTCTCTTGTTCCCTTCTCCCTTCTTGCTGGCTCCCTTTCCCCCAAATAGGCCACTTTCTAATTTTATGTCTTTTGGGAGGGGTTGCTTGTTTTAAATCAAGACTCCACATGTGGAGATAAAACATGTGGCATTTGTCTTTCTGGGTCTGGCTGATTTCACTTAATACAATGATTTCCAGCTCCATCCATTTGCTTACAAATGGCATAATTTTACTCTTTTTATGGCTGAATAAAACTCCATTGTGCATCTGTACTGTATTTTCTTTATCTATTCATCTGTTAATGGGCTAGGCTTATTTTATAAATTGGCTATTGTGAATAGTACCACAATGAACATGGGTGTGCAAGAATCTCTATTGCACAATGACTTTGATTCCTTTGAGTATATACCCAAAAGTAGTATGGCAGGATCTATTTTCAGGTTTTTGAAGAACCTCCATAAAGATTTCCATAGTGGCTGGACTAATTTAGATTCCTACTAACAGTGTGTCTACAGCTGTATCACTCTGGCTTCTGATGTTGTCAGGTCTGAGAAGCTAGGCAGGGTCAGGCCTGTATCAAAGTACTAACTTTGATGGGAGACCACTTGGGAGTACTGGGTGCTGTAGGCTTGGGAAAAGGACCTGGCAGCCCACTCCTGAAATAATCAGCCATCAAAAACTCTATGAACAGCAGAGAATCACTGACAATAATGCTGGGCAGGGCACAATGTCAGGTGGCATTTTGTTCTGTTGTACATAGGGTCGCTATGAATTGAGCCTGATTCAACAGCACCTAACAACAATACAAGCAACAGTGTATAAGAGTCTGCCCCTCATCCTTTCCAGCATTTGCTGTTGCTTGTTTTTTTGACAATAGTCATTTTGACTATTGTTGTTAGGTATCTGACTCATAGAGACCCTATGTACACAGAAGAAAACACTCCCTGACAATGCCATGCCTGGCCCTATGCCAGTGCTTCTCTGCTATTCATAGGGTTTTTAGATTGTTCTGGGAGTGGGCAGCCAGGTCCCTCTCCAATTTTTGTGGTGCTGGGGATCGAATCCAGAGCCTCAGAGCATATGGAGCAAGCACTCTACCAACTGAGCTAAATGTAGTGTGATGGAATCTCTGTAGTTTTGGTTCACATTTCTTTTATACCATGATGTTTTGATTACTATACCTTTAAAGTGTATTTTGAAATCAGGTATTATGAACCCTTCAGTTGTGTTCTTTTTGCTCAAGATTACTTTGTTTATTCAGGGTCTTTTATGGTACCATACAAACTTTAGAATTTTTTTTTATTTCAGTGAATAATACAATTGGAATATTGATAGAGATTGCACCAAACCTGTAGAAGGCTTTGGATAGTATAGACATTTTAACAATGTTAATTCTTCTGACCATGAGCATGGATTATCTTCCCATTTATTTATGTGTTCTTCACTTTCTTTCATCAATGTCTTATAGTTTTCTATGTACAGATCTTTTACCTCCGTGGTTAAATTTATCCCTAAGCATTTTTTGTCCTTGATGATATTATAAATGAGACTTCTAAAAATTATCTTTTTTGTATAGTTCATTGTTAGTGTATAGAAACATTCCTGATTTTTTTGTATGCTGATTCTGTATCTTGTGGCTTTACTGAACTTGTTTATTAGATCTAACAGCTTTTTGGTGTAGTCTTTGAGATTTTCTACATATACCATCATGCCACCTGTATGCACAGACAATTTTACTTTTACCTTTCTAATTTGAAAGCTTCCCCCTCCCCAGCCCCAATTGCTTTGGCAAGAAATTCCAGTATTATGTTGACTAGAAGTGGCAGGAATAGGCCACTTCTGTTCCTGGTCCTGTTCCTGGTCCTCGAAAAAAGACTGAGCTTTTTACTGCCTAGTGTGATGTTGGCTGTGTGTTTGTCATAGATGGCTTTTATTGCACTGAGGTACAGGAATCTCCTTTTTCTACCATGATTTCTTGCTGTATGAATGAGTGACTCTGAAAGGGTTTTGTAAAGGGAAGGCTGAGGAGAGGAAGGTGTTAGAGGGTAGCCAAGGCTCCTTTCTTGGTTCTGTGATGCTGGGGAAATTCTCAAGTGTGAAATGGCTCCCAGGTTCGTTTGCTTTGCTTTGCTTTACTAAATTCTTCCTTTCCTAACCCTTTGCTCCACCTCTCTTGCTATGTGAGAAACCTGCTAACCTGCAGGTGAGTGTGAGAAGGGAGGTAGTCTCTCAGAAAGAGCACGGTGGAAATGAAGGACCCCATTTCCAGGGCAAGTGGTCCCTTGTTTACTACAGCAAGTCAGGCCTATTCAACAACTATAGAGGCTGCACTGGAGTGGTTGATCCTTGGATTTTGTCCAGTCTGAGAAGGACAGCAATGGTTAGGAGTTGAAGACTCCTGTCCAGGTACCCAGAAACCTCTCAGGGCTTCTCACAACCATCTGACAGGAAGCAGGGGATGGTGCCACTGAGGATGAGGATTGTCTCTGGTAGAGAGAGGCCCACCTGAGAGACAAGTGGCCTGGATAAAGCTGCCCTTGCTCTCTGGCAGCCATCTTACATGAGGCTGGGTGATTAACAGTTCCACCACATAATTTACGGAAGAGAGGAGGAGCAAAGTGCCAATACTATCAAGGACTAAAACCACGTTTTCCCTCTAACTCCCAGCCCAGTGCTCATTCCACCATGCTGAGAGCCCCTTGCCTTCCTGGCTGTGTTACCTCTTTTTCTTTCAGTCCCCAGTTCTGCCACATAGACTCCCTCTGAACAGACCTTGAACACTCTTACTATTTGATGGGTTGAATTTTCCCCCCTTCCAACTCGTACGTTGAAGTCCTAATCCCCAGTTACTCAGAATGTGACCTGATTTAAAAATAAGTCCGTGGCAGACACAGTTAGTTTAGGATGAGGTCAGGCTGGAGTAGAGAGGGTCCCTGATCCAGTATGACTGATGTCATTATACCAAGGGACTATCTGGTGACAGACCTACACACAGGGAGAAGACCATGGGAAGATGGAGGTCAACACTGATGTGATGCCAGTGTGATGCAGTGATGCATCTATAAGCCACAAGATGCCAAAGCTTGCCAGAAAAGCCCTGAAAGCCATGCCTGAGAGGCATGGAGCTGATTTCTCCCCCACAGCCTCTGAAGGAACCAATCCTGCGGATGCCTTGTAGCCTGATGACTTCAGGTCTCCAGAACTGGGAGAGAATGTATGTATATTTTTTGTTCTAAGATGTCTGGTTTGTGGTATTTTGTTACAGCAGCCCTAGCACATGAATACTGTTGTTGTTAGGTGCTGTTGAGTCAGGCCCAACTCACAGTGACCCTCATGTGATTTTCATTGGCTTGATTATTTTGGGATTGCTTTAGGAGAGGATTGCCACATACTTCTTCCATTTTTGCAGTGCTGGGGATTGAACCCAGGTCCTCAGAGAGTGCAGAGCAGCACTCTACCAACTGAGCTAAATCCCAGCCCAGCAAACGAATATAGATGATCTAAAAGGCCTCTATGCCCTTTCCTGGTGATAGTGTCACAAGGACACTTACAATCATATTGCCTGACAAGGCCACAGACAGTAGGGTCCACCTGAACTGAAGGTTACCCTGGGCTTATTCCAAAGCCCATCTTCAGGGCTCCTGTTCCAGTAGACCTGTTGTTCTTCAGGGGCTGATACCAAACTGCTTTCTCAGGTGATAACAGACTTATCTGGAGGGTCTCATTTCTATGAGTTGTCCGTGATACAAGTAAAGCCATACCAGTTATAAAAATTTCTTTTGTAAGAAACTGAGTAATTAATAAGAAGATCCATGAATTTAAAAACTGCAAATATGCTGTAAATGAAACATTTGCTTGCTGTTGAAATCTACACACAAAAGTATGTGCATATATTATATGAAATATGCAGAGACATATACATGTAATGCATATATTTGCTTTATATAATAGTATATATACACAGGCATCCTGAATTTGATCTACACTTAACATTCTCATTTAAACTTCTCCTCACAATATTTATCACAAAAAGACACACAGTTACTGTTTGTGTCCTGACTTGGTTTAAAACTTTTCTTGGCTAGATTCTTCAGACTTTGGGAAAACATTAGAAGGGTATCCAGATACATATATAAAAGTACTTACCAAAGAACATTTCAATGACAGATGCCTTCATAGTGAGAAATATCAGAATGGCACCCTGGAGAGAAAGAAGCAATAACATCATCATGTTTCAGCCAAGAGTTCTGAATTGAATGCATGAAGTATATGGGGTTGTTGTTATTACTGTTAGGTGCTATTGAGTCGGATCCAATTCATGGAGACCCTATGAATGAAACACTATCCAGCATGGTGCCATGCACATGATCTTCTTATGTTTTGATCCCATTACTACAGTCTCCAGAACAACTGAATCAGAACATCTTGGGGGGTGGATCTAGATATTAAACTTTTAAAATACCCCTTAGATAATTCTAACATGCAGCCAAGTTCAAGTACAGCAATTTAGAGTAGGGCTTCTCTTAATGTGCATGCTAGTCACCTGGGGATCTTGTTAAAATACAGTAGGCCTGGGGTAGTGCTAGAGTCCCCAAATGACCAGGAATTTTAAAGAAAGGAAATAAGTTATATCAACCATGGGAATAAGAGAAAGCCTCATAGCAATGGTAGCAGTTGGGTCAGCCGTGAAGAGTGAACAGAGTTTGGACATACAGAGATAGGGAGAAGGGGCTGTAAGTGGGGACCAGCATCAACAGAGGCCCAAGGGTTGGAAATCCCAATGGATATGAAAAGGCTGTTGATCTATTCCTTACCCTTTCTCTTAAGGCTGGAAGGAAACTCTCAAAGAGTTACTAGTACTACCATTAACTGAGCATATTATGCACTTCATATTTGCCTCAGTCATTACATATCTTTGTTGTCTCAAATCCTCACGATAAGTCAGCATGGTAAGTTTGATGCTCCTCATTGAACAGATGAGGAAACTGAGACTTAAAGAAGTTAAATGTCATCACCATGGTACCAGGCAGTGAGTAAATTTGAAATGGAAGTAGGAGTGAGTGGGAAGGATCTGCCCTGGGCACAGGTGAGAAGGGAGAACATTGTCTGCAGAAAAACAAATGACTTAAAATTGGTCTGCTTTTTATTAACCTCATGAGCTAGCAAGTTCTTTTGGTTTGTTTATTTTATTTTGTTTTCTGTTCCCTGATACAGAGTCTTGCTTTGTAGCCTAGGCTGCCCTTGTACCCATGATCCTTCTGCCTTAGCCTTCTAAGCACTGAGACTACAGGCATGTGTTCTTATGCCCAGCTGAACTTGCAACTCTAAACAGCATCAGTGATAATAAAATATGCCTCCCTCTTTGGGAAGATGGTTCCCACTGTATCTCCCCTCCCCCCCGTACCACCCTACACTTTACTATGCCTATTTGGATGTTCGTAAACCTACTCTCTGTAAAAGAAAAAGAACTAATTTGTACAATTTTACAGTTTCTGTGGTGTATATCCTACATTGATCCTGAAGCTACTAAAATGATATCATTGAATTGGAGGTTTGGAAAAAGATAAGCACAATCTAGTATGAGTTAGAGCCAGTACAAGCTTGTATCCAATATTTAGATGTGGTGCTATGAGGAGTTCATTAACAAAAAGCAATTATTGGATTATGATTTAATTACTAATGTAAGGACTTGATGCAAACCTTTCATATACAAAATAAGACTATTTTGTATATGAAAGGTTTATTAAAAACAATTAAATGAGGCACAAAGAGGAACCCCAAATGGTGCTGGATCGCTTTGTTAATTTCCAGCAGCAATTGCTATGTGTGCAATTTCCTAATTAAAGTAGTTGACTACTGTCAAGTAATGTGCAAGTAATGGTCTTTAATTTCAAAATAGAAATAAAATCATACATATAATCTATTTGTCTTCTTGCTGCTTAAATAGCTGGGCTATATTTTGGAAATAATGTGATAACAAATAATTTTTTGACTTTTATTAATTTGAGAAACTCCAGAACAATTTACATGGCTTCAGACCTAAGTATTGGACCTTCCTATGGGATAAATGCAGAATAGAAATCTCGCCTACTGGACCCCATATAGTCAGCCCCACTGATTGGGTATTCCCATTCACCATTGCAGATCCCCCCTGACTCATTCTTGTTTCTCTTCCTCTCATACCCCATGTCTTCTCCATCAGCCAAGCATTCACATTGCACCTGGTCCAGGTGACACAGTGGCTCACCTGGATTTTGCAGACAGTTTCCTAATTAGGCCATCTCTTTCCTTTGCCCTTTCCAGTCCATACAATAGCTAACATGACCCTGTTAGACATAAGTTGGCTCATGGTGTTCCTCTGCTCAGAACTACAGTGGCCCCCCTCCTCACTAAGAAAAGTCAGAGTCTTTGCAGGTGTGTCAAGGCTGTAGTAGATTTGGCTAACATTCATCTTTCTGGCCTCATTTCCTGTTATTCTTCCACTTATTAACTTCCAGCCACCCTGGCATCTTGGCTATTTCTAGAACATGCCTCTCACCTCAAGGTCTATGCATTTTTTATATCACTACTGTTTGTTTCTCATGGATGCTTTTCACCAGGTGAACATATGACTTCTTCCCTCATTTCTTTCAAATCTTCACTTACCTGTTACCTTTTTATGAGATATTCTCTAACCAGCCAATTTAGAGTCACTATCTTCTCCTATCTACCACAGGTGAGTATACCTTATGCTTTACCTGCTATCTTTTTCTCCATGCCACTTATCACTTCTGAACTACTGTGTAATTTGCTTATTTTATTTGTCCATTGTGGGGTTACCTGCTAGAATGCAAACTCCACCAGGATGGGGATTTTTATTTGATTTTTTTTAGGTGCTCATTAAATAGGTGTTGGACCAATGTGTGAATATTGAAGGTTCTCCCTTCCCTAGGAATGAACAAACAGACAAAAAGGAACAAAACAAAGGGAAGATATCTGTAAATACTGTGAATCATATACCCTAAATGGTGGATTTTATGGTCTGTGAATTATATTTAATAAAAGTAAGTCAATAAAGCATTACTGATAGTCAATTCCCAAACCCAAAGGGAAAATGGAGAACAGAGAGGAGAGCTCTCAAATCTGTCCTACAACTCTGGAATTCACAATGGACATGACCTTTTCATGCTGGGATGGATGGATAACAACCAACCAATCCCAAGATCTTCTCTATCTCCAGCAGAGGTATCACACAAGTGTGACTCACTTACAATGGAACCTGGCCACAACCACGCTGGTCTCATGGAACCAGAGTGTTTTAAGCCTTCTTTCTCACCACTACTCTTTCTTTCCTTGCTTGGTCCATGCACTCATGCACTTAAAATGTAAATGTGCCTTTAGAAATGTGCGAGAAAAAGATTCAAAACCTCTCCCAGCCATCCCAGAGGCAGGAGCTCAGGACTGCTGCCAACTCCAGTAAGCAGTTTCTGCAGGTGGGTTGTCATGGTTTGAATATAAAGTGTCCCCCAAAGGTTATGTGCTGTGACGTTTGGTCCCCAGCTGGTGGCACTGTCCTGGGAGGTTGTGCAACTTTGGGAGGTCTGTGCAGCTCAGCGGAAATGAGTCTCTGGGGGTGGGCCTTTGGAGATTTTTACCCTCAGACCTGAAGCCTGCGTTTTTATCTGTTTCTGGTCCTCCATGCCATGAGGTCATCTAATGCAGTCCCTGTCTCTTCACTGCCACCGTGCTTGCCCTGCCACCATTATGGATGGATACTCTGTGAGCTCCAAATGAACTTCTTCCCCTATGAGTTTGTTTGGGTTGGTTTTTCTGTTAAAGCAACAATAGCTGACTAATACAGACAGTTGGTGGCAGAGAATGGGGTCAATGCTGTGCAAAAACCTAACCATGGGGTTTTTAGGCCTTTGGAACTTACGCAAAGGAGGAATCTGTAAAAGTGTGGAGATGTGGGTGTGAGAAGCTCTGGAAGTCTTGAGGGGTGGTTCTGGTGGGAGTAAGGAAGATCAGATGCCACTCCTGATAGAAAGGCAGACGGGGATCAGAGGCAGGGGAATCACAAGTTCGAGACCAGAGGCAGTCTATGTACTTTGCAAGACCCTGTCTCAAAAAGTAAAAAACATGGGCTGGGGGGAGCAGCTCAGTGGTCCAGTACTTGCAAAGCATGCAAGAGCAAGGCCCTGGGCTCAACCTCTAGTACGGAAGAAAAAAAAAAATTGCAGATGGGGCGAGTAGTGTTTCAGAGGAAAATAAGGACTATATTGGGCACTGGACTAAAGACCATTCATGTTATATTTTGGCAAAAAGCTTCTATACCTTCTGCTCTTGTCTTAAAGACTTGAGTGAGACTGAATTTAAAAGCAATGGACTAATTAAATTAGTGGAGGAAATATCAAAAAGGCCTAATGTTCAGGTCCTATGTTGGTTGCTGCTGGCTGCATTCAGCCAGATATATGGATTGAGAAAAATAGAACAAAAGTCATACCTGGAAGATGTGGAAAATATGCAGTTTAAGGAGGGAAAAAGCTGTGGCTGGTCTAAGGTTATGGTGAACAGGGCTGGTTCAGGCCAGGAGGCCTTAATTGTTAAAGAGATGAGCCAAAGTAAAAGGAAGCCTCCATCTTTTCACAGCAACAAAAGAAATTCCCTAGGGGTACAGAAACCATTGACCAGACCCCTCCAATCTAAGGCCCCAGGACACGAAAAGGGAGTGTCTGAAAAGCTGTGTCCAAGATGCACTTTTGAAAAGAGGCCACCCAGGGAAATGATTTCTCAGCCTGGGCACACACAGGCCTCTGCTGCTGCAGTGTTTCCCAAGGATGAATCCACCTCTCCCACTGGCAGCAAAAATTGGCAATGTCCATGTAGCGCTGGTTTGGCAGGCATACAGAATGCAAGAAGTCAGAGAGCTCCTGCAAGGCCAGGCAATGTGTACCAGGGTTGGGTGCCCTTAGCAGAGCCCCTGAAGGGCTGATGCGTAAAGCTTTGAGGATGTAGCCTAAGCAGCAATGGAGACCTCAGGATTTTGGGGATGTCAGCAACATAAGTCATCTACCAGGGGAAGCTACTGGCAAAAAGTGGAGCCAGCTCAGGAGGACTTTTTGTATTGCAAATGGAAGGATCACAGGAGTGGAGCTGCACAAGCCTGTCTGAACCCAAATTGTTATCAGGGAGAAAGGTAGAGTGCAAATTGGCAGGTCCAGGGCATGGGTCTTGGAATCTGGCAGCAAAACCTCAGCCCCTGTAATTTGGTGCATAGAAGAATTTATACCCTACACAGAAGTTATAGTAGAGAGTATAGAATAGGTTTATTAAAGATAGTACACCTTTAGGGAATAATTACTGGGAAAACTGAGGCATCTGGAGAAGCTTAGGTAAATCTGGAAAGGAAATTGGAAAAACCAGCATTGTTAGGGTGAATCTATCTAAGGAAGTTTCTTTTCCCTAGGGGTCATGGCCTGAAGCTGTAACCCTGTGGCATCCGATCCCATCAGATCTCAGAAGCTAAGCAGGGTTGGGCCTGGTTAGTACTTGGATGGGAGACCACCTGGGAACACCAGGTGCTGCAGGCTTAGGAAACAGACCTGGCAACCCACTCCCAAAAATCAATGCACCATTGAAAACCCTATGAACAGCAGAGAAGCACTGACAATAGCGTTTTGCCTGTTGTTCGTAGGGTCATAGGGTCACTATGAGTCGAATACTGACTTGATGGCTCCTAACAACAACAGGATACCGACTTGATGGCACCTAACAACAACAACAACATTCCTTAGGGGAAGGAAGCTTTTAGAGGGAAAGATGCGTTGGATACATAGAGAACATGGGGTCCCAAGAGAAGAGAGGAGCGTGCATATGGTTACCGGAGATAGAAGAGTGGAGAGGAAGGCGGGCAGTGAAAGAAGAGAGCTTGTGGAGGAAGAGAGAGTAGGTGTATGTTCCCTCTAGTTTTATTCAAGCTAGGGCATGCACAGTATGCCATCAGCTCTGGGTGCCTAGTGTGACGTTGGCCTAGTGTCTTTACTTTAAATGACTTAATGGCTTGAATAGGATGTGGGACTCATTTGAGAATATCCTTCCAATGTCCTCAGAGACACATGTGATTTCTTCATTATGGTAGAATGGCAGGAGCCATTTTCATTCCCCTTTTCCTTCCTATATATCTGTTAATAGGTAGGCCAGCTATCTGACAAGATGATGCTGGGTGCCAGATTCCAGATGATGTCATGTGCACCAGATGCCAGACTTGATCCCATGGGATTTTATTTTGTCCGGTAGGTTATCAATCTTGCTGTGGATTAGTCTTTCTTTCTGTGCCCCCATTCCAGTTTGGAATGGGAATTCTTGCTCTGTAACTTATATGTTTGAAGTATGTAATCTGATTTCATATTTCAGGGGCCCACAGCTAAGTTTGCCTTGAGTCTCAGTGGAGACTTTGGATTTGGACTTGGAACACAGTTGAGACTGTTAAGACTTTGGGCTAATATATTTTGCATTGTGAGATGGCCATGAACTTTGGGGCCAAGGGTGGAGTGTCATGGTTTGAATATAGTGTCCCTAAAGGTCATGTGCTTTAATGTTTGGTCCCTGGCTGGTAGTGCTGTCCTTGGTGGCTGTAGAACTTTGGGAGGTAAGTCTAGCTCAGCAGAACTGAGTCACTGGGAATGGGCCTTTGGAAAGTTTTACCCTGGGACCCACAGCCCTGGTCTCTCTCTGTTCCTGATCCATTGTGCCATGAGGTTGTCTATCACAGGTTTTGCCACTGCCACTGCCCCTGCCCCCTGCCTGCCCTGCCACCATTATGGATTGATGCTCTAACTGTGAGCTCCAGGGAAACCTCTTCCCCCATTGAGCTTGTTTGGGTTGGTTTTTCTGCTACAGGGATAACAATTGAGTAATACCTGGGTCAATGTCACTGGGATCAATGTCATTGAGCCCTGGGTTGCCCAGCAACCTTGGGGGCCCTAGTTCCCCCTGTACTCCTGTACTCACAGAGGTTCTAACAAAACCAAACAAGAGGGTCTTCCACAAGAATGTTACTGGTGCATAACTGTGGATTGTGTTGTGAGATATACTGTTGTTGTTGTTAGGTGTCGTCGAGTCAGTATCAGACCCCTAGCGACCCTCACAGGGTTTTCAATGGCTCACTGCTCCGGGATTGCCTTGGGAGTGGATTGCCAGGCACTTCTCCCATGAGATATAATGTAAAGAGTCCCAAATATGAAGTTCTGGTGAGGCAAATGAAACCTGGTTGTGAAAGAGAAATATGCATTATGGTAAATAGATTTGCTTAGCCAACTTAATTAGATCTCATTGCCCAGAATTAGAAGAGAACAAGTTGCAATAAACAATAATAATATCGTATATATTCTCTGTGACTTTTTAAATAAAGAAATTCCATGCACATTCCTAGAATGTGAACTCCATTTGTCCTTCTTGTTCACTGTTCAGTTCCTGGACCTTGGGATAGTGTGTGGCAACAGGGGCCATAATGCATATTTGTTGAGAAAATGAATAAATACAAATTTATTCTTCACAGTAAACTTGTACGGTAGGTGGGGGGTTTGCATTATAATTTCCATTTTAAAGATAAAAAACTGAGGTTCGAAGTAGTGAGTGACTTATTCAAGGTCACAAACCCAAGGCCAAGCACAGGCTTCACAGCTTCTGGTCCCATACTACTGTTTCTACCCTTTGATGGGTATGAAATGATCACAGGTTGCATCTTATTGAGATTGAGAAGAGCAAAATGAACTTTTTCTTAATCTCTTTATTAGAACTTTGGAAGTTTACAGAGAAGAGGGCAAATTGGTCATCAGTTGAAGATGTAGGAGAGGAATGTTCTTTGTCAAAGGTGGAAGAAGACTAAAAGGGCAAATAAAGAGGCAAAGAACTTGTGCAGGATGTGGGGAATGCATCATAATTCCCTACTAAAATGTTTATGCTGTACATGTATGCTAATGACTCAGAAATCAGTAAGATTAAAAATAAAAATACAATAATGATAAAATGTGCCAACTCAGCAGAGGCACTCAGGAGATACTGTTGTTATCTCCATCACTTCCACCACCAGTGTTTGTTTTTTTCCATACTCAAGGGTTGAACCCAGAGTCTCAGAGCACTAGGAAAGTGCTCTATCACTGAGCTGCACCCCCAGGGCCCCCCTTTCTAAAACTTTGGGACAGAGTTTTGCCGAGTTGCACCTCGAACTTGAGAACTCCTGCCTCCACTTCCTGAATTGCTAGAATTCCACCACCAGATTTAACAGTGACTCAGTTATCATAAACCAGGTGGAGGGGACATGGTGTCATAAGATGTGGTCTGATGGGAAGATGTTGGGAAGATGTAACGCAGACAATGTCAACATCAAACGAGGAGCTATGGCAATCTCCTAACCTGCTCCTTATCCCTCACTATCCTTGCTTTCCAGTTGGCAAGGGTCAGCTTCCGAAAGCACAGGACTGATAGGGCATTCCTGTATTCAGAAATCTTCAGAGCTCATGCATTCTCTGCAGAATAAAGCTCAAATTCCTTAGGGAGGCATCACAGACCCTGATAAGATGGCCCAACTTCCCTTTCAACATCACATTGCATTTCTCCTCCATAACTCTGGCCTCTGGCCTCAGCACCCCAGGCTTCTGACCTTTACCCTACACCTTGTATGTTAGTACCTTGGCTCATCCTCATATTATTGCCCTTTCTGGAAAACTTGACCACCCCTCACCTGCCTCTTACAAACCTGGCCATCTTTCAAGCTTCAACTCATGGGCCCCCTCTTTTATGTAAATCTTCCAAAAATTCATCTTCATTCATACACCTACTAATCATTCAAAAAGTTTGCATATGTGCCATATGCTAGGCATCTTGTTTGATGCAGGTCCTAGCTTCGAGTTACTTGGAGTCTTCCAGAAGGAGATTGATATGTACATATCATTACTAATATTTATGGAGCACATACGAACTGTCAGCAATATACTAATTCATTAAATCATCACAACCTGACAAGGTAGGGACGATTTCTTGCCTTAATTTACAAGTAAGGACTTGGAAGCACACAGAGGTCAGGGACTTTGCCCAAGGTCACAAGGCTGGAAAGAAGAGGAGCTGAGTTCAAACCAGCATTCCTTGTCCAGAGCCCTTCTGGTCATGTTATTGTTGTTAGGTGCCATCGAGTCGGTATCCAACTCATAGCGACCCTCATAGGGTTTTCAATGGCTGACTGTTTCTGGATTGCCTTGGGAGTGGATTGCCAGGTCCTTCTCCCATTTGTGCGGTGCTGGGAATTGAACTCGGGACCTCAGAGACCGCAGCGCAGTGCTCTACCAACTGAGCTAAATCCCAGCCCCTCTTCTGGCCATAGCTGTCCCACAATAAACAAGTGTACTTATCTACATTCTTACTCCACTGGCCTTTGTTGGTATCAGTATGGTCTGAAAGCTCCCCCAGGGTCTCCCCTGTGCAGCCAGGATTGAGACCCGGGGATTTAGCTCAGTTGGTAGAGTGCTGCACTGCAGTCTCCGAGGTCCCGAGTTCAATTCCCAGCACCACAAAAATGGGAGAAGGACCTGGCAATCCACTCCCAAGGCAATCCCTTGGGAGTGGAACAGTCAGCCATTGGAAACCCTATGAGGGTCGCTATGAGTCGGATACCAACTCGATGGCACCTAACAACAACAACAACAATTGTCACACAGAGAGCAGATGGCACATCAGGTGAGGAGTGGGGACTGGAGAGGCTTGAATTTGTTTAGCCAGCAGGTTGGAAAGCAATGGAAGTGTGGTGAGGAAAGGACAGGGCCGGGGACAGAGGAGCTTCGGGGACTGGGAGATGCTCAGCCAGGCGTGGAGAGGAACGAGACTGTTGGAGAGGAAGGAAGGGGCCGAGCTTGCCTTGAATGTCATGCTTCAAGAATGTGAGGTTGATCCTTTAGGCAATAGGGAGACATGGAAGGTTTAAGAATGCTTTCTGCATTCATCATTTTTAATAAGCCCCCTGGAGGCCTACTTGAGCCACTCACTTGGAAAATATCTGCCCCAGTGGACATGTAGGATTTATGTAATGTTGGTATTTGTCAGATCTGGGATGCGGCATGGGGGAGCACCCAACCATGCTCTTTGTCCATGAGGTGGAAAGAGCCAGCATCCATCTGGAAACATTTAATAGTTATGAGGAGCCTGTGCTGTATTTCCAAAATGCCAAGAATCCCTCGAGGACGGACAGCTCTGAGTGGGGAGAGGCCACATCTGCAGCCTTGCGTTCTCCATCTTGGCCTGACTGTAAATCCTCAGCCTTTTGTCAATGGGTGTGGGTTGATCTGGTGAGGATGGGAAAAGGAGGCCAGTGATTGGAGGGCCCTTTGTAGTGCCGAGGTGACCTCGATGTGTATATAAACCTCTGCACACATCGTATTCCTCTGGGCTAGGCCTGAGACACTAGCAGCCACTTTGACATTGCTGTTATAAGCTCCAGATTTCTGTGAATGAGAGAGAGAGAGAGAAGAGAAGTGGGGATTGCTTTTCTCTCTTTCCTGATTTTTCTTCTAATTCTTTCTGTATTTCCTTATTTTGTTGTAATGCAATAATGGCAGAAAAGTGTGAGCCAGACAGATAGGGAAGGCAGGAGAAATGTGCCCTTTTCTTAATATGTTGGCTCCTAAGAATGCACAAGGTTCCTTGAAGATGCACCGAGTCAGGCTACACGGACCAGCCCAGGATGGTTAGCCACTCCCCTTGCTGATGATTACTTTAGACCCACAAGCTTGGGCCCATCAGCAAAGAGCCCTGTCCAGGGGGTCATTATAGGTTAAGCATGCTTGATACAAAAATCCAAAACCTAAAATGCTCCACAATTGGGAACTTTTTGAATATCAATGTGACACCACAAGTGGAAAATCCTATACTTTGAAACTTTGTCTCATGCACAAAATTATTAAAAATACTGTATAAAATTACTTTCAGGCTATGGGGTAAGATGTGCATGAAACATAAGAGTTTCCTGTTTACACATGGGTCCCATCTCCAAGATATCTCATTTATGTATGTAAAAAAATATCCAAAAAAATCTAGAAATAAAACCTAACAAGTCCAAAACATTTATGGTCCAAAACATTTCTGATAAGGGATACTCAAGTTGTACTAGTTACTAGTCCAGGTGGGTTGTATCCTGAGTTATAATAGACCGATGGAAAAGAAAAACTTTAGTCCTATGCTTTTTGGGGAGAGTTTTCCTCTCTTATTGAGGATGAAGAAGGATGCAGACTATCCCAGGTCTACTGGCAGCCATCTTGTGACCATGAGAAAAGTCAGGCTGAGGAAAAAGCTAACCCAAGAAAGAGGGTAGTCACCTAGAATATTACAAAGTAATGGAGTGGAAGCTCCAATTGTCTTGTGCCTGGAGCCTGGCCCACCTCTGGAATATCATGTAAGACAATAAATTTCCTTTTCAGTTAGCTTGCAGCTGAAAGACTATTTCTAACTGCTACCTAACACACAGTGCCTGTCTAGACAGTGGCTTTAACTAAGAAGACTCCAATAATACAGGTTATACCAGAGTCTAAAGAGTGTTTTCTCAATAAAGCACCTGAGTATTTCTCCTTTGAACCACCTAAGGGCTCCTTGAGGAGGCAAAATGGACATTATCATTCCTAGAATTCAGAGCAGTGAAGAGACTTTTCCAAAGTCACACAGCCCAGAACTTCTTTATCTTAATATTGTGCTCTTTATATTATGATATAATAGAATTTGATCAACTTATCACATGGCCATTACTGTACCTTTTAAACCTGCCATAATTTATTAAATAACATTGTTATAAAATAAAAATCCCATTCTTACTTGAATAGTACTTTTCACTTTTCATCTATAACTTCAGATTCACAAGACCCCTGCCGTAAGCAGCTCAAATGTAGTCAGATGTAGAGAAGACTCGCTCAAGTTTAGGTGACACAGCTGATTAAAACCTATAATCAAGCAGAAGACATACCTTAGGACAATCAAGATCTCCCTTGGGACTACAGAATTGAGACTCTGAAAGCCTTCCAAACTGTGAGTGAAAGTTGCAGGCCTGATGGGGCCCTGAATTGGAAAAAAAAAAAAAAAAGGCAGAAGGAGAAGGAGGAGACAGAGTGTGTGGCCCCAGAAGCAGGGAGGGAATATGCCTTCATTTCTGGCCACTTCCCAGGTCCCATTTCCAGTCTGAAGGAGGTCCAGCTGGACTTGGTGTGCAGTGCATGACATCGCTGTTTCTGGGCCCTGTACTTGACTTGGTTCCTGTTCCCTGCAGCCTTGATTAAAACCTTTTCCATGTTTGTTGTTTTAGTTCTGCCCTACTTCCCTGAAATGATGAATGGTATCACGAAAACGCTTAAATGGAAAGGATTCATGTGGTTATCTTTTGTTAGCATCAATGCAGAGGGTCCCTACAGAGGCTGATCGGACCCCTGAAGCCAGGCTCGGGGCAGAAGTGTGGCAAGGGAGCCTCCAAGCTATAGTTGTCAGTGGGAAGGTGTGAGATGCTCTGGGAATAAAACATGGGAGGGGGGACCTTGAAACTATGCTATCAGAATGTTGCAGGAAGTACCCACATACTTATGACAGTACCTTGCAACCAGGAGAGACCTGACAATTGTGGAAACATTTTGGTTGCTACAACCTGAAGAGGGGTGAGGATGCCCATGCTCCCAGCATCTTATGGGTAGAGGCCAGGAATCTGGTTAAACATCCCACAGTGCACAGGGCAGCCCCTCACAGCAAAGAATTACACAATCCTACATGGCAATGGGCTGGGATTTAGCTCAGTTGGTAGAGCGCCGCTCAGTGGTCTCTGAGGTCCCAAGTTTGATTCCCAGCACCGCAAAAACGGGAGAAGGATATGGCAATCCACTCCCAAGGCAATCCCAAAACAACCAGCCACTGAAAACCCTGTAAGGGTCTCTATGAGTCGGGCATGACTCAATGGCACCTAAAAACAACAACAACAACAACAACAACATGGCAACCGCACCAGAGTTGAAAAGCTCTGACATGTGCAAATGTTTATTTCCCAATGTATTTATGAGAACATCATGCTTCCTGACGTTCCAACCTTGGAACTTCCCATAAATATCGTATGTGCTTTTTGGATGGCTGGGGTGTGAACTACTCATGGACCTTTTCCTTTCTCTAGGATCGCTTGGGATTATTACCTGTAGTCAGAGAGACTCCAACAGCAAAGGTGCTCACTCACAGGCACTGGGTGGATCAAACAGTCCACCCATGTGAACAATGACTGATACATGGCTGTACCATTCACCCGTGTGGCATGTTTCTACATGTCAGAAAACCAAAAAGGGAAAGGTTTTTTTGGTGCGTGTGTTTCAGACCATCATTTTGTACCTCATTAAGAACCTGACATATGGTAATGTTTACCACATCCTCAAAGGCTTCGACCAATAGTGATTTCTAGGGAGACGGCAAACAGTAATTACACTTCTGAACTGGTAGTTTAGATCTTATATTGCCAGTGGGAAAAAATACTGGTTTGCAGGCATGCCCCCAAATGAGCGCTACAGAACTCCTCCCAAGAGTTATTCATCCTAGTAATGGAAGGGGCACGAAGAGCAGGAACTGTGGAAGGAGGAGAGGCCCTCTAAGCCAGGATTGCTCCTCAGGGTTGCTCTGGAAACCATGCACAGTTTAAAGTTCTCATGGAGCTTTGGAAGATGAATTTCTCTCATCAGAAACTTCTTTACCTAATGTGTTTGACACTATGGATTAGCTCTGCCTCCTCCCAGCAAGCTCTCCTCCTGGGGCTTTGAGGTTTCCGATTGCCAAGCCCTGTCTACTGTGAATTTGGAGCTGGGTATCTGGTTCCGTTCAAGTGCGATCCCCAGAGCCTTGACTGGCGTGAACACTGTGTGCTTTTTGGTCGGCCTTCAGCTCTGAGGCACAGAAAAACATGTTCAGATCTGGCATGGCTTTCCAGCTTAGATAGGAAGAGGAGGGTGTGTCATAGGAACCATGCCTTCCTGTCTGCCTCTTGGTAAAGAGCGGGTTCATCTCAGACGACAGGACTCCAGCTTTCCCCCAGCTGCCTAGAGACAGGCGTGGGGTCAAAGCACATTCTGGAAACCCAGCAACCAGGGGCGTGGGGAAAATGGAGGGTATGCAGGAGTGTGGAGGAGGGACTGTGGTGGAGGAATTGAGGGCTGTGGAGGATTAAGGCTTGGAAATTGCCAGGGGCCAGCAGAAAAAGAGTCATTTAGAAGCAAGAGACCAAACTGCAAAGGGCAGCCACCCAGTCTCCTACTCCAGAGCCCAAAGAAGCCTTCTGCCCTCCTGTGTGTCCCTCCTGACGATTTTGGCCCAACTGTACAATGGCCCATTATATAAGGCAGGATGGCCCCTTTGAACTTCTTCATGGGAAGGTTTGTTTCTTTGTTTGTTTGTTTATTTATTTATTTATTTATTTATTTAAGATAGAAACTCACTATATTGCCTAGGCTGGACTCTAACTCCTGGGCTCAAGCCATCTCCCAAGTAGTTGGGACTACAGGCATAGGACATGAGATCTGCCTGTTCATGGAAAGTTTTAGAAGTTTAGAGTCTATGCCAGTAGCACTATAGTTTACTGAACATTCAATACTACACGCTACATATATGGAATCCTATTTAATTATCATCCTAACCCTGTCAAGTAAGTCCTATTATTCCCATTTTTTCAAAGCAGAAAATTAAGGCTTAAAGAAATTTAATGAGCTGTCCAATGTTACAGAATGAATATGGAGCTGAACTAGAATTCAGCCTCAGACCCCAAATGCTTCATACCATTTGATAAGTCTCCCATTCTATAAGACAGCTCTGTTTTCCTTTTTCACCCTGGTGCATGTGTCATGTTGTTGTTGCTGTTAGGTGCCGTGGAGTCGGTGTCTGACTCATAGCAATCCTACGTAAAACCGATGAAATACTATTGTCAGTGCTTCTCTGCTGCTCATAGCATTTTCAGTGGCTGATTGTTTTTTGGGAGTGGCTGATTGTTTTTTGGGAGTAGGATGCCGGGTCTTTCTCCCAAGCCTACAGCACCTGGTGTTTTCAGGTGGTCTCTCATCCAAGTACTAACCAGGCCAGACTTTGCTTAGCTTCTGAGATTTGTTGGGATCAGGATGGGATGTCACAGTGGTACAATGGTATGGCTGCAGGGCATGTATAGTAGGCTTTTTGAAATATTTGGTTGATAATAGCTAAGTTGCAGGCTCTAAAATACATACATTCTATAATAAAGTTGACTTAGGTTTTTTTTTTTTTGTAGTACTGGGGGTTGAACCCATGGCCTCCCTCTTGCATGCTTTGCAAGTGCTGGACCACTGAGCTGCACCGCAGCCCATTTTTTTGCTTTTTGAGACAGGGTCTTGCTAAGTTATGTAGACTGCCTCTGGTCTCAAACTTGCAATCCTCCTGCCTCCGCCTCCCCAGCCCCTGGGATTAGAGGCAAGAGCCACCATGCCTGGCATTTAGGAGCTTTTTTTTTTAAAGAGTCCTCTTGAAGTCTGAACTCAGAGCATTTCCTCTCCTTCCACAAATGTTAAAATGCTACAAAGGCATATTTTTAAACCAGGCATAACAAACCCATCCAAATAAACATTTGAGTGCATTGTAATTGACTGTGTAATGGGATGTAAGAGACCCTTGTCTTAGTTTCAGCTGAAGCCTCAAGACAATGGCACCAACTACTTCCATGTTTCCAGGTGGTCTCGGAGCTTCTTTCACTACTGCCTAAAGTAGGGTGGGAGTGAGGGACGGCCTGCTCCTCTCCTGCATCTGGGGAGGGGGAGGAGGGAAGGAAAATGCCATCAACTTTTCCTGAAGAAATGTTTGCTCTCCAATCTCTGAGCACCTCGGTCTGCTTCTGAAAACCTCTTGTAGTGTCTGGAGAGAGAAAGTCAGCCACAGACCTCGGCTCTTGTTACCGCCTTTGGAAACCCAGCTTGGATGCCCAGGAAGCCCATTTGAAGGGAATGAGTGGCTGTGCCCTGTGGGCTTAGGGCACAGCGCACTGGTGTCAGGCTCCTGATTTGTGGGAAGTAAGACTCCCCAAGTGAGACTCCACGGGAGGCAGGAGTGCGGAGGGCTCCGGAAGCTGCCTAGAGAGCAAGGGACAGGGGTTGAGGGCTGCTCAGGGGCTGAGGGAGGGACTGCAAACCTGATCAGAGCAGATGTATTCACCAGCATCCAGGGAACTACTGGCAAGGGATCCCAAAAAGTAGGGGCACCACCTAAGCCTCCATGGCAGTGCCTGTGGGAACAGAGACGGCTGCAAACCCTGCAGAGCTCAAGGATCCTCCTAACAGCACGGACCTAGAAGGCCTTTGCCACTTGTAGCTAACCTCCCTGCACTGGCTACGACTCTGACGAGAAGAAGCCACTGTTAGTGTCCAAGGGGAAGAGAGGCAAAGGTTCAAGCAGAGAAAGAGAGAACTCACTGGGCAGAAAGCAAAGCTGGGTGCGGAGGATGAAGCTCTGAACTCTGAATACTGGTTTTCAGTATTGCCCTGTATCACATATACATTAATGAGTAAGATGAGATTGTTTGGGGTGAAATATAAGTGAGGTCATTTTAAAAACTCTGAGCATGACCTGAAATATTAAAGGACCCAGTCCAATTTCATCCAGGACAGAGTCAAAAGCTGGCCCAAAGATAGTGAGGGAGTGGGCAGTGGGGGTGTCTGGGGGATATTGAGGGGTGCTAGGACGGTGCCCACTGTGTCTGCTTATCGATACTGTACCCTGATTTCACCTGTCTTCATTCAGTTCTGCCTGCAGCCATACCACTGTGGAGTCCAATCCCATCAAGATCTTGGAAGCTAAGCAGGGTGGGGCCTGGTTAGTACCTGGATGAGAGACCACCTGGGAACACCAGGTGCTGTAGGCTTGGGAGAAGGATCCAGCAACCCACTCTCAAAAAACAATCAGCCATTGAAAACCATATGAATAGCAGAGAAGCCCTGACAATAGTGTTTCACCTGTTGTCCATAGAGTCAATATGAGTTGGACAACAACTCGATGGCACCTAACAATAACAACATTCAGTTCTGGATACTCTGGCCTTCCAAACATGGCTCCACTCAGGACCTTTGTCTTGGTGGTTCCCCCTGCCTGAAATGTTCTTCTCCCAGGGACCCACATAAAGTGCTCCCTGGCTTCCTTCCTTTCTCTGTGTTTAAATGATATGTCTGTCAGCTTGTTGTGCTGTGGGGTCCTGTGTGTTGCTAAAAGCTATGCCACTAGTATTTCAGATACCAGCAGAGTCACCCACGATGGACAGGTTTCAGCTGAGCTTCCAGTCTGAGATAGACTAGGGAGAAGGATCCAACAGCCCACTCCCAAAACAATTAGCCATTGAAAACCCTGTGAATAGCAAAGAAACACTGCCAAATATAATATTGGAAAATGAGCCCCCCATAGTAGAAGGCATTCAAGAGATGACTAGGGAAGAGTTGCCTCCTCAAAGTAGAGTTGACCTTAATGATGGGAATGGAGTAAAGCCCCTGGGCCCTCCATTTGCTGATGTGGCACGACTCAAAATGAGAAGAAACACAATGGCTGTAACAATGGGCTGAAACAACAACAAAAAAAAGATTATGTGCATGGCACAGTGTTGGGTATTGTTTCGTTCTGTTGTACATAGGGTCACCATGAATCAGATCCAACTCAATGGCACCTAACAACACCATCTAATCATTCAATCCAAAGGATCGCCTGTATCTCACTGCTCTCTGTGGCCGCCTTATCCTACTTTCTTATCTTTTTTTTTTTTTTATAGCCCATACTACTTATATGTATTTTCTAGTATGTGTCCCCAGATTGGCAGCTCTAGGAAAATGGAAACTATTTTGTTCAGTCTTTTTCCCCAGCACACAGAATGTGAATGCATGTGGAGGTGGCCTAATAAATCTTGGTAGTTGCTGTCTCTTTATGTTATTATCCCTGCTTCCCCAAACTCCTTTAACCTTTTAGAGTATAGACTTATTCACTGTATTGTACAAGCAAAGCTAGTCTGGGCAAGCTGACTTGCACCTTTATGTCCAAAGCATGTTTTTTTCTGAGAGACAAAGGAACACAGAGGAGGGAACTCACTCAGCATTAAGATGCCAGGGAATTGATCCCTTGGAAACTATACGTAGGTTTGCCCCTAAGGAATAGCGTTTCCCCTCTTTCGAATCTGGGAAGGAAAAAAAAAATGTAGAAACAGAGCTCTTTCTTACTATAGCCTGAAGGGCGATTTTTATGAATTTTTACTACATGTTCATACAAAACTTTAGCCTTTTTCCAACTGAGAGAAAGAATTTGAGAAATTTTTACTGGAGTCTTGCCAGAGTAGGAACCCTTATCAGGGAAAGTGGTTTTCTGAAGTAGTCTGAGTCATAAGGTAGTGTGAGTCTTTCTGTGACAAGCTGCTAACCTTGCTTTCGAGTGAAGATGAAGGAAACCTTTAGAGGCAGGTATGCAGTGGGCTTCATGATGAAGTCTGCTCCTTACCTTCCCCCTACAGAGTCAGATCTTCCCCACACATCCAGGAAGTCATTCTTATATCAGGAGGTTATCCAAGAATGATAGGAATAAGAGCCCTCTGTTCTTAACAAACCACCCCCTGGGAGCACTTTCCCACTACCCTCCTCCATCATTATTACTAACATGTCTCCACATGCAAGGAAGAATATCTTTCTTAGAAAACTGACTTGGCTTGAAAACTATGTTTTCAGGATGGCAAAGATTAATTTGGTGTAGTGACAGAAAAACCAGGAACATGTGTAATTTTTGCCTGGTATGTTATAAAATTTGAACTTGGAATCAGGCTTTTTGGATTTGAAGCTGAGCTCTAGATCTTACTATATGGGTGACCTCAGATAATAACTATTCAGCGCCTCAGTGTTTTTTAAATCTGTGTAATAGAGATAGAAATAACCTAGCTCATATGGTTGTTGTTGGAATTAAATGAGTCAATATGTGAAAGGGAATTAATATTATTGGTTGGGATTGTGGTTAATCATTATAACCACCGCTGCCATCATCATTATCATCATTGTCACCACCATCTTGCAAAATGTGGCCCACTTAGGCACTAGTTAGGACTTAACAGAGTAACCAGCTGAGTCTCTCAATGAGATGTTGCCTAGGATTAACTATAGCTTGATTCTTTGGCTTCTTAGTGAAGGAACCTGCTATGGTCTGGGTGTTTGTGTCTCCCCCAAAATTCATTTGTTGAAATCCTAACCCCCCTGGGTGATGGCATTAGGAGATGGGGCATTTGGGAGGTGATTAGGTCATGAAAACAGAGCTTTTATGAATGAGATTAGTGCCCTTTTCAAAGAGGCACCAGAGAGACCCTTGTTCTTTGCACCACATGCAGATACAGTGAGAACATATCATCTATAAACCAAAAAGTTAGCCCTCATTAGACACAGAATCTGCCAGTGCCTTGATCTTGGATTCTCAGCCTTTAGAACTGTAGAAATAAATTTCTGTTGTTTACAGACTCCCTTGGTCTATGGTGTTTTGGTATAGCAGCCCAAATAGACTATGACAGAACCACATGGGTTTGTGATTTCCATTTGGCTAAATTCTTCTAGGGCGGCAGTGCAATGGACTGAATGTTTGTGTCCCTCTAAAATTCATATTTTGAAAACCTAATGCCCAGTGTGTTGGCATTTGGAGATGAGACCTTTGGTAGATAATTAGTCATGATGGCAGCCATCATAAATGGGCTTTGTGCCCTTGTAAAAAAGACCCCAGAGACTTTTCTCACTCTGTCCATCATATAATAACACAGAAGCTAGCTTTCTATGAACAGGAAGTGAGCCCTCATCGTATTCAAATATTTGAGCATCCTGATCTTGGACTTCCTAGCCTCCAGTACTGTGAGAAATAAATACTTGTTGTTTAAGCCACCTGGCCTATGGTATACTGTTATAGTAGCTCCAACTGATGAAGACACTTAGGAAGGGAGCAATTCTGCATTTTTGTTCTTTCTACCTCTGCTCAGAGATTTGTAAGGCTCTCCAGCTCATTCACATGAAAATCTTCTAGATAGTTGTACTATTTGGCCAATCAGATAGCTGAGGAACAACATCTAACATTCAATTAATAAGAAGAATTGAAAAAAAAATCTAGTGAAAATATATGAACTAGGAATGGATCTAAGTATTTCCTAAACTTCAAGATTAGGGTGAAATGCCACCATAAAAATATTCTCTAAATTGAGTCAAAAACACACGAGTTTGTTTTGTGTCGCCTGTGGATCTGACCCAGAGCAGGATTTCAGCATCTATTATCTCGGTTCATCTTTGTCCTGAGGGGCACAAGCCCTGGAATGCGGCAATAGTTTTCTGCCCAGTCACATCTGCTGTGAGTGCCTTAGCCCTTTGCAGGTTGCCACACGATGGGTAGTTATTTACAGGTGGCTTCACTTTAGGGTGACCTGGTACCTGTTTTGTGCACTTCCCAGGCAGCCTGGAGCATTTTGGGTAGCACAAATCATGTCTGTAGTTAGCAGTCTGTTGAAAGTGGAAAAGTTTGTAGCTGATTAAAAACAAATTCTAAAGCCAGTATCCACAACTGTTTGTTTTAAGGATGAGGTAATCATGGAAAATGCAACAAACAAAACAGAAATAGTCTTCACACATGCCCTGTGGCTTTCAGTGCCTTTCAGCCCTTCCCCTTCTGGTCTGCAAATGGGAGCCCACTTCAGTGATGCCTGATTGAGTTAAATTTGGGCGTGTGTGCGTGCGTGTGTGTGTGCTTCCTTACATGAAAAATTTAACAACCAGTTCTATTAAAAAGGCACTTCTGACGTTATTGATTTTCTTGCTCCTCTCCTGACCCATTTTCTACAAGCACAGAAGCTGCACACAGCCACTTGCCCAAGGACTGTCCGCACCAGTAAAAACTAGCAATTTCCCTGTGCACTTTGATCTACCCTGTCTTCTGCAGACCACAGGGAGACACATCTTAACGCAGCAATAGGGACCTTTGAGCTTTCTCAAATTACAGACACCACAGAAGTTGTCTCTCTTGTTTATCATTTGCTGCCTGACTGATCCTCTCAGCCCCTCTGGATAAAGAGATGGTCACTAGTTCTAATAAATATATTAATATCACAGAAATTCACGAATCCATTTGTTTATGACATACAAAGAGTTAATGTTTAAATGTTTGAAGATGATTACAAGTGGTTTCACAAATGATCTGGTTTCTTTGTTCCAGTCACAGATAATAAAGAAAATATTTGCTGACATTTGGGTGCTGGCAAGGGGCCAGCCACTGAGTGAAGCTCCTTGCCACCACTCTGTCAGGTAGAAATTAATAAGAAGTCCTTTTCACAGATGAGGAGACTGAGATCCAGAAATTGAAGTAACTTCTTGAAGTTGAGGTGGCCCAGCCCTCTGCCTAACAACACATAACATCCTTAAATTTAGAAATTTGATGTCTCCATCTGAGGTTACGTGGACAGTCACAGAAATATACCAGGAAATTGAAGGAAGTTTGTCATACAACTTGTACCACATTGTCCTCAGTACACACACACACACACACACACACATATATATGTATATGTGTATATAAATATAAATATACACATATGTATACATGTGTATACATGCACTGTCATCTCCTTTGTTTTCTGAACAATAGAACAATAGAATTATGTTGAATTTTGTTTCATATGTTATAGTCTTTAATTAGGTTAACATAATATTTAAAGTATATCACAGGTTCCTGTGTTTGTCAGACTAACATTGCTGTGACCAAATACTTGAGGAAAACAACTTAAGGGAGGAAAGATTTATTTTGGCTTACAGTTTCAGAAGGGTCAGTCCATGGTGTCAGGGATGGTGTGTTGGAGCAGGGCACTTTACATCATGGCAGCCAGGAAGCAGACAAAGGGAAAACAGGAAGGAACCAGGGCAAGATATAGGCCCCAAGGACACACCTTCAGTGACCTACTTCCTGCAGGTGGACCTGACCTTCTGCCTTTCACCACCTCCCAATAATGTCCTCATGAATCCATCAAGGGGCTAATCTGTCCATTAGGTCAGAGGCCTCATGATCCAATGGTCTCTGGAAACACCCTCACGACATACCCAGAAGTGTGCTTTACTAATCTTCTAGGCAATTCTCAATCCAATCAAGCTGACAATTAAGATTAGTCATCACAGTTCCATAACTCTATACTGATGCCAATTTAGTTCTGAATATGTGTAGAGTCTCAACAATGAAATTGGCCTGGTCAGGCTTGACATTGGAGATTTCTCAGTGCATAGAACCATAGGATTGGGAAGGGAACTTAAGAGACAATCTTGTCCAACTTCTTCATTTCACTCATGAGGAAATGGAGATGCGGATATTAAGCCTCCTTCCCATCTAGCTCCCCAGACAGCTAGATGCCCTCCCACGGAAAGACAGACCTGTGTGTTCTATCCTGAACCTACTGCAGTTCCTGTCTAACTCACACCTCTGAATGAGAGCCAGGGGAGGAAGAGATGACTATCTGGGGCATGTGTTAGTGGGAACATCCTAGAGGATTGTTGTTGTTAGGTGCTGTGGAATTGGGTCTGACTCACAGGGATCCTCAATGAGTTTTCAATGGCTAATTGTTTTGGGAGTGGATTGCCAAGTCCTTCTCCCATTTTTGTGGTGTTGGGGATTGAACCTGGGTCCTCAGAAAGTGCAGAGAAGCATTCTACCAACTGAACTAAACCCCAGTCCTCCTGGATTATATAAAAAATTTACTATCAGACCAAAGACTCCTCTCAATAGAATCTTTTTTTTTCTCCAGTACTGGGGGTTGAACCAGGGCTTCATGCTTGCATGCTTTGCAAGTGCTGTACCACTGAGCTGCACCCTCAGCCCCCTTTTTTTTTTTTTTTTTTTTTTACTTTTCAAGACAGGGTCTCACTAAATTACACAGACTGCCTCTGTTCTCAAACTTGCAATCCTCCTGCCTCTGCCTCCCGAGTCGCTGAGATTACAGGCGTGTGTCACCACGCCCAGACTAGAATCTATTTTTTTAATACACAGGAAAAATACATTATTACAGAAATTTTCACATTTCAGAACCTTGCTGGAGCTGAGAATCAACACTGAGTCTCATGACTGCCCAGGGAGGGAGGGTGGGCAGATATTGCTATTTCTATTTTTCAAAGGGAGAAACAAAAGTCAAGAAATGTTCAACACCTTCCCCAAGGTAGCACAGCTAAATGGTGGCAGGGCTATTCCTATAATTTCGGACTCCTGGCTTGGCACACCGCATCAAACCACACTGCTTTCCTGTAGTCAGTGTGTCTTACAGGAATTACCGTCAAGAACAGCACAAGCCTTTTTGTTCTCGTGATGCTGTTCATAAACCATTCTCAAACTTGCTATAATTTCTCTGAAAGGACCTATTCTTCATGTGATCAGTAACTTGCTGGAGAAGATAATTAGATCTTCTGAATGATATCCATAAACATTACTTCAGGATGGATATTAAGCATCTCCAGTGTTCCTTTCCAGTGGTGAGGTAGAAGATCTATTTAAGTGAAGTTTAGTCCTGAGAAACCAGCATACTGCATTGAAAAATGCAGTCCTTATAGTTTTGTAATTCTTTGCCAGAAGTCCTTTTACAAAAGAGGGTATTTTAATTCAATAAATAAAAGGTGGGCACTCCCAGCTTTCCTACCAGCCAGTAGCCACCACTTGCAGCTAACATACGTGCAGAGAAAATGCACAAACAGCGTTTGATCGTGCCTTGCTGCAGGGCACTTCATCTTTCAAGAGACCGAGGGAAAACAACCTCAGAACTTTACCACCAAAACTTCCAAATTTATTGCAACACAACAAAATGGCAAAATACTATTTTCTTAGTGCATACATTTTGAACCACCACCATGGCCAAGAATGCCTGGTTTTATTTTTACAATAAACCCCAAGAAAATCTTGAATTGCGCTCTTGATTAGGGGATGGCAAAGATGGGGTGGGTTGTTTGGCATAAAGGATCCTGTCTAATTATTCAAACTGATCCTCTCTGTTTAACCTGTGCTTGAGGCATTGACTTCATGCTTATACACTGGTTGCCCACAAATCATGCTTAAAAGGGATTGTGTATCCTGTCTTCTGTGCAAAGATGAGTGACCATGGCAAACCTAACAATGCCAGCCCCTTGTTGGGCTTATCAGTAGCAGAAGCATTCAGCCGAAGAAAACACTTCTAGTGTAAACAAGTTACAGGACTGCACCTCTAGCCACATTCCACCAAGATCTGCCTCAACAGACAGAAGTAGAGCTTTATTGGAAGTAATGCTCTTTGAATTTAGTATCGGTGTGCCCATTGCTCATACGGCTTTTCATACATTGTTATAAGAAAGTTGCTATACTGCTTGGAAAACGAAGTAGAAAAAAGCAGGAAAGACATAAATGACTTTAAAATTCCACAGAAACATCATATTTCTAAACTTATTTTAACTATCATTAAGCCTGCCAAAAGAAATGGTGAAAATTTTATTCTAACATTAATATATTAACATTTTTATTTATAACTGATATTTATATAACTCTTCATTATGTAACAGTTTATAACTGATATATATATATATATATATATATATATATATATATGTGTGTAGTTATTTACAAGGATGTCCACTACCACCTACTCCCATCCCAACTCTCTTTAAACAGAAATTTACACAAACTATTTACTTGGTTAAGGTATGTGTTCTGGTTTCTTAAGACAAATACACTTCAATGTTTTTATAATAATGAATGGAAAGCAACTGTATGTGTAGCTTAGGAATCTATCAAACGTACCTTGTTTGGAGAAAGCAATTTTTTCAAAAATTTTCCACCACACAGGATAGATATCCTTTTTTCTTTAAGCTTTTCTGCATCACAAATCCCATCCAAATTATTCTGAAGAAGAAATAAGAGGAGGTCCAACCACCTTTTCTCTTCTTCTCAGAGGAGCTAAGTAAACATTCCCATCCACCTCTCAGCCCTTTGAAAAGCGCATTTGGTAACACACACACACACACACACACACACACACACACACACACACACGGCTTCTCATACTGGTTTTAGTGCTGAATTAGGCGGTCCTCTTTCAAATTTCCACTCCCACTTGCTTTTTTTGGGAAAGGATTTCTAAATATTCTTTTCTAACCCAAAGCACACATTTTCAGTAAGCAAATTCTACAATTAGGCATTCTGCAAAGCAGAAGAGGAATAGTTAGGAAAAAATTTTAATACACTTTAAAAACTACTTAAGCAAGAGGGCAATTAATTTTTTCTTTCTTTTCCAAACGTTAATGGACAGCTGAATTAAACTGCATAAAGACAGAAAACTACAAATACCACCAAACTTGTTCTACTAGACTCTCACTTTTACATTGAAAAGACTTACTTACTTTTCCTACACATGGGTGCTGTTTCTTTGTTTTGCTTTGCTTCCGCCTGTCTGCATCTTGGCAAGCTTCATGAAATGAGGTAGATGCTGCTCCTAACAGGACACATGATAATAATAGTGGGAAGCAAAAGCTGACTCTCTTTTCAAAAAACTACTGATGGGTATCTCACATCATCAGTGAAATTGGATGGTATTTGTTATTTATATATTAGTGTCATCAATGAAATTGACTTTCAGACCCCAAACATGCATTAACACATCTCAACATTGAAGAAAATCAGACCAAAAAAAAAAAAAAGTTTTTGGACTGTCCTTGAAATTCCAATGTCTATCAGTATGACAGTGTATCTTTTTTTTTTTTTCCCCAGCAGGGGAGAAGGTAGCAAAGGGCCATTTCTCCTCCTGCTGGGGAGTGTGCACTCACACAGCTCAGGAAGAGAACTTGCGAGGATTTGAGAATCCCTGCCTCCATCTCATGGCATCGGCTTTGTCCCTTGTTTAAGATTACTGTTTCAGTGCTATTTAATCTTTCTTTGCTTCCTTTCTGGTTTTGCCTTGAAAAAAAAAATTTTTTTTTTTTTTCAGTACTGGGAGTTTGAACCCAGGGCATTGCACAGGCTAGGAAAGCATTCTGCCATTAAGCTGCAACCTCAGCTCCTTTTTTATTTTTTATTTTGAGACACGGTTTTGTAAGTTGCACAGGCTGCCTCTGGCCTCAAACTTGTGATCTTCCTACCTCAGCTTCCTAAGAGGCTGGGATTACAGACGTGCACCACTGCACCCAGCAGCATTGAAATTATTTTTCAATTTTGTTTCTTCTTTTACCAAATCCTGACACTAGGTCAGTTGGTAGTAAGGAGAGCGCTGCCACTGTCCCACCATTTGTGTTAGGGCAGGCTCACATGAAATGGCAACTAAGCATAACAAATAACAATAATCTTATTAGTAGTAGTAGTAATAGGAAAGTTAGTTGCTGTTTAACAAACCCTTTTGCTAGGAATAGTGATTGTCTTTTACATATGCCATTTCACGTAATACTTAGAAGACAGTAAAAGGGTCACTCCTCCATGTGTCTGTCAGCTTGTTGTGCTGTGGGGGCTTGCATGTTACTATGATACTGAAAGCTATGCCACCAGTATCTCAGATACCAGTAGGGCCACCCATGGTGGATAGGTTTCAGCTGAGCTTCCATACTAAGACAGACTAGGGAGAAGGACCATGCAGCCCACTCCTAAAACAACTAGCCATTGAAAACTCTATGAACAGCAGAGTAGCTGTCAAACATAGTGCAGGAGAATGACCATTCCAGGTTGGAAGGCATTCAAGTAATGAATGACTGGGGAAGAGTTGCCTCCTCAAAATAGACTTAACCTTAATGATGGAAATGGAGTAAAGGCTCTGAGACTTCCTTTTGCTGGCACGACTCAAAGTGAGAAGAAACATAGTGGCTGCAACAATGGACTCCAACATAAAAAGATTGTGTGCATCACACAGTGTTAGGTAGTGTTTCATTCTGTGGTGCACAGGGTTCCTATGAATCAGATCCAACTTGATGGTACCCAACAACAGAAGAGTCAATAATATTATCTCCATTCTAAAGATAAAGAAACTGAGGCTCAGAGAGAGCAAGTAACTTTCCCAAGGTCACTGAGTGAAGCAAGATCTAGGATCCAAATTCAAGGCTGCCCAACTCTAAATCAATTGTGGTATATTAGTGCTTAGAGACTTTTTTTTCTTTTAGTAGCTTAATTTGCTTTCCTATAGTGAATAAGGACAAATCAAGTGTAAATGTATTGAAAAGCATATGAAGAAATGTTCAAAGATAGTGTAAATTAAAAAGTAATGATATTTGGTGTGATGAAAAATTTTAGAAATTACAGTGATAGTCGCACAGTGTTATAAATGTAATTAATGCGACTGAATTGGATGCTGTAAATGGAAAATTGTATGTTATATCTTTTATTACAATAAAAGTAGCAAAAGCGAGCAATTCCATTAGAAAGCATGAAAGAGTGTTCTACTTTAATCATTCTGGTAAGTATTAGAAACCTGGAGTCCATGAAAGACATGTGGTGGTGGCCCACTGGGTTGCTGGTGGTGGATAAATGTTGCTATTTTAGAGAAGAATCCAGAAGTACCTGGTTGAATTACATGTGTACCCTAGCAGCCTCAAAATTCCTGCCCACTGGGGTGGGCACTTACACAGGGCCACGAAAAGTCAATCCCTGAAGACTTCAGGAGCTAAGTATGAGAGATGCACAGTATGAAGTTCTATGCAGCAGCTACAAGAAAAGGCCTAAAGCCTTGCACTGGTCATCCCCAGGTCTTCCTCGGGATCCCTGAATGGCTTTCATGCTCACATGCATGTCTGGTTACATAGCACCTTCTAAGTGAAGCCTTTCCTGGCCCCCATAGTTAAAATGACACCTCCTACCCTGAGCATTTCTTTTTCTTTCTCTCTGCTTTACTTTTTCTCCACAGCATTTATTACCCCTCACTAATATTTCCTAGGTGATTTTTTTTTTTAATTTAGCATCCCCTACTAAAATAAATATGGGCTTAGATAGGCAGGAGTTTTTCTCTGGAATTCTCTGGAATTCACAGGAGCATTCCTGGGCAAACAGTAGGTAGTAACTAAATGTATGATTGGAAATACATTAGAGGAAAGGGGAATAGGAATGCAGAATCTAAATAAACGGAATAAAAAACATTTCAGCAAAATTCCTGGAGGCTTGTGTGAACCAGCAATGGCAATGGTGGGAATGGAGTCTGCCCCCCACATCTGGATGTCTGCCAACAGCAGTAACATCTACAACAAAACCAATTAGCTGAGGGCCTCAAGGAAATCTTTTAACTCTTTAGAGTGAAGCAAAACCACAACTTTCTGATAAGTATCTTTGAGCTTGCTACTTGGCACGAATTCAACTAGATTATTTCTAGTTGAGAACAAAAATTGTGATATTCAGTTTTTCCTGCTATTGCTACTTGAGATTCTGTTTATCAGTCACTCCCAAATCTTTCCCAAATAACTGTTTATCACTACATAAACTTAGTATGCTAGTCATGTATTGTGTCCAGTACAAAAACTCAAATCTCTTTTAGAACATCCTCTATTAAAACTTTTTATTATTGCCATAAACACTGAACTTGATAGTTCTTTAAAATACTGCCTCATTTTTTTCTTGTTTTCACTCCAGAGACAGAATGTGGGGAAATCAATGCATTCTTCATATCACAAATCCATTATTTTATGTGACTTTTAAAAATTCAGGCTGGCAATTTAAGAGTCTATGTAATGAGGCAGACTTTCCAGACACTCCTGATACTTTTATTGTGTGCAGGTATAAAATGGAATAGTTACACCTTCATAACACAAGCTCACTGAAATACATCAAGCAATATTGTGTTTGATGCTACATCAATTTTTTATAGAAATATGATTTGCCTTGAACTCCTCTACAATAGTTTTGAGATTCCCACCCCCCCTACTTTGGGAGGAACTTACTTCAGTGATCAGATGTCGTTTTAGTTTCCTGGATACTGCTGGATATTGCTAAGTACATGTGAATGGAAAATTTGCCAACCTAATTAGCCTTTGTTAAATTTACATCATCACTGTTTGTCACAAGCAAAGAGGTTAGTACAAGGTAAATATATCTTTCCAGAAATTGAAGGTATCAAATGGGAAACACGAGCAATTTACAGACAGGTAGGTAATATGTGACCAAAAGAGATTTTGCCAAGTAATTTAAAAGAGTTTCCAAAACCATAAAGAAGAGGTTCTTAAGAATGTAACAAAGGGAAAAAATTGATTAAATATTAAACAGGAGTCATTAATTATGACCAAAAGGTAAACCTATGGAGGAAAGGAGATAATGCACCAGTAGAATTCATTTTCTACCTTAGACTATTTTTAAAAAATGTTAAAAAGGTTATTACTCCCAAATGCTTCCCTGAAGTAAATGAACTGGAACCATTGTGGCAAGTACTAGACAACACTCACATTATTCTAGCCTAAACTGATGAAAAAATAAATGCAGATAAGTCACTATGATTGCCATAGCATAAAAGAAGCTAAAAGACCTAAAGGACGATATTGGAAATTGGAGGCGATCCTGTAGATCCTAGCATTACAGAGCACTGCTGATCTGGCAGATTAGCAAAATACAAAAATACCTTGTACAAAACAAGGGTTCAAAATGGTGGGCAGGAGATTATAGGCCTTATAGCAACCTATTATGTCAAGTAAGCACATAGAGTTGAAAATAAAAGATTGGTTCACAGAACACTGGTTAGCTGGGGCTCTGCTGATCTAAGCTGTGCTGGCCTGGGCTGGGCACCGCTGCTTCTCACTGTGGGTTGGCTGGGTCATCTCTGCTCTACAATTTGGTGTCTACGCTACTGGGACAGCAGCTATGTGAGAAAAGATCCTTTCATGGCAATGACAAAGATGCAAGAGGGCAATAAAAAATTGGTGAGGTTTCTTAGAACGGGCACACTGTTATTTCTGGATCTTTCTTTCAGCCAAAGGAAGTTCCATGACCAAGCCTAAAGTCAAGGGCAGGGAACTAGACTGCCCATAAAGAGTCTACAGCAAGGGTGTGGATGAAGAGACCAGTGAAGAATTAGGAATGATAATTCCTTCACTTTCCACCTTTCTTTCTTTGTCCTTATGTTTATTGTGCATCTTGTAAATAAAGTTCAACTTGATTTTTAAAAAATGTGATTTGTTAACCTTTGCATTTTTTAAGTTTAATCTATTTATATTTACTATGGTTACTGACATAGTTGGTTTTATTTATGTACCTTACGTGCCTTATGTATATTTTTATTTAGTGTCTTTATCTTCTTTTATTTTCTTTTTCTGTCTTTTGTTAGATTAACAAAGCTTTCTATGTTCTCTCATCTTTCCACCTCCACTGTTGCTTTGGAATTTACATGCTATACTTCTAAGCTTTTAGCTTTCTAAAATTTTAACTTTAAACTATCTGTGCAGCTATAGGTTTCTTGTTAAAGTTATTTATTATTTTTATTCTGCTCTTAAAACTGACAAGAATTTTAGGCCACTTTAATTATGTCCCCCATAATCTTTCATTTTATTAATAATTTTAGCATTATCTTTTTCAAATACAAGATTAAATTGTTCTATTCTCTTCTTAAGAGATTTTTACAGTTTGACAGGTGCCATGGTGCACACCTGAAATCCTAGTAACTCAAGAGGCTGAGGCAGGAGGATCTCAAATTCAAGACTATAGGCAGCCTGAGCAACTTTGCAAGACCCTGTCTCAAAATAAAAAGTAAAGTAAAAAAAATTTTAAGAAGATTTTTACAGCTAATACACCAGCATATTTTATGAGTGTCCAACTTTGCTATTATGTTTCTCTTTTCATGCTTCTTTCTGATTTAGATTTCTTCTTGCTGATAAAAACATGCAAGAAAACAAGAATTAATGGCCATTTTGGCATACTAGAGTGTACATCCCTTAGTTCTAAAATCCATCTAATCTTAATGGGAAAACTCTAGAGCCATTTCCAGTAAGATCAGAAACTCAGCAAAGGTACTCTATTACTATTCAACATTGTACTAGAAATACAAGTGAATGCAATGTAATAAAAGAAATCTATTAAAGAAAAAAGAATAAGGAGTAACACTACCACTACTTACAAGCAGAGAAATAGATTTGTATGTGCATACATATCAAACTTTCTGTTCTCGTTGAGAACACCTAGCAGCAATGAATCCCTACTACTGATGAGCATACTTAAGACCAAAAGCATGGTTTCTAAATATTCTTCAGTAAAAAGACTCAGAGCTCCTTGGAAAAGAGCTGATTCTAGGAACTGAGACAGGAAAGTGCACGATGGACCTAGAAATCTGCTCAAAAATGCCAGTAACATGTCAAAAGGACACAAGAACTAACTTGATGGAACTCTCAATAACCAAATCTAGGACAATTTGAACAACAAAGTAAATATGATATTAATGAAATATATAGTCATTGGATGACTATATGTCATCCAATAATGTATGAATCTATACTCATATAAATAATTACAAAATAAATAAATGAGAGAGAAAGGACAGCTCTGCCTTATAGAGGAATTCCAACAAGTAAATGAAGAAAAAATGGTGAAAATAGAAACCTGTTATTTAGCAAACATCATAGTAGTGCGTGAAAAGATGATGAGAAACAAGATATTTCTATAATTTCCAAATATCTCCCCAGAAGATATTTGTTAAGTAAGGGAAAATACTGCCCTTACAGTGGAAAAATCTGGAAGAGATAACTTAATGATCATAACTTAATGATAACGTTAGTTACTGATCACCATTAACAACACAATTAATTGTACCAATTAATATCCTGTACATCCTAACGTAATGTATGAGAGGAACACAACTGTCCTTTTATGGTATTCTTGCCATGAATGTTTAACTGACTTTAATTTTGAGGAAATATCAGACAAATCCCAATAAAGGAACAGTTTACAAAGCAACTGGCTAGTACTTTTCAAAATTATAAAAGTCGTGAAAGACTAAGCCTGAAGAATCATTATGGATTAAAGAGGACTAACAAGATATGACAACTAAATACCACATGTGATGTTAGATTTGATCTTGGACCAGAAAAAAGACATTAATGGGAAATTGGTAAAAGGTGAATGAAGTCTATAGATTAGACAATGGGAGTGTATTAATGCTAATTTTCTGTTTTAATAATAACAATTCAGCTATGTGAAATATGTTACCATTGGGGAAGCAGAGTGTAGAGAAATTCTTTGTGCTATTTCTACAACTTTGTTGGGTAAATCTGAAATTATTTTAATATAAAATATGCATTTTAAAAAGAAAAGAGACAGTGTCATAAATGGAAAATTAGATTGGAAATAGAAAACAACCATAAATAGAAATAACATTGAGGTTTCATTAGGAGAACTGTATTCATGTCTTTTGGTTCTTATTTTCTTCTTTTGTTGCTTTGTTTTTAGATGCCATCGAGTCAGGTCTGAATCATAGTGACCCTATGTGCAGCAGAACGAAACACTCCATGATTCTGTGCCAGGCACATGATCTTATTTATGTTTAAGCCCATTGTTGCAGATACTATGTCAATCTAGCTAGTGGAGGGTTTTCCTTTTTTTCATTGACCTGCCACTCTCCCAAACATTATGTCCTTCTCTAGGGATTGGTCCCTCCTGACTACATGTCCAAAATAAGATGCAGTTGGGCCATCCTTGCTTCCAAGGAGCCCTCTGGTTGCACTTCTTCTAGGACAGAACTGTTGGTAGTCCATGGTATAGTCAATATTCATTTCCAGCACCATAATTCAAAAGCATCAATTCTTCTCCTGTCTCCCTTGTTCAATGTCCAGCTTTCACAACTGTATGATGCGACTAAAAATATCATAGCATGAGTCAGGTGCACTTTCGTCATCAATATAACATCTTTACTTTTCAATACTTTAAAGTGATCTTTTGCCACAGCTTTTCCCAAAGCCATGTGTCTATTGATTTCTTGACTGTGGCTTCCATGGGTGTTGATTATAGAACTAAGTAAAGCAAAATCGTGGACAACTTCAATCTTTTCTCCATTTATCATGAGGTTGCATACTGACCCAGTTGTAAGGATTTTTGTTTTGTTGATGTTGAGTCACAATCCACACTGAAGCCTGTGTTCTTTGATGTTCATCAGTAAATGTTTCAAATCTTTTTCACTTTCAGCAAGGAGAGTTGTGTTATCTGCATAACACAAGTTGTGGATAAGTCTTCCTCCAATCCTGATGCTGCATTCTTCTTTATAAAGTCCAGCTTCTTGGATTATTTGGTCAGTGTAGAAATTGAAGAGATATAGTGAAAGGATACATCCCTGATGCACACCTTTCTCGACTTTAAACCAAGTAGTGTTTCCTTGTTCTGTTCAAATGACTGCCTCCTGGTCCATGCACAGTTTCCTCATGAGTACAATTAGGTGCTCTGGTATTTCCATTCTTTACAGTGTTATCCATAATTTGTTATGATCTACACAGCCAAGTACCTTTGAATAGTCGATAAAATATAGACATCTTTCTGATATTCTCTGCTTTCAGCTAATACCCATTTCACATCAGCAATGATGTCCCTGTTCCCTGCCCTCTTCTGAATCTGGTTTGATTTTCCAGCATTTCCCTTTCTATATGCTTCTGCAGTCACTTTTGAATGATCTTCAGTAAAATTTTGCTTGTGTGTGTGATATTAATGACATATTGTCCCATGGTTTCCACTTTCAGTTGGAAACCCTTTCTTTAGGAATAGGCACAAATACGGATCTCTTCCAGTCAGTTGGCCAGGTAGTTGTTTTCCAAATCTCTTGGCATAAACATATTAGCCCCTCTAGTGCTGCATCTGTTTGTTGAAACATCTCTATTGGTATTCATTAAATTCTTCAGCCTTGTGTTTCACCAATTCCTTCAAGGCGGCTTCTACTTCATCCTTCAATACCATTGATTCCTCACCATATGCAGCCTCTTGAAAGGGCTGGTCATTCACCAATTCATTTTTGTATAATGACTCTGTGTATTCCTTCCATCTTCTTTTGATGTTACCTGCATCATTTAATAGTTTTCCTGTAGAATCTTTCACTATTGCCACTTGAGGCTTGAATTTTTTCTTCAATTACTTAAGCTTGAGAAAAACAGAATGTATTCCTTCCTTTTGGTTTTCTGTCTCCATCTCTTTGCATATGTCATTAAAATATTTGATTTTGTCTTCCTGAACTCCCTTTTGAAATCTTCTGTTTGGTTCCTTAACTTCATCATGTTTTCCTTTTACTTTAGCTGCTTAAGGCTTAAGGGCAAGTTTCAGAGTCTCTTTTGACACGTAATATGGCCTTTTCTTTTTTTCCTGTCTTTTTAATCATCTTTTGCTTTCCTCATGAATAATATCTTTGATGTCATACCACAACTCATCGGGTCTCCTATCATTTGTGTCTAATGCATTAAACCTGTTCCTAAGGTTGTGAAAGCTGGACATTGAACAAGAGAGACAGAAAAAGAATTGATGCTTTTAAATTGTGGTGCTGGAGACGTCTATTGAATATACCATGGACTGCCAAAAGAACCAACAAATCTGTCCTAGAAGAAGTGCAACCAGTGTGCTCCTTGGAAGCAAGAATGGCCAAACTGCGTCTTACATATTTCGGACATGTAGTCAGGACAGATCAGTCCCTGGAGAAGGACATCATGTTTGGGAGAGTGGCAGGTCAACGCAAAAGAGGAAAACCCTCCACTAGATGGATTGACACAGTGTCTGCAACAATGGGCTTAAACATAAATAAGATCGTTTGCCTGGCACAGAATCGGGAAGTGTTTCGATCTGCTGTACATAGGGTCGCTAAGAGACGGTCTGGACTCGACGGCACCTAACAACAACAACAAGGTAGTCTCTGAACTCAGGTAGGATATACTCAAAGTCATACCTTGGCTCTCATACACTTGTTCTAGTTTTCTTCAGTTTCAGTTTGAACTTGCATATGAGCAGTTTATGGTCTGATCCACAATCAGCACCTGGTCTTTTTCTGACATTTGATACAGAGCTTTTCCATCATTTTTTTCACAAATATAATCAATTTGGTTCCTGTATATTCCATCTGGTGAAGTCCATGTGTGTAGTCGCCATTTATGTTGGCAAAACAATATATTTGCTATGAATAGGTCATGGGTCTGACAAAATTCTATCATGCAATCTCTAGCTTTGTTTCCATTACCAAGGCCATATTTTCTGACTACTGAGCCTTCTTTGTTTCTGACTTTTACCATGAAACTTCTTCATTCGTAAAATGAGTAAAATAATTTGCATGGGCCTTTTGAGCATCAAATGAGATAAAGTTAATAAGTTAAAACATAATCTACGAATGCTATGTAAATTATCATTAGTTATTATATGTCTTCTTTCGGGTAAAATCAGTTATTCAGGAGTTGGATCATTCTCTTAGTATTTATTGCTGCAGTGGAGGAGAAATTCATAGCAAATTTTAAAGTTTTCAATTGTACACTATCATTCTGGCTTGTAAGTCTACATGAGGAAGGAAGGCCCTGATGGGGAGCAATGGAATGTGATGTATCTGGAGGTAAACAAATTCCTGGCCTATGCATAAATGAAGGGCCTAGAGTGCCTTTTAAATGACACAAAAGAAGGCCAGGGTCTTTTTACAGAAGAGATTCAAAGGCCTGCACAAAACCTGAATTACACAGGATCTAACATATTTGTCACAACATTTAGGTTTTAAGGATAAAAAGAGAAAAGAAATGAAATGACAACTTCCCATTTGAAGATGCATGCACAGATGTATCTGTGTCTGAATGGAGGTGGCCAGAGTGATGGTGATGCTGGCTAAAGGTGGCGTTAGAGCTAGCAACAGCAGTACAATGAACAGGATTTCTATGTGGAAGGGCAAAATCCGAGAGGGGACATGATGGAAGGAAATTGCATAAAAGCCATGGAGAAGATTACAAAAGAAGAGAAAAGAGTAATAGGTTTAAGAACATTAGCATTAAAATTACTACTTGGTTAAGAAAGAAATCTATGCAGGTACTATAAAGAAATTGAAAGGCAAAGGACCAAATTGGAGGACATATTTGCAATAGATATGGTAAAGCATGAATGTTCTTAAGACATGCTGTTTGACTTAAAATCAAGAAGAAACTAGAAAAGAATTGCCAAATTGATAAAAATAGGCAAATTATATAAACAACATATGCATGTGTGCAGGGCGCGCGTGCATGCACACACACATGCACACACACACAATAAAGTGACAACAAATGTGGAAAAAGTCATTTAATCTATCCAGGCATTACAAAAATACAAACTAAAAATAAATTGGAAACATCATTTTCAGCTTACCTATTTGACATTGATGTTTTTAAGGAAAATACTCAACACCAGGAAGGGTAAAGACGAGTATCCCTGTGTCTTACTCATAGCAAGTAGTAGAAATTGCTGCAATCTTTTCAGAAAGCAACTTGGCTAGCTATATCATGAAACCAAAAAAGTTTGTAATCTTTAGCCTAATTCCCTCAGGAATTCCCACATATTAGGCGAAGTCACAAAATTCCCCTTCAAGGAATCTTAGTCTGTCTTGTGCTGCTGTAACAAAATACCAGAGACTGGATACTCTATAAAGCAAAGAAATTTATTTCTCACAGTTCTGGAGGCTGGCAAGTCCAACATCAAAGTGCTGACATCTGATGAGGGCTTTCTTGCCATGTCATCCTATTGTGGGAGGCAAAAAGCTGAGAGAGGGTGAGAGAGGCAAGAGCTGGAAATTTGTTTCCTCTTTTTTCCAAGTGCAAATTTTAATACAGACCCAAGAGTCAATTTTTTAGCAAAGAGAGTTCTGTGACCTAAAGTGGTTTTCCCCTCCCACCCTGCTCTTAGGCTGAAGATTAATTTAATTTGTTGGTTAGAAAAATGTTTTGCTTGCATGTTTTTTGTGATGTATTAATGTATAAAAGATGGATTAGCATAAGAGATTAAGTACAAAGCACTTGAACTAAATGAACCCCAATTATGATGAAAGCTGAACATAACCACTACATAAACAGATCAGTAAAAATAAACTGGCACCATGAATAGACTGTGAAGTTCCCAGCCATGGGACAAGTAAGCAAAGGCAAGAGGACTTTGCATTTCCAGAAAGCCCAAAGCCAGTGGTCCAGCTAGAGGGCCTCATCCAGTTCAGGGGTGATCTTACACAGCCAAGGATTGGCCCATCTGAACACTAAATTCCCAGAGTGACTAGAACTATGGTTAGAGGTGCTCTAAACTATTTCAAAATACAATTAGTGACATGGCTTAACTTGGTGTGTTTTAAGGTATTTATTTACCTCTTCACTTTCTGACAGCTTCTTTTCACCCTTCTTTAAGGGCACTTCCATCTGTTCCTTGAACATTGACCTTCCCTAGGGGTCTAGCCCCAGACCTCTTCTCGTGTGTCCTTCTCAGTTTGTTCTATTCACTTCCATAGTTTAAAGTACAAAGTATATGCCCAATTCTTTCAAATTTTTATCTCTGGATTATCTAAATTCCTTTAACTATTATTTATCATCATCTTGATAACTATTTTATGAACTGAATGCTTTTGCCCTCTCAAAATTAATATGCTGAACCTTTACCCACCAATATGGTGGTATTTGAAGATGGGCTTTTAGAGGAAATTAGGTTCAGATGAGGTCATGAGAATGAGGATACCATGATGGGATTAATGTAAAGGAAAAAGAAGAAGAAGGAGGAGGAGGAGGAAGAGGAGGAGGAGGAAGGAGATGAACAGGAAGAGGAAGAAGAAGAAGAGAAGAAGGAAGAAGAAGAGGAGGAGAAGAAGAAGGAGGAGGAAGAGTGGGAGGAGGGAGAAGAAGAGAAAGGAGAGGAGGAGGAAGACAGACCAGAACACTCTCTCTCTCTCTCTCCCCCTCCCTCCCTCCCTCCCTCCCTCCCTCCCTCTCCCTCTCTCTTTGTTGTCTGAGAACATAGATAGAAAGCATCCATTTACTGCTAGGAAGCAGAACCTCACACAGTTCTTGAGGTGCCTTGACCTTGGACTTTCCAGCTTCCAGAATTATAGGAAGTAAATCTCTGTTGTTGAAGCTACCCAGTCTATGGTCTTTCATTATGGCAGCCTGAGCTTACTAATACAATTTGCAGATACCGCAAACCAAAGGTTCAGAAAACTTGCTACCACCCTTTTGAATTTCCCGTCCTCTCCATGGTACTCCCTCCACAAAAATAAACAGGTCAGAGTCAGAGCATTGGCACCTCCTTTTCTCTGGCTTTTAATTCTTTTTTCCTTAAAAATATTTTTATTAAGGTATAATTGATATACTATACGATAAAACTCACTTATGTAAAGTGTACAATACAATGGCTTTTAGTAGAGAGTTGTACATTTATCATCATAATTAATTATAAAACATTTTTCACAACCCCAAAGTAGCCCCACACCCCTTAGCTGGTCTTTCTTTCAGCCCCTCTGACTACTAGCTCTAAGTAGCCACTAATTAATTTTGTCTCTGTAAATTTGACAACTCGTAAGTTATTCATAACTTCACGCAAATGCAATCATGCAATGTGGCCTTTGTGACCAAGTTTTTCATTCAACATCATGTTTTTGAGGTTAATCCATGTTGCATCATGGACTAGTACTTTACTTCTTTTCATGTCTAAATAATATTGCATCACCATCATTTCTTGCCTGGGAAATTATGTATGCTCATAACTTGTTCCTTTGCTTACTCCTCCAGTCTATTCTCTTCATTGTTTCCAGAAGAATTTGTAAGCACAAATCTAATTATTTCATGCTTAAAATTTTCTAGTGGCTCTCCACTATTTGAAGAATGAGGTTCAAACTTCTGGGCATGGCATATCAGTCCTAAAATGCCTCTACTGACCTGCTGAGACTGTTCCCATGCCACCCTACTGTGCCCTTGACACAATCATGGGGAGTACCTGCTCTGCTTGATCCATATGGGGCAAGATCTTCGTCTAGCTTCATAGCCATGACAAAATACCTGACAAAATGACTTACAATAAGAAAAACTTATTTTGGTACACAGTTTCAGGTCAGAGGTTTCAGTTCATGGTTAACTGGCTCCATTGTTTCTGGGATGTGGTAAGGCAGAGCACCACAGTGGAGAAGGGGTGGAGAAACAAGATGGTCACCTCATGGTAGCCAGGAATCAGGAGACAGAGACAGAAAGGGTCCTGGGATAAGAAACAGCCCCAAGGACATGTTCCCAGTGACTCACTTCATCCAGCTAGGCTTCATCTCTTAAGGTTCCAGAATCTCCCAAAATAGTGCCACCAGCTGGGGACCAAGACTTCACTATGTGAGTCTTCTTTTTGCAGGAGGACAATTCATATCCAAACCATAATTTTCCACCTCCAGCCCTCAAAATGTTCATGTCCATTGAACATTGAAAAATGCATTCAGTCCATCTCTAGAAGTCTCCACAGTCTTAACAGTCCCAACACTGTTAAAAAGTCCAAGTTCAAAGTCCTCTAAGACTCAGCTACATGCCTCTATAAAATTAAAAAGAAAATTACATATTTCCAATATACAATGGCACAGACTAAACTTTCCCATTCCAAAAGGGATATTTCTTTCTATGGGGATATAGAAAAGAGCTATGGGACCACAGGAAGACCAAAACCCAGTATAGTAAACATTAAAACCTACTGATCCATGGCCAGCAATCATAACACATAGTATGATTTGAGTTCCAATGGGCTTAAGCAGCCCCACTCCTATGGCCTTTCTAGCTATAGCCCATATGGTCTTTCACCCACTGTCTGCAGCTTTCCTCAGCAGATATTCAACATTCCTGGCATTTCCAGCATCTTTGGGTCTCCATGCATCTTTGTCTTCACTGTCATGGCCTCATGTAACATCATCCTTGGCAAGGACTCTTATACTGCTATACATTGCTTGGCCTCCCTGGCTGTCTTTTTAAATTTGGGAGGAAGCCTCTATGACCACATAACTCTTATATTAAGCATGCCTGCAAAACCTATATCACATGGATGATGCCAAGGTCTGCCACCAGCCTGAGCAATAGCTAAACTCCCTTGGATCATGGCTGCAGTAGCCTCTGAGTGCTTGGATGGCTAAATGTGAAGAAACACTCCCCTAAGCGGTCCTATGGGAGCTAGGAGCTCTAGAGCTTCTCTCTTATCCAGAGAAAATCTTTCAAATGAGTTTACTATTGGGCTTGCAGTTTGTGGGGTCTTAGTGATCACTGAGATATCCTCAAGGCATATTTCCCATTGTCCTGATGCAAAGTACTAGGCTTCTTTTTAATGGTGCTAACCTCTTCAGAAATTATGCCTACTTAGCCCCAAACACATGGGGTTTTCTGAGCAAACTAAGTTTTTCAAATCTTTCTTATGTAATTTTTGCTCCCTGGTCTCACTGTACACCTGGCTAAAAGAAACTAGCAATAACCATGCCATAGCCTATATTTTGGCCTTCCTTGAACTTTTCTCCACCAAATTAATTAGTCCATCACCTTTAAACCTAGTCTTCCACAAAGTCTCAGGACATGGACAAAATGTAGACAAGTTCTTTGCTACAATGTAACATGAATGGCCTCTAATCCAATTCCCAATAGAGTCCTTGGTCCCATCTGAAACCTTATGAGTACAGGTTTTACCATCTGCATTTCTGTCAGAATGTTGAATGTCTGGGATCCCACCAGAATTACTCATTATGCTCTGTTTGATGCATTCTAGGATTTCTCTATCTTACTTCTCCAAATTTTTCTAAATTCCTCCACAAGCCAATCCCAAAGATTTATAAGCCATAGAATCACGGAAATGACCCTACTCTTGGTATCAATTTTCTGTATTAGTCATATTTTCTATTGTTGTGACAAAATAACTGACAGAACAAATTAAAAGGAGGACAGATTTATTTTGGCTTATGGTTTCAAAGGTTTCAGTTCATGGCCAGGTGGTTCTGTTGTTTCTGGGTCATAGTGAAGCAGAGCATCATAGTGGGGAGGGCATGGATGAGCAAAGTTGGTCATCTCACAGCAGACAGCAAGCAAACAGAGAGGGGCCAGGGATAAGATATAGTCCCCAAGAACACACCCCCAGTGGCCTACTTCTTCCAGCTAGGCTCCACCTCCAAATGTCCAAAATCTCCCCAATTAGTGCCACCATCTTGGGACCAACACTTCAGCATATGAGTCTTGGGGGGAGGATTTCATATCCAATCTATAACAATTTTCCAGTCTTGCAGGTACAGGTCCTTTCATATCATTCCTCTCATACTCAGCCCACTACACTCCTTTTCATTCTTTTCTATTTGTATATCATCTCCTCTTTGGGTTTCTCCATAGGAGCTTGAAGGCATCTCAATTAGGGCATGTGTCAGTTGCTATAATTTGTGAGTGTCTATGAATTCCTTGACTTCCAGAGCTAAGTTTGCCTCTGTCTATCCTTGGAGCCTGGCATAGAACTTGGAATATAGGCAGAACTTGGTAAGTGTTGAATAAACAAATGGTTAGAGATAGAAAGAAGCATAACATTTTAAATATTTGAGTACCTCACAAAATAATACACAATTTGAAGACTTTTATCTGAGTCCATGTGTAAAAGCTGGGATAAATATCAGCCTTTCCTGGGATAAACAAAACAAGAGAAAAGCAAATCTACCATTAAAATGGATAGATATTTTATTGTCTGGGAATGGCTTAATTTACTTATCAAAAATTCATTAGATAAATTACTGACCACTTTATTTTTCTTTGCCACTAATAGTGTAAGGATCTCAGTAAATAACTGGCTTTTAGAAAGTACTTGCTTTTGAATTTCACTGTGCAAAATGCCTTTCACCTATACTCAATGAATTCTAATCATGCAATTCTTGCGATGATTAATAGATGTAGACAAAGGGTTCTGTTGCCACACACTAAATCTAATAAGCCAAAATAGAATTCATTCTTCTTAGAAAGTGGGTGGCTCATCCTTATGCAATTGATCAATGTCCATACTTTATTCTGATACTTAAATTAATTTCATGGTTTGTGTTTAGTATTATTTGAGCATGTAAAAAGAATTTTAGGTTTGTAGGGTTCATGCTATCTTTAATTTATAGCAGCAGTATTATAATGTCCTTTCGGAATTCTGAATTGATGATGGGATTGTAAAAGTTAATAGCTTTGGCCAACAAGTTCACAAGATATGTGATGTTCAAAGGCAGATAATAGCCCCTATGCATTGACACATGTAAGAGGCCTAAGTAAAGTGGCAGTCTCAGACATCAAGATTTAGTAAAAATAAAGATATCTGCTCCAATATTTTTTTCTCCTGTCCCCTCTGCCTTTCCTGGAAATTTACTTGAAATAACTAGCTAGATCTTAGAATCCAAATTCCAATTAATAAAACACTATAAATTTCCCTTCATCCCAAACTCTGGGGCAACTTTCAGTTCTCCCAAGTGCTTTCTGGGGTGAACCTGTGGAAGTTGAATGCTTATAGACAGTACGAAAATGTATTGATTTCTGTAAAGAACTTTGTTTTCAGAGTCCAATAAAGGGGTAAAACTTCATGCATGTTATCAAGATGATTATTTCCTGGAAGGGCTGGGATTTAGCTCAGTTGGTAGAGCACTGCTGCAGTCTCTGAGGTCCCGAGTTCTATTCCCAGCACCACAAAAATGGGAGAAGGACATGGCAATCCACTCCCAAGGGAATCCCGAAACAGCCATTGAAAACCCTATGAGGGTCGCTATGAGTCGGATACCGACTGGACGGCACCTAACAACAACAACAATGTATGAAAAGGCCATCTTAAAGTCTTCTGGTACAATAGCAATGACACTCAACTTCTGAAAAATCTACTGTAGTCTTCCATGTGCTCTACTTCAATCAAAGAATTTTTAAGGATAGAGTTTTCACAATAGTATGGAAACTGGATGTTCATTCATAAAAATATATTTGATTGAGGGAGCCAGAGAGGAGGGAATACAAAATCTATAAACTCCCTTCAAATTTTTGGCAAATATTCAAATGTGACTACATGGGATGAGATTCCAAGAAGCTTCAGGGAAAAATATCAGTGAGAAGCTTGAAAAAATTGAGCAGAGATTTCTGCAGCTACCCACTTCTGTGGAGACACAATTTGGAGCTTATGTCCTGCTAAGTTAGATGGGCTTGGCAAATATCTCAGGTTCTCCACTGATTCACAGAAGAGCCATACCCCAGGGAGAAAGGCCACATTCCAGGATTAAGAAAACCTGGACAGGAGTGGTGGCACATGCTTGTAATGCCAATACTTAGGAGGCAGTAGCAGGACGATTGCAAGTTTCAGGTCAGCCTAACCTCCACAGTGAGTTCCAGGCTATCCTGTGATACATAGCATGACCTTATCTCAATCAATTCATATCTCCCAAATTTATTTGTTAAAACCAAAATTTGTCTTCTTACACCCTTGCATTGACTAGACTTTGCACCCAGACAAAGCAATGGGCAAGCCTCAATATTAAAAACACATGAAACATGAAAGGTAAGTTTGGATGGGAAGCCCTGACGGACCAAATCCCTTCAATTGTTGTTGTTGTTACGTGCCATGGAGTCGGTATCTGACTCATAGCAACCCTCATAGGGTTTTCAATGGCTGACTGTTTCGGGATTGCCTTGGTAGTGGATTGCCAGGTCCTTCTCCCATTTTTGCGGTGTTGGGAATAGAACTTGGGACCTCAGAGACTGCAGCGCAGCCCTCTACCAACTGAGCTAAATCCCAGCTCCAAATCCCTTCAATAGATAATGTTAAAGTAATAAAATTTGCAGAGATGCCATAAAAAGAATTTAGAAGCCTGCTTATAAATATATTGAAAGACCTCAAGGACACTATAATGAGAGCAATAGAAACACTGGAAAAAAAATTAACTTCAAAGAAATATTCAGCAAGGAAACTGAGATCCTGAAGAATCAAACAGAAATAGTGAAATTACAAAACAAAATCAATCAACTTATTATTACAATAGAATCTTCAGTATCCAGACTAGATGAAGCTAAAAACAGGATCTCTTATACTGAAGAAAAAGTTGAGGATCATATCTATTATAGATGTCATGAAAGAAAGATGATGCAATGTGATCAATATTTTCAAGAGGTCTTCTATAAAATGAAGAGACCTATGAATTTAGGTGGCTCAGAAAGGAGCTGAATATAACACTTGAGGGATAGGAAATCTTTTCAAAGAAATAATAGCTTTAAACTTCCCAAAACTAACAAAAGAAATAGATACCTATACAACTAACATATCCAGAACTCCAAATAGGGTAGACCAGAACAGATCCTCTCCACAACACATTGTAATTGGAATGCTAAATCTAGAGAGCAAAGAAGTTATTCTAAAAGCTGCAAGAGAAATATCAACTGACTTACAAAGGCAAACCCATTAGAATAACAGCTGACTTCTCAACAACTTTAAATGAAAGGAAAGCTTGATCAGACATCATTCAAGTTGTGAAAAAGAATAGCTTCCAACCAAGATTACATTACCTAGCAAAACTATCTTTACAAATAGATGGAGAGTTTAAGATATTCCATGATATCGAAAAGTTTAAGTGATTTGTGATGATCAAACCAGCATTGCAGTAGATCCTTAATGAAGCTTTGCATCCAGGAGTAGTATGACAACCCCATACACAAGATCAAAGGAATGGATAATAGATATGAGAGGAACACAAGAATACAACAGGCTAAATATAAATCAAAAATAGAAACAAACACCAAAATGATGCAGAATAATAAGCTCCTCTCAATAATTTCCCTAAATGTAAATTGTCTCAATTTACCAATCAAAAGGCACTAACTGGCCAACTGGATTAAAACAAACAAACAAACAAACAAACAAAAAACCTCAATTTGTGAGATTCAAGAGACTTATTCATCACAAAGACCATTAAAGTCTGACAATTAAAGACTGGAAAACAATATACCAAGTGGGTGGGAACCAAAAAATAAGCAGGAGTACCTTCAGATTAAGGTAAAGTGATAAGACAATGGAAACCTGAGTCATTAAGGTGATATAAGAAACAGAAGGAATATCAAATATGTGCTTAACAGTAAAATGTGATTTTTTACTTAAATTGTGTAATAGTTAACTGTTGAAGCAAAAACAACTATAAAATGTTGTAGGGTTTAACATATGTGAATTGGCACTTTTTGAATTGTATGCTGAATACAGTGGATGATATATTTCAGAAACTCTAAGTTCTGTTATTTTTCTCCATTACATTTTTTGTTCAAGCAATTATGTTATTGGTGGATCACATATCTCTTAAAGGCTTGGGTTAAGTTTTGATAAATTCATCAATGTAGGTGTTGCCATTAATCTTATTGTGGGTCTCTCTCTCTCTCTTTCCCTCCCTCTCTCTCCCTCTGGGTCTCTCTATTTATTTATAAATGTTGGTGGGATACAAATATCATGGTGTCCTTTATCCCTAAATACTTGAGAGTATATTTCCTGAGAATAGAGATATTTTCTAACATAATCACAGCACACTTATGAACTTCATAAGTTGACACTAGTATATTTTTATTTAACCTACTGTCCACATATCATATATTTGGAGCATTCCTCCTTCAACGCAGAATCCAGCCTAGAGTCAGGGACTGCCTTTAATCATCATATCTGCTTAGCTTCCTTTAATTTGGAATATTTTCTCAGTCTTCCTTTGTCCTTTACAACGTTAGTATTTTCAAAGAAGCCTTCTCATTTTTAAAATGGGAAATTCCTTACTCCTGATTTTTACTCATATTAGACTCAAGATTACGGAGTATCACGGGCATTATGAGTTTGTGTCTATTTGAAATTGTCAACCTGCAGTTGTATTTTAATAGAAGATCTCGTTTGAAAACATGACACCATAAGCATGGTTTCAGGATTTATGTTGAAAATAGGAATATCTGCTGAGATCATGCCTTATCTTTTTACTCACTCATACAAAAAGTATTTATTGAGCATCTACTATGAACCAGACACTGTTCCAGTTGTTGAGAGTACCATTAAACTAGAAAGGCAATACTTCTGTCCTTATTACATATATATTTTAGTTAGAGGTTTAAACAAGAGACAAAAGAGCCAATAATATAAGGTGATCTTTATTTATATTACTGGGGGTTGAACCCAGGGCTTCCCACAGCTAGGCAAGTGCTCTACCACTGAGCTGCACCCCAACCCTTTTATTTTTTATTTTAAGACAGGTTCTAGTTAAGTTGCATAGGCTGCCTCTGGCCTTAAACTCATGGTCCTCCTACCTCAGCCTCCCAAGTGCGGGGATTACAGGCCTATGCCACCTTGTCCAGCTCCCAAGTTTGATCTTGAACTTAATTTCATTATTATCTGGTAGACTTCCAAAATATCATTTCCATTTCATTCTCTGATTATTTTTTCCATCTTTCCATCCTACTTGCTCTACAACCTGTGTTCCACTGACCTAAAAAACCCAAAACATTGTAGCTTCAATCTCAATGATCCTATCCCCCTCCCACTTCTCCACCCCTACATCTATATTTCTGTCCTTACCAGGAATGAGTACTTGTAGCCTAAACTCCTTGACTCACTCTTCCTCCATTATAATCACCTGGCTGAATTCCAACAGTGGCTACCCAACTGCTCCTCACTCCATGTTCTGCTTTCTCTCACACTAATTTCCGAGTTATACATCTGGACACCCAGCATCTTATTGCTGCTGTTGTTCTCCGCTTGTGGGTTTTCTCTTCGCCTCTGCTGAAAAGCTGTCTCACATGTGCCTCTCTACCTTCAAACCACCAATACCGCACCCACTTCCCTATAGCCTCTGTTCTCACCTAGTGACTTTGCCTCACATTTTCCCTAAGAAAGAAAGCAATCCCATCGGAATACTTCTGTCTTTCCACAACAAAACCTACACAATATCTGTCTTTAGAGTTTCCCCCTTCTTTTCCATTTCAGAAATTATATCTGCTCCTCGCCTCTGCTCATTTCTTAAATATTCCTATACACTGTCTTGCCATAGTAATTTCTCCTCTTCTGGAGCATTCTTCTTCCCAGACTGACATGCTCTAGAATCTCCCACTGTCAAAAAATAGACCCTTCCAAAGTCTTCCCATGACTCGGCATTCCCATCCAGTTCTAGCCTTAAGTGTTTGTTCCCTTCACAAAAATCTTCCTGGAAGTTATCCATATGCACAGTCCTCACTTTCTCATTGGCTCCTCCATCTCTTCTTCTGGGGTTCCAGTTCTCCTCAAGCCCCTTGCCCCTGCAAGTACTTCTGTGATAGCAGGCCTAGGTCACTTAAAAATTACTCTTGTTCCTCGAAACTAGCCCTCAATAAAAGCTGATAAGGGCAGATGTGTCCTGAGATGGCTGGGCCTGCCAAAGGGCTAGATTAAGAAAAAATGTGGCGATGCTAGATAACTTTGTAAATAGTCACTAGATAACTTTGTTATTCCGGGAATAACATTCAGGAATTCAGGGAATTCCGGAAAAGGGCTAAACTCTGGAAACCCAAACTTACTTTGTACCCGCCCCCCCACTGTAAAAAAAGAAAAAAAGGTTTCTGCTTTTGTAATCCTGCCTCTATTCCGCTACCCTATAACGCTCACTTGTAATCACTGTGAGTCGGATGCTGCTTTCTAAAAGTCCACTCCCGGGACTGAAAATAGCAGGCCGGCCGGTCTAAATAAACTTTTCTGCTCCTGATCCGCTTGTGTCTTAGAGTATTTTTCTGGGGTCAAGCCACTGGGTACAACACTTCTGCAGAGGGCTCCCAGGGGAACAACCCCATTTCTGCCCACCTCTAACTAGGCCTTTCAGTCCCGTGACACACTTGCCCACTCCCTCCTGTAACACTCTTTGCCTGGGGGCACCCTTTCTGGTTTTGTTCTACCTCCTAGGGGACTCCTCTGCAATCTCCTCTGCTGGCATTTCCATCTTTGCTTTCCGTCCCCGTTACTGCCCTCGGGGCTCATTCCTGGGCCCTTGTCTTCTCTCTTTTACTTTCTTCCTTGCTCATACCATTGATTCCAGTGGTTTCTCTTTCACCTATTGGCCAGTAACCTCCCTCCTGCATGAGAGGATCTCTCACCTCCACTTCCAGGCTTCAGATCTCAGGGTCAGGTGTTTGGGCGGGGCGCATTCCCCTCTGCCACAACAATGAATAGCCTGCCTGTTTAACAAAGTAGGATCTGTCTTGAGACCTTACTCTGAAACCCAGTGAAAAAAATTAAACATCGTTTGAAAAAACGAGTACTGATTTTTTTAAAAAGGATTTCTTATGGTAAATTATTTTGTGATTTCTGCACTGGAAAGGTTGTCTCCTACCACATATAGCCAAATTCATTGGCATTTGTTTTACTTTCAAGCCTCCTAGCTCTAAATTTAAAAGTGAACTCAAGTCAACAGGAGAACAGATTCTTCGTGTGTGGCCTGCCGGGCCTCTTCCCCTAATTTTGTACTTGGAAACACCTTAAAAGGGAAAATAATTCCCCTTTGGGCAAAGTGAAAAAAATAAAATAAACTACTTCTATGCTATCTTTAAAAAATGTATATTTCCTGTCATTATACTTCATGGTTCCAAATAGTTTCTATTTGGAAAATGGGGCGACAAGATAGAAAAATATCAAAGCACATGCATGAAACCATAAAAATAGAAGTGAAGGAACTGAGGAGGAAAGTAAACTGATCTGTTTAGTTCCCATGCCTGCTGAACTTTTAGCACCCCTAAGAATAATTTTTGTTGTTAGATGCCATCAAGTCGGATCCAACTCATAGCAACGCTATGTACAATACTACCCAACACTGTGCCAACCACACGATCTTTTTGATGTTTGAGCCTATCGTTGCAGTCACTGTGTTTCTTCTCATTTTGAGTTGTGCCACATCAGCAAAAGCAGGTCCCAGGGGCTTTACTTCATTCCCATCATTAAGGTTGACTCTACTTTGAAAAGGCAACTCTTCCCTACTCATTTCTTGAATGTCTTCCAGCACTATATTTGACAGTACTTCTCTGCTATTCATAGAGTTTCCAATGGCTAATTGTTTTGAGAGTGGGCTTCCAGGTCCTTCTCCCTAGTCTGTCTTAGTTTGGAAGCTCAACTGAAACCTGTCCACCACGGGTAGCCCCATGGCATAGCTTTCAGTATCACAGCAACATGCAAGTCGCCACAGCACAAGATGCTGAGAGACACATGGGAGAAGAATACTTTAGTAAGAATAAAAGAAAAACTAAGCTTTCTCTGTCAAGCTTCCTGGGCTCCACAGAATTCAGGTGCTGTTCCTTCCCCATCTCTTTGGATAACTGGTTCATTCCCTAACTCAGTCCTCCTGTCCAGAAGGTACTTGACTTTTTTCTTTAGCAGAGTTTCCCTTTACTCAACAGGTTACAATTACCAGTGCCCTCCCCTCGAGGACTCTCGAGGTCAACGGGACATATTCATTCTCTCCCTTATCCCAGACCCACCCAAATGCTCAGTCAATATTCGGAAATTCTGGCAGAAGTGCCCATACATGGAAACTGTGAGCACGTTTAATAACATCTATCTCTATAAATCACTGTGGGATTGCTAGAAGTTTTGGAATAGGAAGTAGGAAGGATGGTGCTGTGGAAGTTAATGTTGGGAGGGAGGGAGAAACTGCTGTAGGTTTTTAAAAATTCTGGATTTGGGGGGCTACAGAGGTAGCTCAGTGGTAGAGCACTTGCCTAGCAAGTGCAAGGTCTTAGATTCCCTCCGCAGCACCATGCCAACAACAACAACAAAAAAGAAATCTGATTATTATGATATCTTGGGACAAATGTTTTTGTTATTCCTGTTTCCCAGTTGCAACTGTGGGGTTGGAGTTGGAGTAAAATTGAGGGTCTTTCTTTTCTTTCCTTCCTTCCTTCCTTCCTTCCTTTCTTTCTTTCTTTCTTTCTTTCTTTCTTTCTTTCTTTCTTTATCTTTCTTTGTGGTACTGGGGGTTGAGCCCAGGGACTCGCGCTTGCATGCTTTGCAAGTGCTGGACCACTGAGCTGCACCCTCAGCCCATTGTTTTTACTTTTTTGAGACAGGGTCTCACTAAATTAGGCAGACTGCCTCTGGTCTCCAACTTGCGATCCTCCTGCCTCCGCCTCCTAAGCCGCTGGAATTATAGCCATGAACCACTATGGCCTGCTTAAGGGTGTTTCTTAACAACACCATACAACATACATCTCATTGTCTCAGAAACTGGACATCTCAGTAAAAATTTGTTCAAGTTTTGTATTTTACAGTCACAATCTGTGATAAGTTATAAACTTTGAGTAGGCAAAAAGGTTTATGAATATATCATAAAAGGATAAAAAGATAAAACAACCCCCCAAAACAAAAAACCAAAAACCCTTCTCTCTGCTTTCACAGACTTTTGCAAAGAAGCAGTGTAAAGAAAAAGGTTGTTAAACAATGAAAGTCTGAGGACCCAGGTACTAAATACCTCTGCACAAGAAATAGTGCAAGTCTACACTATCAGAAAATAAAAGAATGAATGAAGATCACACCTGTAATCCCAGCAACTCAGAGGCAGAGGCAGGAGGATCGCAAATTCGAGACCAGAGGGTCTGCATAACTCAGCGAGACTCTGTCTCAAAAAGTAAAAAAATGGGCTGGGGGTGCACCTCAGTGGTCCAGCACTTGGCAGAGCATGCAAGTGCGAGGACCTGGGTTCAACCCCCAGTACTGAAAAAAAAAAAAAAAAAAAAAAAAAAAAAAAAAAAAAAAAAAAAAAAAAAAAAAAAAAAAAAAAAAAAAAAAAAGATCAAGGACAGTTAAATAAAAGCTAAAGTAAACCAGTTTAAAATATGAGGTAGGTGGTCTTTTGGAGGAAAGTGTGGAGCTATTCTTGAATCCATGAAAGAGATTTGAATATGTATAAAAATGGTAATCAATGGACCATTATGTCCTACAGGAAGGGTGAGGCAAGTTGAAGTTCAGACTCCTTTTCTAAATTTCCCTCTTTCTCACTTTCCTTTAAGGTTTTACTAAGTTATAATTTATATACCATAATGTTCACTTGTTTAACGTAAAATACAAGTCAGTGTTTCTTAGTATATTTACAGTTGCGCGACCATCACCATCTAATTTTAAAGATTTTTTTTTATCATCCCCGGAAAAAAACTTCAGTACTGTTAACATTCCCTTCCCATTATCGTCTCCTGCCAGCCCTGGTAAACATTAGTCTACTTTCTGTCTGCATGGATTTGCCTATTCTTGGCATTTTACATAAATGGAATCATACAATATGTGGTTTTTTATGACTGGATTCTTTCATCAGACATTGTGTTCCCAAAATTCATTCACATTGTAGAATGTATCACTATTTCATTCCTTTTATGACCAAATGATATTCAATTGTGTAGATACACCACATTTTATTTATTCTATCACTAGTTGGTGAACATTTAAGTTCTTTCCAGTTTCTAACTATTACGAACAATGCTACTGTTGAAGCAGCATGAGAAAACTGAAAGTACTTAGAGAGACTCAGGATTTGGGTAAAACAATAAATTTATTGCTATAGCAAGGTCAGCCCAAGGACTGACCAAGATCTTTAGTTTTCCTGGGGTTATATAGTTTACAGGGTGGAGGTTGCCTGCTGAAACCACATGTACACAGCCTAGGTGACCATCTGCAGGTGAATTAGCAAGACTTTAACTGAATTAAGCTAGTTACCATGGAAATAAGCAGATAACATCTACATGGGGCAAGAAATCAAGGAGTGGCTAACAGAGTGAAGAGTACACACAATAAGATAAGTTCAACAATTGTGAGAAATCAGGAGGTGGCTCATAGGGTGGAGGTTGTCATGGAAATAGGCAGGATTAAGGAGATGGGAGGCGACTCACAGGGTGGAATGTATAAGTTTTACATACACAGTGAGAGATAAATTTAGTAAGTCTGTAACAAGGAACATTGTTGTTGTTGTTAGGTGCCGTCGAGTTGAGTCCAACTCATAGCGACCCTGTGTACAGCAGATCAAAACACTTGCCGATTCTGTGCCAGGAAAACGATCTTATTTATGTTCAAGCCCATTGTTGCAGACACTGTGTCAATCCATCTGGTGGAGAGTTTTCCTCTTTTGCGTTGACCTGCCACTCTCCCAGACATGATGTCCTTCTCCAGGGATTGATCTCTCCTGACTACATGTCCAAAATATGTAAGATGCAGTTTGGCCATTCTTGCTTCCAAGGAGCACTCTGGTTGTACTTCTTCTAGGACAGATTTGTTGGTTCTTTTGGCAGTCCATGATATATTCAATAAACGTCTCTAGCACCACAATTCAAAAGCGTCAATTATTTTTCTGTCTCTCTTGTTCAATATCCAGCTTTCACAACCATATGAAGCCACTGAAAATACCATGGCATGAATCAGACGCACCTTCATCTTCAATGTGACAGAGTATTGCTTTTCAATACTCTAAAGAGATCTTTTGCCACAGCTTTTCCTAGAGCAATGCGTCTTTTGATTTCTTGACTGCTGCTTCCACGGGTGTTGATTATAGAGCCAAGCAAAGAATAATCTTGGACAACCTCAATCTTTTCTCCATTTATTGTGAAGTTGCGTGCTGACCCAAACAAGGAACATTAAGTTCTAGTAATTACATTTTAAGCAAACATTATGACATCTTAACTTTTTATTTAAATTTTCTTCAGCACTATGAGCATTCTTTTGCCAGTTTCTGTGTGGATATGTTTTTATTTCTCTTGGGTAGATACCCAGGAAGGGAATTTCTAGGTTGTATAATTCTATGTTTAATATTTTGACAACGTATCAAAATTGTTTTTCAAAATGACTGCACAAATTTATACTCCCACCAGTAATGTAGGAGAGTTCTACCTTCTTTACATCCTCATCGATACTTAATATTGTCTTTTTACTTTAGTCACCCTAGTGAGTGTTAAGTGGTATGTCATCATGTTTTGATGGGCATTTCCCAAATGACGAATGAAGCTGAGCATCTTTTCACATCCTTACTAATCTTTTTTTCCTGTCACTCCTGCCACTATGCATTCATACTTTTGTGTGTTTGTTTGTTTGTTTTTTCATTTTTTTTTAGACAGGGTCTCACTAGTTTGTCCTCCATGTTGCAATCCTCCTGCCTCCACCTCCTGAATGCTGGGATTCCAGCATTCATTCTTTGTTTTCCAATCTTGCATCCTCACCCCTTTCTGGAAATCTAGCACAAAGCCTGGACAGGTAAGACCTGCATTGAGAGACTCTTTTCTGTGGTGAAGCTTGAACTTCAGTGAAACCGGAGAACAAGTTCATTGATATTGATTCTGAGCCACCAATGTTACTAACTTTGGTTTAATTCAAGACAACAGGTTTTTAAGTACTTTGTTCTTATTAGTAGAATATGATGGATTTACTGAATATTACATTTAAAATCTAATAGATGATACAAATTAAGTCCATCAATGAGTATAAAATAAAAAAGAAATAGGACAATATCCAAAGAAAGGTAGTAAAGAGTGATATCTATGGTGGAAGTGAATGCTATAGAAAATGTGTGTACCCTTTGACTCAGCAATCCATTGTTAGATACTTATTCCAGGAAAGTTACTATATATTTCCACAAAGTTTAGGTCCAGAGATATTTACCTATGTGTTATTTCTAATTATAAAAAAGCAAGCAATTCAGTAGGGTGATAAATAAGTTATGGTACATCTAGACAATAACTATGCATTTATTTAAAATGATGCATAAATATATTTATTATTTAATAAACAGAAAGTACAAAAAAATCTTTAGTGGAGAGAAAGAGAGAAGGGAGGAAGAGAGAGAGAGAGAGAGAGAGAGGAGTGAAAACCAGAATGGTGGACATGTCCGGTGGTGCAGCAGCTGACCTGGGAAGGTGGGGTTAGGAGGGGCTATTAGTTTAGTAAACTATGGGTTTAGCTTTTAATACATGGGGAATAGGAGACAAGAACTAAGGTTTACTAAAGGTATAGCCAGACTTCTTATAGTACCGAGACTTTGGGGCTGAGGTGAATTAGGAAGAATTCCATTCAGCACAGAGGTGACATAGGGCTTGTTTTACTCTCTGGGTAGTCTCTGTCTTGGTTTAGTTTCTTGGTAGCAAAAAGAAGTCTATTTTGAGAATTTGTAATCAGGAACCTGTAACTCATGTAGGTTTGGGGCCCAAATTATACTATATGAGTTCAAGAGAATCCTAAGAGAGGAAATTAACAAAAAAATAGTCTCCTAGTTACAAGCCTCAGGGCACTTGACAGGGGAAAAAGGAGGAGGAGTAGGAGGCAGAGGAGGAGGAAGAGGAGACAAACAAAAAAACATAAAACATCTGCCTCAGCAGGGAGAAAGCATGGAAGCTTAGCAAGGTTGAGCTTGGTTAGTCCTTGGATGGGACACCCACTGCCTGGGAATATCAGGTGCTGTAGGTTTGGGAGGAGGACCTGAAATAATCGGCCATCAAAAACTCTTTGAATAGCAGAGAAACACTGACAATAGTGCTGGGCATGGTACAGTGTTGAGTAGTGTTTGTTCTATTATATATAGGGTTGCTATGAGTTGGACCCAACTTGATGGCGACTAACAACAACAATAATAGATATTGCAGGTTACTAACCAATCAAATAGCCATTCCCTGAAGATGAGCATATAATCCACAATTCAAGGTTGATCTCTTGTACTTTATAGATTTTTTTTCTCCTCAAGACCCTTCATTTGTCAAAAGTGTAAAGAGAAGTTTCCAATTTATTATCACTTTCATCTTTAAATGTACTTTTGTGTTTCTTTCTGGCAATCTGGAAATCCTGCCTGATTAAAGTACAAAATTGTGTCAAGTATATATCAGTGAGGATTATTTCTGAGTGGAACTAAATGGGTTCTCTTAGGATGCCAAATAACAACATGGTGAAATAAACAGGAAACAGGTTTTTGTTTTATTTTTAAAATTTCCCTGCTAATATTGCACTCATTTTTGGCATTTTGATGCAACTAGATAAATACAAAATAGGGAAATATAATTCATATTAGCATACAATTTACTACATACTAATCAAAGGGTTCCATAAGTTATGTAAGTGATGAAAATATAATCAAAAGCTATGTAATGGTGGTACAATGGAAATAGGAAGTCTGATTACTCTGTACACTACCTTTATTATTTATTAGTAAAAGGAAAAAAGATTTATGTAGTGCCCCCATTATTTTAGTTGTAGGTACTTCTATTTTTCCATCTTTTTTTGTTTGTTTGTTTTGTTTTTTTTTTTGGTACTGGGGGTTGAACCCAGGGCCTCGCACCTGCATGCTCTGCAAGTGCTGGACCACTGAGCTGCACCTCAGCCCATTTTTATTTTTACTTTTTGAGACAGGGTCTCACTAAGTAACGCAGACTGCCTCTGGTCTCGAACTTGCGATCCTCCCACCTCTGCCTCCCGAGCCGCTGGGATTATAGGCATGCTCTTCCATCTTATTTTTTTAAACAATTACCATTTCTTGATTAATTTCACAGAGTTTGGTTATATAAGACCAGGGAGCATATCTTTGTTTCTTTGCTTTACAACATCCACTCAACTTTTTACTTTGTTGTTGTTGTTAGGTGCCACTGGGTTGATTCCAACTCATAGTGACCCTTATAGGATTTTCAATGGCTGATTGTTTAGGGATTGCTTGGGAGTGGATTGCTGTGTCCTTCTCCTGTTTTTTTGTGAAATTGTAAATTGTGAAATTTGTAAATTTTTGTGAAATTTAGAAATTGAGCTGAGAGCTTCAGAGAGCACAGAGCAGCACTCTTCAGTTTCTCTCAAATACTGTGTGTTCTTCGGGTATCACAGCACTTCTTGCTTTAACAGTTATTATTTATTCTTCTAAAGGAGTTAGCGCCATTTCATTCCAGTGTTGTAAAGAACCATATTATTATTATTAAGATGGGACTATCACTACTTTAGAAATATTCTTCTCTGAGTTTCTGCTGACATATACTTCTTCAATGATGGTGCAATATATTTTAATGGAAACTTTTTTTTTTTTTTTTTTTTTTTAAGATTTGTCTACTGCCTTAGAAAATCATCCGGCTGGGTATTCTTGTTTTTATTCTTTCGTATGATTTTACTTTTAAGTTTTAGCTTAAGCTTGGAGGTGGTGTCCTCCACAATATGTCTTGGGAGAAATTGTTTAAGGTCTTGGTGATGATTCATCTGAAAAAGAGAAGACCCAGGAAAGCTGTAAAGGTTGTCCCCAAATGTTAAGATAATGAATTGTGTGAGTCACTTTCTATCACTGTGATGAAATACCTGACACAAACAACTTAAAACATGAAAGTTTTGCTTTGGCTCATGGTTTCAGAGGTTTCAGTTTGTGGACTGGCTCCATTGCTTTTAGACCTGTGGCAAGGTAGAAACATCATGGAGGAAGTGCATGACAGAGGAAACCTGCTCACTTCATGGCAGCCAGAAAGCAAAGAGAGAGATAGGAAGGGACCAGGGATAACATGTACCCTTCACAGGCACACTTCCAATGACATACTTCCTGTAGCCAGGTCCCACCTCCTAATAGTCTGTTCAGTAAGAACTTATCAATGAGTCAACCCATTGATGAACTTAGTGTCCCCATGATCCAGTCACCTCTGGATGGGACCATAAGCTGGGGATCAAGCCTTTAACACACAAGCCTTTGGGGCCATTTTATATTCAAGCCATAATATTGGAAAGAGGGGGAATAAATAAGGAAGGATTTCTAACCTAAGGATGCAGAAGAAGCTGAATGTGATGACACACAAGTATAATTTTAGTGAATGGGAGGCTGAGATAGGAACATCACAAGTCTAAAAGCAGTCTGGGCTATATAGTGAGACCCTGTCACAAACAGAGAAACAAACAAATAAGAAGAAAAAGAAGAAAGAGAAGAAGAAGAAGAAGAAGAAGAAGAAGAAGAAGAAGAAGAAGAAGAAGAAGAAGAAGAAGAAGAAGCAGCAGCAGCAGCAGCAGCAGCAGCAGCAGAAACAGCAGCAGAGGAGAAGGATGAGGAAGAGGAAGGAGAAGAAGAAGGAGAAAGTGTTAGTTAGAGCCATGCAATAACCAGAGAGACAAAGTTGTAGATAAAGTACCTTTTGTTAGTAGGGTTTGAAGAATCAGGCACAGCCTTCAAGTATAGACGCCATGTTTTGCTCTTACTTAGACCTGCAAAATACATGTTCTACAAAAGGAATAAAAATAAATGCCTAAGTTATTATATATACAGTTCTCTTAAAATTTAATTGTCTTAATCATGAAATGAAGCTTGGAGATTGAGTACCATTATGTTTTATGCCAATTTTTGTCCCTTGCCCTTAGCAGAAGAGATTTTCTGTGATGTTTCCCAATATTCTTTTTTATGATTTAAATGTCCTTAACCTTATGGCATCATGTGTGGATAATATAAGGTAGCTCTTTACTCTTAGGAATAACCATTAATGTATACAATTTAGGAAATATAAATGGCATCTCGCCTCCAAGAAATACAAATTCATCTACAATACATTATTAATACACTCATGGATATGATTATTTCTTTGGTTTTGTCAATTCCTAAAGAAATTTAGTCATTGTTTGTAAACTAGAGAAAATTTCTCTTAGAAAGAGGAATCATCATAAGAAAACAAAACAAACAAAAATTAAAACAGCAAAACTTTCATTAGGTGTCAATTGTCCCATATTTCCACAATGGGGCACTATTGAGTTTTGCTAATTACCCTTTCTGTGGGCAGAAAAGGAAGCTTTACAAATGATTACCCAAAAGGCAATGCTTAGGTTTCTCATAAATGAATTATGTAATATGTATTTTCCCTTTAATAAATCTTCACTATAGAGCTGAATATATATATATGTATTTGAATAATCTTACAATGACTTGTTGAATGGTGTAAATTGGGTCTGAATGCTTTAGAGAGATGAACAAGCATAGAGAAATTTTTAAATGTGTAAATGGTGTGAAGGATGAGAAAGTCTCTTCTAGACTTTTTCTGTGAAAAGAATTATTTGAGTTATTAGATTATTTTTAGTAACCCAAAGTCTCCAAATTCTCATCAATTTGTAGTCCTTTCAAATACAATGCTTTATGCCAGAATTAGCTTGAGATGATACAATATATAAGTAACCAGTGAGTTCAGTTAATTTGGTGAAGATAGCAAACTAGATTGTCACTGTATATGTAAGCCAAACGATGCACTTATTGGTGTTATATTCTTTTAAAGTTGTTCTCCTGCAATAATTAATGAATTTAGAAATATATTTAGGTATGCATTTTTCTTATCCATGTTTTTGTTTCTTTTTGGATGAAATAACTGCTCCACGAGAGCAGTTTTGAAAAGAAGAGGGAAAAATAAATGTGTTATATAAAACATTTTCATTTTGACATACTGCTTCACAGAAGAGAGACGTGTACGTCGATGGAATCTTGTTCTGCCCTTCTTTGCCTTTCGCTACAATCATCCACCTGACGATGAGCACGCTGAGGAATACATGGCATAGTCATACCTCTAGTCCAGCCGGGAAATTTAGTTTTACTTTCTCTTTAGGGAAGAAGGCATGTGTGTCAGTCAGCTTGTGCTTCACTGTGGCAGATTATCTAACAAAAACAAATTTATGGGAGAAATGATTTACTGGAGCTCACAGTTAGAGGATTTTAGTCCATAGTGGTGGGGCAGGCATGGTGGTGGGGCAGGTGGCTGGGCCTGTGGCAGCAGACTAGGGCTCACGCAAAGCCTTCAAAGGCCTGCCCCCAGTGACCCACTTCTTCAAATCTAGATCCCACCTCTCAAGTTCTATAGTCTCCACAAACAGCATCACCAGCTGGGGACCAAATGTTCAAATACATGAATTTTGGAGGACATTTTAGATTAAATAAAATAACAACATGGAATGTGGGGGTTTCCCAAAATAGAGAAAAGATACTCAGAAGATAATGAGCAACCACGAATATGAAAGAAGTCGTCTATACTCTATCTATGCAGGCAAAGGAAAAACTATTTAAACAAAATAAGAAAACCAACTTCAAGAAATACCAAGTTGTTCAAAGTCGATGAAAAAAACTGTTTGCTAAAATTTTAGGAATTGTTACTTCTATTGGGGACATAATAATAGTTACTATTGACCAAGCACTGCACTAAAGTCTTTATGTACATCATGTGGTCTGGTGGAGTCCTTACCTCAACTTTAGGATGTACTTCCTCTTCCCATTCCACTGGCTCAGAAATTTGGACAATCTTCTCCAAGGTCATGTGGATAACTTAGTTCATCCAGCTTTATAATCCACAATCCACCAGCAAGCCGATAGTTCCAAATAGAGCAGGAGACCCTTTGATATGATGTGACCTGTTTACTCTTAAGTGTTTCTTTTACTGAGATTGTTTGGATGAAAGTGTTGTGTTATGAATGGTATTGTTTTTATTCACAAAGTATTTATTTTTTGAGTATGAATTTTGTTTTCTTTTTCCCAAAGGGATTGAACCCACATGCTAAGCAAGTGCTCTGTCACTGAACTGAAAGTCCAGGCCCTTTCTTTTATTTAAAAAAGTTTTTTTTGAGACAGGATCTTGCTCAGTTGTGCAGGCTGCCTCTGACCTCAAATTCATGATCCTCCTGCCTCCGACTCCAGGGTCACTGGGATTATAGGCATGTGCCACAATGCCCAGTACAGCACAAGATTTTTAAGGTTAGCTGAATCTTTTCTAGTAGCACACTCCTCTCATGCCTTTATCCATTTCTTGTTCTTTTTCCATCTAACCAATTTACCTGGGGTATGTTTGGTGAGAAGAAACTAAGTAGCATTTGCTATGTTCTACATCTCTTTATTGAAATTCTGTCCTCATTTTGGGTCCAAAATCAAGACTCAGTTCCTCTCAGAAATCTCTTTGGCTTCTCCCAACTTTGGCTGATCTTATAGAAATATAATATTTAGAGATCAAAGAACCTTCAGAAAACAGTCAATCCAAGCTGGTGGCACACACCTGTAATCCCAGCAGCTCCAGAGGCAGAGGCAGGAGGATCCCAAGTTCGAGACCAGAGGGAGTCTGAGTAATTTAGTGAGACCCTGTCTCAAACAAAAACAAAAACAAAAACAAACACAAACAAACAAAAAACAATCCTGCCTCATACCCAAAGGAATCTAGAGTATACTGAGACTGACAATCAGCATCTGATACCTACATCTGGGAAAGGTCAGTGCTTTGTCAGCTAGGGAACTCTCTTTAAATGGTAAGTTCTTGAAGTTCTTTCCCCACTGGCTTTCAAAGACAATGTGCCATTTTTATGCTGTTTCAGTCCCTGAGAGCCATCAAAGCTACAAGAGCACTGGCCACCTCTGGATTGTCCTGGAAGATAACACAGTGCCTTTGTCACTGTTATACCCCTGGCACAGTGCCTGGCAAACATGGGTTGCTGCATTTGTATTTCTTGGGGATAGAATGGCTTGTCATTCCAGCTTTTCCTTCATTGTTCTTTTGCTTTCTCGTCTGAGCACAGTAAAGTTTTTCCTTCAAGAATATCACATGCATTCACCAACTAGCACCAATTTAATGGGTAGGAAGAGCCAGAGTTATTTCTTTCAAGGACTCAACAGCTGAAATGCTAGCACTTTTAAAGGATTAAGCCTCCTTTTTGATAATCCAAACTATTATTTTCCTGGAATTAATATCAAGCTCATCTGTCTGCTGTTTTCATACCTTGTTTTGTTCTCCTCTTTGAAGTTCAGGCTGCATGTCTGTCTGCAGCCTGGGACATTCCTCCCGTCATCTGTGATCTTGTAACTCTTACCTGAAGTGGCTTTGATATGGCATTGACAGCTTTCTTCTGTGCTCTGGTCATTTGAGCCTGAAGTCAACTGGTTTGGCATATCACCTCCTGCTTGCTTGTTGACGGCTGCGTTGTCCATTTTGAAAAATATTCCACTTAATGAAAAACAAGGAACAACAGAGCAGCCCGGAAGTCCTGGCCTTGCTCAGTCATCAAAGAGCACCGAGTGGAGTCACACTGGGTTCTTTATGTTTATGTTTCTCTGCCTTTCATCCTCTTCGCTTTCTTTCCCTTATTTCTGTCCTTCAGTGCATTTGGACTTGCAAGGGATGTTATGGTGGTCAGATTTCAGTTCTTAGATGCACGTGTTTCTTTGAAGCCTCATACCCTTTGAGACTATCTAAGCATGAAGTCCTCTCCCTCTTTTCTCTGGTTCATTTGATGCTGACTTAGGTTTGCTATTTGATTTCCTTTCCTGATTGTAAAAGTAAAATTGTTTCATTGGCAAATATTTAGAAAATACAGAAGAGTACTAAAAACAGAATAAACAAACCTGTATTTCCCTCAGACGACTCCATTTCATATTTTGGGGGATGTGTGTGTGTTTACATGGCAGCAAGTCCTAAGAATATGTCTTGTACTGCTCCTTGAGCGTGGTGACCTTTGTCCTTGGACATCACAGAACATGAGGCAAAAAATGTCCCATTTAACATTGTTTCCATAAAAATATGTGTAGATCTTTATATAATATAGTAAGGTGACATTTTGAAATATTGACTGACTTATTTTTTCCTCCCACACTTCCTTTCACCCCTATAACCTTCCTCAGGAAGACAGAGGCCTCCTTTGCTTCAAGGGAAGCTATCTTGGAATCAGAGAACAAAGGCTCTCGATTTTTCATCCCAAAACTAGAATCCATATGGGAGACTGAGAGATCAGGGAAAATAAATAGATGATCAACTTGACTCTTCCCAGTAACTTTTCCCCCTTTCCACCATAAATAGGTGAAATATGGCAAAGTTATAGTGGGAAATATAACAAAAGAAAGATTCCAGGTGCAACGGCCACAACAACAAAAATGATCAGGTAATAAACTTCAAAAGAAATGTTCAGGACTAACCTACAGAAAATTAGTAAAATAATTCTGTGGAGGGTCAAATATCACAACAGGAATAAATGTAAAGACATGTCTTATTTTGGAGTGATAAGAAGACTTAATATTACACAGATGTGAATTCTCCCTAAATTAATTTGTAAATTCATGCAATCTCAATCAAAATCCTATCACAATTATTTGTGGAATTTGTCAATTTGATTTCAAAAATCAAATAGAAGAGTAAACATGCAAGAATACTTAGGAAATTTTGAATTGGGGGGGGGTAAAAAAACTTGCTCTACCACAAATCAAAATATGCTGTGACGTTAACTATGCAAGAGTGATATGGAGTTAAAAATCAAATCAATGGAACAGAACTGAGATCTGAAATAGACTGTAAATAGACTGTGAAAGTTTCCTCCCCCCCAGATTTACTGCACACTAACATTTTTAAATTTTTAGTCCCATTTCTCTTTATTAACCCCCTTCTAACCTTTCCCTCTGCCTGTAGCCATAGCACTGTGGTATTTGATCTTGTCAGATCTCAGAAGCTAAGCAGAGTCTGGCCTGGTTAGTACTTGGATGGGGGACCACGTGGGAACACCAGATACCGTAGGCTTGGGAGAAGGACACAGCAACCCACTCCCAAAAGTCAATCAACCATTGAAAACCCTATGAATAGCAGAGAAACACTGACAATACTGATTCATCTGTTGTATGTAGGGTTGCTACGAGTAGGACACTGATTTGACAGTACCTAACAGCAACAACAACCTTTCCCTCAAAATATCTAGTCATTACCTGAAAACATAATAAGGTTATATAAACCTTTGGCTTAAAAGTTTTCAATGATTTTTCAAAGCATTTGGGACTAAATCCTTATTCCTACACTGAATGGCCAAACCCACTACTCCCACTAACCTTGTCCTACAGCATGCTTCTCCATGTTCAACATATCCCAGCCATGACTGCCAGTCTTTCTTCCTCCAGAGAGTCATGCCTCCTTCCCTACAGAGCCCTTGCAAGGGCCACTCCTTCCCTGTGGAGTGCTTGTCCCTGGCTTTGGGGGAGGCTGGCTCAATCTCATTCTTCAAGCTCTGGCTTCAATTCACTGAGATTTCTTCAAGTACCTATTCTTCTTTCTCTATGCTGCATTGGTTTCCTTCATGGCACTTTGCAAGTTGTAATTATTTACTTGCCTGCTTATTATTGTCTCCTCTACTATACTCTGTACTTCACCATAGCAGGGACTGTGCTTTGCCCTTCCCTTCCCATTAGCATCTAGTACAGAGCCTGGCTGCATTTATGGAATGAGAGAGGGAATGCATATGTGACCAATACATGAATAATGAATATAGCTCCATTTGTTGATGTAGCATGACTCAAAATGCGAAGGAACAACTGTAAACATCCATTAATAATTGGAATGTGGAATGTACATAGTATGAATCTAGGAAAATTAGAAATCATTGAAAGGGAAATGGAGCACATAAACATCGACATTCTATGCATGAGTGAGCTAAAATGGACTGGCTTGGGCCATTTTGAATCAGATAATCATATGGTCTCCTTTGCTGAGAGGGACAGATTAAAGAGAAAGGAGGTTGTATTCACCATCAAAAAGGACATCTTAAGATCTGTCCTAAAATACAATGCTGTCATGGATAGAATAATATCTGTATACCTGTAAGGAAGGCCAGATTATATGACTATTATTCAAATTTACTCACCCACCATTAAGGCCACAAATGAAGACAGGGAAGAGTTTTACCAGCTTCTGCAATCTGAAATAGATTGAACATGCAATCAGGGTGTACTGATAATTACTGGTACAAAAGTTGGAAACAAAGAAAAAGGTTCAAAGTTGGAAAATACAGCCTTGGTGATAGAAACAATGCCAGAGATCATATGATAGAATTTTGTCAGACCAATGAGATTTGCATTGCAAATACATTTTTTCACCAATACAAATGATGACTATACACATGGAATTCACCAGATGGAACATACAGGAACCAAATTGACTACATATGTGGAAAGAAATGATGGAAGAATCAATATAAAAAATCAGAACAAGACCAAGTGCTAATTGTGAATCAGACCATCAACTACTCACATGCAGGTTCAAATTGAAACTGAAGAAAATTAGAACAAGTACACAAGAGTCAAGGTATGACCTTGAGTATATACCATGTAAGTACAAAGACTACCTCAAGAGCAGGTTTGATGTGTCAGATTCTAATGATTGAAGACCAGGTGAGTTGTAGCATGTCATCAAAGATATCATTCATCAGGAAAACAAAAGAATATTAAAAAGACAGGGAAAAAAGAAAAGACCAAATTACATGTCAAAAGAAACTCTGAAACTTGTCCTTGAACATCAAGCAGTTAAAGTAAAAGGAAAGCATGACAGAGTTAAAGAACTAAACAGAAGATTTCAAAAGGTAGCTTGAGAAGAAAAAATCAAATATTATAATGACATGTGCAGAGAGCTGGAAATCGAAAGCCAAAAGGAACAGACACACTGTTTTTCTCAAGCTTAAGGAATTGAAGAAAATATTCAAGCCTTGAGTGGCAAAAGTGAGCGAGTAGAGGGAAAATATTAGACAACACAGGAAACATCAAAAGAAAATGGAAGGAGTACACAGGGTCATTATATAAATACGAATTTGTGGAAGACCAACTATTTCAAGAGTTTATATATGATCAGGAACCAATGGTACTGAAGGAAGCAGTGGAAGCTGCCTTGAAGGAATTGGTAAAACACAAGGCTCCAGGAATTGATGGAATACCAATTGAAATGTTTCAACAAACAGATGCAGCACCAGCAGAGCTCACTTGTTTATGCCAAGAGAATTAGAAAACAGCTACCTGGCCAATTGACTGGAAGAGATCCATATTTGTGCCTATACCCAAGAAAAGGGATCTAATAAAATGTGTAATTTTTTTTTTTCTGTACAGGGAGTTGAAACCAGGGCTTTGTGCATGCATGCTTTGCAAGTGTTGTACCACTGAGCTGCACCTGCAGCCCATTTAAAAAAATTTTTTTGAGACAGGATCTTGCTAAATTACATATACTACCTCTGGTCTTGAACTTGTGATCCTCCTGCCTCCACCTCCTGAGTTGCTGGGATTACAGGCATGTCCAACTGCGTCTGGCCTAATGTGGAAATTATCTAACAATATCATTAATATCACACACAAGTAAAATTTTGTTAAAGATCTTTCAAAAGCAACTTCAACAGTATGTAGACAAGGAATTGCCAGAAAATCAAGATGGATTCAGAAGAGGGTGTAGAAGCAGGGACATGATTACTGATGTCAGATGGCTATTAGCTGAAAGCAGAGAATACCAGAAAGATGTCAGTCTATGTTTTATTGACTATGTGTAAATCACAATAAATTATGGATAACATTGCAAAGAATGGGAATACCAGATCACCTAATTGTAGTCATAAGGAGTCTGTACATGGACCAGAAGGCAGTCATTTAAACATAACAAGGGAACATTGCCTGGCTTAAAGTTGAAAAAGGTGAGTGTCAGGGTTGTATCCTTTCCCCATATCTCTTCAACCTCTATGTTGAGCAAATAATCCAAGAAACTGGATTCTATGAAGAAGAATGTGGCATCTCAGTTGGAACAAGACTCATTAATAACTTGCATTATGCAGATGACACAACTTGGCTTGCTGAAAGTGAAGAGGATTTGAAACATTTACTGATGAAGATCAAAGAACATAGACTTCAGTATGGATTGCACCTCAACATTAGCAACAGAAAAATCCTTACAACTGGGTCAGTAAGCAGCTTCCTGATAAATGGAGAAAAAATTGGGAGAAGGACCAGGCAACCCACTCCCAAAAATCAATCTGCAGATGAAAACCCTATGAATAGCAGAGAAGCACTGACAACATCCAGCGCCTGTTGGATGTAGAGTCACTATGAGTTGGATACCAACTCGACAGCACCTAACAACAACAAAAAGATTTTGCTTTACTTGGTTCTATAAGCAACACCCATGGAAGCATCAGTCAAGAAATCAAAAGACACACTGCTTTGAGAAAAGGTGTTGCAAAAGACCTCTTTAAAGTGCTGAAAAGTAAAGATGTTACATTGAAGAAAAAGGTGCGCCTGACTCATGCTATGGTATTTTCAGTGAGAGCTGAACACTGAATAAGGGAAATAGGAGAGGAATTGATGCTTTTGAATTGTGGTGCTTGAAATGAATATTGAATATACTATGGACTGCCAAAAGAACCAACAGATCTGTCCTATAATACGTGCAACCAGAGTGGTCCTTGGAAGCAAGGATAGCTAGACTGAGTCTTATATATTTTGGACATGTAGTCAGGAGGGACCAATATCCATTAATGGTGGCATTCATTGCCCAGTTATGTATATATGTATGTGTGTGTGTGTGTGTGTGTGTGTGTGTGTGTGGTGAGAACATTTAAGATCACTCAACAGATTTCAAGTGAACACTACTATATTTTTTTTATTGGAAATTTTTATTGTACACCTTAATGTGTACAGAAAAGCATTCTGACATGCTTTTCATTGTGACATTTCCATATATGCATTTTGTTGTACATTATTCATATAGGTTCCCCCTTACCCTCTTGTGTGCTTCCTCCCCCAAACCCACCCCACCATCAAAGACTTCTCTTCCATTTACATCTCTTTTTATGGTAATATTTTTCTATATATCCTTGGGTTTCAGTTCTGTTTAAGATAGAAACTTTTTCTGTAGTGAACTTTCTTTTTACCTTGTCAGAACTATTACATGCATTTTCTAGACAATCTATAATAATACCATTCTTAGCTTTTTTTTTCTTTTATTATGAACCGACTTTTGAATAGGATTTTTTTCTTTCTTATAATTTTGATTCAGCTCCCACGTATGAGTGAGAACACTTGGTGTTTCTCTTTCTGAGCTTATGTTTGTTCACTTAAAATAATTTTCTCCAATTCCATCCATTTTACTGTGAATGGCATTATTTCATTTTTTTTATTGCTGAGTAGTATTCCATTGTGTATATGTACCATAGTTTTTTTAATCTATTCTTCTGTTGAAGGGCACGTTTCTTGATTCCATATCCTTGCTATTGTGAAAAGTGCTGCATTGAACGTGGAGATGCAGGTGTCTCTGTGGTATGATGACACATCTCCCTTTGGGTAAATTCCTAATAGTGTTACAGCTGGGTCATATGGTAGATCTATTTTTATTTTTTTAAGATACCTCCATATTGATTTCCACAGTGGTTGGACCAATTTACAGCTCTATCAAAAGTGTAAGAGTGTTCCCTTTTCTCCATAACCTCGACAGCATTTGTTGTTATTTGTTTTATTGATGTTGGCCATTCTTACTGGTGTAAGATGAAATCTCAGAGTTGTTTTAACTTGCATTTCCCTAATGGCTAGGGATATTGAGCATTTTTTCATGTGTTTCATGGCTTTACAGACGTCTTCATTTGAGAACTGTCTATTCAGTTCCTTTGCCCATTTGTGTATTGAGTTAGTTGTTTTCTTGGGAATTTTTTCTTGAGTTCTTTATAAATTCTGGTAATTAGACCTTTATCCGATGTATAGGATGCAAAGATTTTTTCCCATTCAGTGGGGGTTTCCTTGACTCTGTTAATTGTTTCTTTTGCTGAACAGAAGCTTTTTTAATTTCATGTAATCCCATATATCTATTCTTGTTGCAATTCCTTGAGCAATTGGAGTCCTATTAAGGAAATACTTTCCTATGCCTATATGATGGAGTGTATTGCCTATTTTGTCTTCTATAAGTTTTAAAGTGTCTGGATTTATATTGAGATCTTTTATCCATTTTGAGTTAACTCCCGTGCATATTGAGAGATGTGGGTCAGTTTTCATTTTTCTGCATGTGGATGACCATGTTTCCCAGCACCATTTATTGAAAAGGCTATTCTTTTTCCAGTTTTCTTGCTTTGCTCCTTTGTCAAAAATAAGGAGGCTATAGGTGTGTTGAGGTATTTCTGGGTCTTCTATTCTATTCCAGATGTCTTCAGCCCTATTTTTGTGCCAGTACCAAACTGTTTTTGCTACCACTGCCCTGTAGTATAGCTTGAAGTCAGGGGTTGTGATTCCACCTGCATTAGTTCTGCAGCTTAAGAGTGTTTTGGCTATACGTGGTCTTTTGTGGTTTCATATGAATTTTTGGATCATTTTCTCTATTTCTGTAAAATCAGTCAGTGGAATTTTAATGGGGATTGCATTAAATCTATAAATTGCTTTTGGTATGATAGGCATTTTTACTATATTAATTCTCCCTATCCAGGAGCAGGGAAGGTCTTTCCATTTTTCAGTGACCTCTGCTATTTCTTTCTTTAATGTTCTGAAATTTTCCTTGTAGAGATCTGAAGGGTCTTTGGTTAGATTGATTCCAAGGTATTTAATTTTCTGCCTGCAGCGGTAGCCCTGTGGCATCCGATCCCATCAGATCTCAGAAGCTAAGCAGGGTCAGGCCTGGTTAGTACCTGGATGGGAGACCGCCGGGAACACCAGATGCTGCAGGCTTGGGAGAAGGACCTGGCAACCCCCTCCCAAAAATCAATCTGCCATTGAAAACCCTATGCACAGCAGAGAAGCACTGACAATAGTGTTTCCCCTGTTGTACAGAGGGTCGCTATGAGTCGGATACCGACTTGACGGCACCTAACAACAACAACAATTTAATTTTCTGGTGGGCTATTGTAAAAGGTACTTTTTCTGAAATTTCCTTCTCTTCCTGTTTGTAATTGGTGCAAAGAAAAGCTATTGATTTTTGTGTGTTAATTTTGTAGCCTGCAATTTTGCTGAAGGAGTTAATTAATTGTAACAGTTTTCTGATTGAGGTTTTGGGGTCTTTCATGTATAAGATCACATCATCTGTAAATAAAGATAATTTGACCGCTTCCTTGCCAATCTGTATCCCTTTGATTTCTTTCTCTTGTCTGATTGCCCTGGCCAGGACTTCAATTACTATGTTGAATAGAATAGGAGAGAGAGGACATCCTTGTCTTGTTCCAGATCTAAGAGGAAATGGTTTCAGTTTTTCTCCATTTAATATAATGTTGGCTGTAGGTTTTTCATAAATGACTTTTATGAAATTAGGGCATTTGCCTGTTATACCTATCTTCTCCAGTGTTTTTATCATGAAAAGGTGTTGCACTTTGTCGAAGGCCTTTTCAGCATCAATTGAGATGATCATGTGGTTTTTGTTTGCCAGTTTCTTGATATGCTGGATTACATTAATTTATTTCCATATGTTAAACCAGCCTTGCATCTGTGGTATAAATCCTACTTGGTCATGGTGGATAATCTTTTTTATATGCTGCTGGATTCTGTTTGCCAGAATTTTATTAAATATTTTTACATCTAGATTCATAAGAGAGATGGGTCTGTAATTCTCTATCTTAGATGAATCTTTTCCTGGTTTAGGTATCAGGGTGATGGTAGCTTCATAGAATATATTTGGGAATGTTCCCTCCTTTTCTAGTTTTGGAATAATTTGAGGAAGACAGGTATTATATCTTCTTTAAAAGTTTGGTAAAATTCTGCTGTGAATCCATCAGGACTTGGGCTCTTCTTTGTTGGGAGACTTTTTATTACCTTTTCTATTTCCATATATGTAATGGGCTTGTTTAGGTCAGTTATGTCTTCTGGGGTTAGCTTTGGTTGGTCATACATGTTAATAAATTTGTCCATTTCTTCTGTGTTTTCATATTTTTGGGAATACAATCTCTCATAGTAACCCCTGATGATTTTCTGTATTTTGTTGTAGTCGGTGGTTATGGGCCCATTTTCTTTTGTTATCCACACTATGTTAGTTTATTACTGTTTATTTTTGATGAGATTGGCCAAAGGAGTGTCCATTTTATTAATCTTTTTAAAGAACCAGCTCTTAGTCTTATTAATTTTTTGAATTTTCTCTTTGGATTCTAATTGAGATATTTCTCCCTTTATTTTTGTAATTTCTTTTTGGGTGTTCCTTTTAGGATTGATTTTTTGTTGGCTTTCTAGTTTCTTAAGATGTGTCATTAGGTCATTTAGTTGGCTCTTCTTTACTTTATTGATGAAGGCACTTAATGTTATAAACTTCCCTCTTAAAACTGCCTTTGCTGTATCCTATATGTTTTGGTAGGATGTGTTTTCATCATCATTTGATTGCAGGAATTTTTAAAATTCCATTTTGATTTCATCAACAACCCCTTGGTCATTCAGCAGTGTATTATTTAGTCTCCATGTGTTTGTAAAGTTTCTGGAATTATTCTTCCTCTTAACCTTCAATTTTATCCCATTATGGTCTGATAAGGAACAGGACATAATTTCTACTTTTTTGTATTTGTGGAGGGAGTTCTTATGGACTAGCATATGATCTACCTTAGAAAACATTCCATGTCAAGCTGAGAAGAATGTGTATTCCTCATCATGTGGATGAAATATTCTGTATATATCTGTGAGATCCAACTGGTTTAGGTTGGAGATTAGGTTTGACATTTCTCTGTTGATTTTTTGTTTTGATGACCTGTCTCTTGACAAAAGTGGGGTATTGAAGTTTCCCTTTATTATTGTTTCTGGTCCAATAAAGTTCTTTATATTCCATAAAGTTTGTCTTATAAAGCTAGATGCCCCAGTGTTTGGGGTGTAAATATTTAGGAATGTTATTTGTTCCTGATCGATTGTTCCTTTTATTAAAATGTACTGTCCTTCTTTGTCTCTTCTAATTAGTTTTGGATTGAAAGTTAATCTATCTGATATTAGAATTGCAATGCCTGCTTTTTTTGTTTCCCCCCTGCTTGGTATACTGTTTTCCAGCCCTTAATTCTCAGTCTATTGCAGTCTTTGTGAGTTAGATGAGTTTCGTGAATACTACATATTGAAGGTTTATGTTTTTCCATCCAATTAGCCAGTCTCTGTCTCTTACTTGATGAGTTAAGACCATTTATATTAATAGTGATTATTGAGTAGTATTTATTGTTATGCATCCAGTCATTACCTGTTACTGGTTTATGAATTATGTTTGCTTTATTCCTTTCTTGGGTTGCACTCATCTCAGCTAACCAAGTCTTTGATTTCCTATATAGGGTTGTCTTATTTCTCCTGGATGTGGGAATTGATTTACAATCCTCTGCAGGGCTGGTTTGGTGGTTGCAGATCGTTTAAATGCACCGATATCATTAAATGTCCTATGTTGTTGTTGTCGTCGTTAAGTGCTGTCATGTTGGTATCCGACTCATAGCGACCATCATAGGGTTTTCAGTGGCTGACCATTTCAGGATTCCCTTGGGAGTGGATTACCAGGCCCTTCTCCCATTTTTGCAGTGCTGGGAATTGAACTCGGGACCTCAGAGACTGCAGCACAGCACTCTACCAACTGAGCTAAATTCCAGCCCTAAATGTCCTATACTCCTCTTTTATTTTCAAAGATAATTGTGCTGGATATATTAATCTTGGTTGGAGATTGGTTTTTTTAGGATGTGAATCACCTGTGACCACTCCTTTCTAGTTTTCAATGTTAATATGGAGAAGTCTGCAGTAATTTTAATAGGTTTTGCTTTATAAGTAATAAGGGGCTTCTGCCTTGCTGCTTGCAGGATAACCTCCCTGGTTTAATGACAGCATTCCAGCAATAATATGTCTCAGGGATGACCTATTTTGGTCAGCTCTGGATGGTGTCCTAAATGTTTCAGTTGTGTTTGTATCCACATCCTGTATTATCTCTGGGAAGTTTTCCTTGAGGATATCATATACCAGATTTTGAAGACCTCTGGTGGATCTTCCCTTTCTTTCAGGGACATCCTGAATTCTTAAGTTTCATTTTTTTCATTCTATCTGAGTTCTCCTGGAAATCTTTTTAAAATTCCTTTATCGTTGATTCCATTTCTGACTATAGGTATTTAAGTTCACGTATGGCATCTTCAGAGTTGGAACTCCTCAGTTCAGATTCACCCAGTCTTGATGTAAAGGATTCTTTTGCCACATTCAACTCATTTATTTTAGTTTGTATTTCAATGATCATTGCTTGATTTTTCCTTATCATTTCTAGCTTGGAGGATAGAATGGAGTCCAGGTGAGATACCTTCTTTTCAAGGACTTCAAGGGTGCTGGTGGTATTCATTTTGATTTGTCTTAGCATATTTATAACCATAACTCTGAATTCCAATTCAGAGATCTCTAAGAGTTGAGATTCATTGGAGGAATTTGTTGGGGGGCTTTGGTCTGTGGGGTCTTCAGATCCATCCTGCCCCTTTGTGTTTCTTATAGGTTTACTTTGTTTGCCCACAATATGGTCCAGGAAATAGAATTCGTCTCCCCTGAGTGTGCAGAACTTCTCCATTATTCCTGTGAGATTTGAACACCACTATATTATAAACTATAGTGGCCATACTATACACTAGATACCCAGAGATTCCCAGAACTTTTTCATCTTGTAATTAGAAGTTTGTATCCATTGACCAATATCTCCCCATTTTCTTCAGTCCTCAGCCTCTGGCAATGACTATTTTATTCCCTGCCTCTGTGAGGTTGACTTTTTTAGATTCCACATGAGTGAGATAATAAAGTATTTGTCTCTCTATGTCTGCCTTATTTTCTTTAACATAATTTCCTCTAGTTTCATCCATGTTGTTATAAATGACAGGATTTCCTTCTTTCTGAGGATGAATAATATTCCAATAAAAGAAAATTGCTTTTGTATTACAATTTTAAAATCACTCTGTTATGCATTGATTGCATATAAACATAATGCCATAAGCAATATTGTTGTCCTTCATTGTTCAATGTAAGGTGTTATAACAGGGACCTCCCCAAAGACAATGACTACAAGATAGGAGCTTAATTTGCTCTTAACAAGCAATTCAAGGTTAATAGAGTTGTTGTATAGCCTCAACTATCATCGTCCATTTTCCAACCAATGGGCAGAAGGAGAGGTAAAGGGGAACACAGGCTATTTCTTCTTATGATTAGTCAGAAAGCTAGTCCCATGGACATGGTATGCACCCTTTTTGTTCACATTCCACTTACTGGGACATGGCTGTGCCTTGCTGCAAAGAAGACTAAGAATGTAGTCTTTAGCTGGACAGCCTTCTTCAAACTGGTATTTAAAAATCTCTTATTAAAAGATGTGGAGAATAACTATTGATAGATAACTTGAGGTTTCTGCCACAAAGAGTCACTTGGCCCCAACACCACTGGGTTTATTCTTTTCTTTTGCTCATGTTTTGACTTATATTAATTTTTAAAATTAGTTTTATGTAGATTTTTCCCTTTTTTAAAACTCAAGATTCAAGTTCACAGGGAGGTTTATGTTGCCAGTATTCTGTTCCCCAGTCTTTCGAATATTTATTTATTCCCTCATGCCTTAGAAAGCCTGTAGCACTTGTAATATAGACTGATTCATAAAGCCAAGCCATGTTCTTCAGCATTATCTATGGTCCATTATTTATTTAAAATAACAAACCCTTTCTGTCTCCTAAAGGCATGTCCATTGACTTAATTTTGTAGAGTAAAAGTGAGCATATTTTTCCTTACAGGGCTAGATAGTAACTACTTAAGTTTTCATGAGCCACGCGTGGTGTCTGTCTCATATTTTCCTTTCCTTTTCAATTTTTTAAAATGTAAAACTTATCCTTAGCTTTCAGACTGTACCAAAATAGGCCACAAGGATGGATTTGGTGTATGTCGTATAGTTTGCTGTCCCTTGTTACAGAGCAATGAAGGGTTAATGTATGTCTCTATATTTTTCTTAAACAGTGGGTAAGTGGAAGTTATAGCTTTCCTACACCAGATGGTATATATCAAGAAACCACAAGGAACATCTTGCTACATCTGAGCAATGACTACAGCTCTATGACCCTGGTATAGATATATTTGCTGCTACACACTGAGTCTGATGGACAAAGATTATGACATTGTCAGTACTGTAAAGCTTTAGGCACTATTTATATCTTGTCTCCATGATAAAAGTTGAAGTTTGTTACATACATATCAGTGCTTTTTAAAGAGTTATAAACATCAGCCCACTTCTACATGCCTTTGAAGAAAGTTGATGCCACCTTAATAGCCAAGACAATATGTAGCTTAGAAATTATTGATTTTCATTCCTAAAATAAAACTTTCATTATCTCTAAGCATTCGTCACTCATTATATAATCAGTAAGCATAAATTGAACACCTACCATATACCAGGCACCGTACTAAACTCTGGGAATAAAAAAGTTAGTAAAGCACCATCCCTCCTTCCAGGAGGGGGCGCTCATAGCCTAGAAAATAGACACACAATAAACAAGTTCATATGTTTAGAACATGTAGGGTGCTGACAAGTTCTATGAAGAAAAATAAAGCACAGTAAAAAAAAAATTAGATAACGTTTGAAGGGGTTATCTTAGAGTGGTAAGAAGGTCTTGAATATGAGGTGAGAGGCTGAGTCAAAAACACAATGTGGGAGTAACACATGTAGTAGATATCCACGGGATCCTGATTAGGGGTGACAGCCTTTAGTGAAAAGCTTGCAGGATCAGGATGGGACCCTGCCGGCTGGAGTGTAGAAATGGAGTTGGAAAATGCAGGGCCTTGTAATTCATTATAAGGATTTAGGGTTTTATTTTGAATGGGAAGAGATGTTTTTGGAAGATTTTGAGCAAAGGAGAATTCTGATGTGACTTGGTTTTAAGGGACGATTCTAGTTGCCTTGCGGAGAAACAGAGTGAGGGCAAAAGTAGACCAGGGATAGTTGGTGGGAGATTATAATTGTGCAGGTGAGACATGAGGTGATGGGACTGGGCAGTGGGAGGAAATGTAACTTTTTACATGGTTCAGCACACAGAGTAAGCTTGGCTTTAATTGTATATATTTTCTGATCTCAGAGGAATCCAGTACCATCTAATTGCCTGTTTCAGAATATATGTTGTTAGCCACGGCCTCTTACAATGGAAAACACAGGCTAATTAAACCAGGATTTATTATATGATTTATTTTTATATCTTAAAATCTAGATATAGCCATGTTATTATTACTAATAAAGAGTGCTGGCTATAAATTAGGATGACTTCATGAGGTAGTGCTTCCTTTAACATTGAAGAGTCGATGGAACTCCATTTAGAGCTCAGTTATGTAGAGCATTAGTCTTTCAGCAATGGCTTGATTTTCTATCCTCTTTTTACGTCATTGGATTGGCTTGTTGCAATAGGAATGAACACCAATGTAATCCTATGCCTAACAATGCAAGGCAACAACTGCATATAAACAAAGCTAAGCTCATGGTGGCGTCTCAATTAATTACTGGGAATGACAACTGAGTGATGATGGATTTCAGCCTTTGAAAATTAACACATTCAAGTGCTGAGAATATCGCAGTAAGTTAGTTAGATGTCTATGAATAATCTCAAAGTTAATACAGGTTTTTTTTTGTCTATTTGTTTTTTATGAGACAGAGTCTCATTATGAAGCCCGGGCTGCTCTGAACTCAGAATCCTCTTGCCTCAGCCTCCCAGAGTGCTGGGATCACTGCCCAGGAGTAATTTACCTCTAGGGAGTGGATTAGGTATAGAGTGAATGTAGCTTGTTATTTCATCTTTGCCTTCCATATCTCTGCCATTTTTTGAGGTTCACCTCAATATTAAATTTGGATATTTTTCTACCTCTTCATCATTTCCTAAACTTGCTACTTGATTTGGGATATTAGCTTCTACAAAAACAAAAACAAAAATATGAAGAGATGTTTTTATCAAGGCAAATGGTTCTCTTGCTAAGATCAGTCTTTCTTTTTCTGTAACGTTTTGATAGCTATAACTTGTATGGGGCTGGGCTTTAACTCAGTTGGTAGAGTGCTGCTTTGTGCTCTCTGAGATCCTGGGTTCAATCTCCAGCACAACAAAAATGGGAGAAGGACTTCACAACCCACTCTGGAAAAAAAATCCCAAAATAATCTGCTATTGAAAGCCCTGTGAATAGCAGAGACATAATATCTCTGACATAAGCAAGCACTGACATAATGTCCAGCATGGCACACTGTAGTGTCAGGGAGTATTTCGATCTGTTGTACATAGGGTGGCTATGAGTTGGACCTGACTCAGTGGCACCTAACAACAACAACATAACTTATATAAAGAAAAGTGTTCAGATTTAAATATACTCTACAGCTTAGTGAATTTTTACATATGTATATGCTCATGCCACTACTACCTAGATAAAGATAGGACATATTTACAGCACCTCAATAACCTATCTGCACCTTACTAGTCAATAGCCAACCGCTGGGAATCATATTGATCTCTGTCTCCATAGTTTGCCAGTTTTTGAACTTTGTACAAGTGGAATCATATAGTATATGCTGGTTTGTATCTGGCCTCTTTTCCTCAGTCATGCACATAACACACATGCATGTTTTACATACAGAAGTTCATTTTTTCATTGCTGGTTAGTATTACATTATGTAAATATACTATAATTTATTTATCCATTGTATTGTTGATGGGCTCTGGTAGTCTCTAGCTACTATGAACTTTCTTATACATGTTTTTGGTGGATATGAATATTCATTTGTGTTGAATCTATGCCAAGAGGTTAAATTGTTGCATCAGAGGGTCTATGTATACTGACTTTTTTGCATCAAACAAGTGTTTTATAATATTGGACAAGAATAACTTTGTGCCAAAAGACAATGGCATTTGATGATTGATTTGATAAAATGTTTAATTGAATTACCTGGGGTTCTTTGGCTATTATTTTGTGCTTATAAAAAATCAGTGAAAGATCACAATGAAATATTATCTCCCATCTGTTAGCATGGCCATGTCCAAGAAAAAAGAATAACAAAATGGGAAATTACAAATGTGGGAGAATATGTGAAGAAATCAGAACCCTTGTGCACTGTTGGTGGGCATATAAAATGGTATAGAAAAGAGTATAGAAGTTTCTCAAAAAATTAAAAGCATAATTACCAGATGATCTAGCAATCCCATGTATGGATATTTACCTGCAATAATTGAAAACTGAATTTTGAAGAGATATTTCCATACTTAGGTTTATTGTAGTGTTACAATAGCCAAGAGATGGAAGCAACCTAAATGTCTTTCACCCAATGAATGGATAAATAAAATCTGGTTTACACATCCAGTGGACTATTTTTCAAACTATAAAAAAGGAATTCACGTCATATGCTCTAATATGGATGCATCTTAAGAACATGCTAACTAAAATAAACCAGTAACTAAAAGAGAAATACTGCAATATTCCACAAGTATGAGGTATCTAAAATAGTCAAACTCTGAGAAATAGGAAGTAAAGTTGTGGTTAGTAGGGGCCTGGGAGTGTCAGGGAAAAGGAAATTTGTTTAATGGCATAGAGTTTTAGATCTGCAAGATGAAAAAGTTGTAGAGATACTCTGCACAACAAAGTACATTGTACAATATACTTAAAAGTGGCTAAGATGGTTAAAAAAAGAGAAGGGAGCAATGTATGTTATATTTTGAAAAAGAACATCACCTCATAGCTTCAAATGAAGAATATTTCTCCCTTATTTTAGACAAATAGGTCTTAAACAAATGAGAGGCAACCTGATGTCCACCAGATTTATATGTTTCAGAAGCTTTTGTGGAATGTATGCGTACTACTCCCTTGTTACCAAATACATAGTTTTTGGGAAAATAAGAATGTTGACATTGAATAGACTTACACATATTATTTTAAAGTATTAGAACCCATCACTACAGAAAGAATTTATAAGCACAGACATTTTCTAGCTCTCTGTGATTAAATAAAGCTATTTTTGATCTTCTGATATTTGCAGAAAATAGAGCAAAACAAAACAAAACAAAAAAACCCTGGAGTTTCAATGACTCATAAATAACCTTGGTGAGGCATTCAGTCCATGACCTAACAGGTTGCAGATTGTCAATAGATGTGATCAAGTGAAAGGCCTCCTGGCAGTAACTGTGCTAGTGCTAACAGCCTGCCCCTCCAAAACAAATGTTACCTCCACAGAGGATCAACTGCCTGCACTTCCTGGTGTGGGCACCAGAACTTGATAGGCAAAGCCAAGGCTTTAGAGAGAGATCATACCTTTCCCAAAATGGTCAGGAATTTAGGTAAGCCAGAGAGCATTGTAGGCATGTGATCTGTTGATGAATGGCGGGCTTGTCCAGCCAAGAATATAATTGGCTCTTACTTGTCCTAAATTCAGCTTCCGGACTGGAACTTACTTGAAAATAGAATGGGCTATTTAGATGCTGAGTCAGGATTTATGGCTATGGAATTTGAAAAATGGGTTTTTACCTACACTGGGGCCTGAGCCTTTGGGTTAGTCTTAGGCATGCTTTGACCTTGGACAACATGCAGCCTGCCCTACCCTTGACATAGGGCCCAGGATCTAATTTTAGAATAAAATATTGGAAAGCTGCCTCCATTCTGCTACTTTCTAAACAGACCCAAATAGTAACATTATAAAAACTAAAATAAGAAGCAGTATTTTTCTCAGTGGCACTCTAGTTTTCAATAAAAGCAGGTAATCTAAATTGTGATACTATACATTTTCCATGGAATGAAGTACAATTATTTTTGCTTAGAGTGGAAAAAAATCGAGTGGAAATAATTGTTTCCCCTGAACTTAACTTTATTTTTTTTTTCCATTTCTTCCCTTCTTCCTTTCCTTCCCTCCATCCTTCCTTCCTTTCTTCTCCCCCACCCCTGCCCCACATTGCTTTTCTCTTTATACCTGTTGAGCCTGTTGGGAAGAGTGGTCATGAGTTTGAAATCTGGAGAAGACATTCCCCTCAGCTCTTACCAGCTGTGCAACTCTAGGAAACCCCTTTCCCCCTAAAGGCTTCTGTTTCTCCTCAGGTAAGATAAAGACCATAACATGAGATCCCTTAGAGTGGCTGTGAGAAGCACACAGGATGCCTTCTTCCTGGCCTACGGTAAGCGCTTGATAGATGTTAGCTACTTTATATTATCAATATGTTGCATCTATGTATATAGCATACGTAGCTCCAAGAACATTGATATTAAGAGAAAAAAATGGAGCAAGCTCAAAAGAGTGACCAAATTGCTACAGATGGAAAAACTCTTGAAGATCTCTTAAAACTTTGAGAATTAGCTACATAGGAAAAAATTACAAGAAGGAGAAGTGTATGATTTTAGTAAATGCCACAAGAATAAGGTTGTTGCATTAATTGAACCAAAAAAAAAATGAGTTGATTCCCTAAGCCACAACAAAGGAATTTTTCTAATCATGAACTTCATATTGAACTTGTATTGGTAAGACTGGTTTAAGAGATGTCATTTGTTTGAGTTATCTGGGAGATCAGAAAAATTTGAGTTTAAAGACTAGCTAGTCCAACTCAGTCCTTTTACAGGTGAAGAGACTGGGGTTCCAGGAGATTAAGCCACCTGCCTAAGGTTACACCTCTGGGGGCAGGACCATGGATGTCCTGACTGGAGCCCAGGGGGTCATTGTACTTGAGCACACAGCTTTTGAAATGTGACAAGATCAAAAAGCCCAGATAACTTTCATGCTAGACCGAGAACAACTTTGCATTCACATCAGGGATCATTTTTCACACCTGGAATTCAAAGCATCTGAAAACAGATATCATTATCCCTGTTTTACAAATGGAAAACTCTGAACAAAGCCAGGCTCTAGGCTGGCTGGTTTATACGCCCATCATGCCCCCTGGAGCTGGAATGCTAGCCTGCTGCAGGTGCCTGCCTGCTTCTGGGACATCTTTCTGCTTGTTTTCTATTCCCCTTAGTCATTGTCTCCTCCTTACTACATGTAAAACTCACAGAGGACAGGTATTTTTTTCTTCTCTTCTTGCATTCATAAATAAACCCCCAACTGCTTGAATAGTGTCTTGCATATATTTGACTGTCAATATTACTTGAATGAATAAACAAAAAAATGGTCACTCCAGGTTCTCCCATCTAGTCATTTGGTTTGGCAGATGCATTTTGGGCCACATGTCTAGTCTTCGATTCTGAGACCTCTACTATATTTTGGCCAGTTCCAAGCTCTGCAAACTCAGGTATAGCAGCCTGCACTTGGACCTGTCCTTGGATTCTAGAGCACAACGTGCTGCTGAGCTCATCCTTTGCTCCACTCAAGACTGACAGGAAAGAAAGATGGGGCATGCCTTAGAAGATTGGACTCATTATATTTTGGAGGTAAGAAAGGGAATTCTTCAGATCCTGCACATTGTGAGCACTCTGTTGATGTTTCTCTAGTGAACTCAGTCAAATAGCCTCTCTGGAAAAAGGAATAGAACCTAGTACACAAACACACACACACTCGCGCGTGCGCACACACGTGAATACAGTAAATCCAAGCAATGCCACCTTGCAGCAAGTTCATCCAACTACTGTTACCAAGGTTAACTCACCGTGCAGGCTGGCTATCAGGTCTCTTTTAGCCTGAAGCTGCCCTTGGTAGTCAGTTGAAGCATACTTCCTGAGTATCTATAGACTGCTTAGTCACTACTGCCATAAAGAATTAGATAACAAAACATCTTTGGGCTTTTTCTTTATTTCCTTAAGCAAAAGTGCTTTGGTCTCCCTGATGAAGCTATCTCCCAGTTCATACCCTGTGTGAGTGAACAGAAAATTCTCCACAAAGACATTATGCAGAACTGCTCCTTCTCTGAACTCCCTGGCTGTCTGCACGATTTTATGGCTTCACATTTATTTAAGTGAGGCAGGCAGCTTCCCAGATGGCACATTTGCCTTTTCAGTTTCCCAAGACCTACTGCTTATTGAGAGTGCACCCCATTTCGGGAGCCATGCCACAGACCTTCTGCATATGAACTTCTCTTGTGACATGGGCCACACAGAGATGATCAAGTTATAGGAATGTCCTGGATGTTAGCGACTACACTATTCATAAGGGAAGCCCCTCAGGGTGGATATTGTGTTTTCGTTTCTCACCCAGCAAGAACAAAGTTGTCATCACCAACTACAGCTGAAGTGGGAAGACTAAGATCTGGAACCTGAGCATCTGCGAGCTGAGACAAACCACGCTGGCCACACACAGGTGACTGGTGGTAAAACGCTGCCTCTGAAGACAAGCCACCCAAAGGCTTTCAACATGGACGAATACTTCCATGCTGCGGGGACATTGTTAATGTCTTCTGCTTCTGCTCTAATTGCTCCTATCTTTGCTGTTGCATGATCAAAAACAAGATGTGGGAGTCGGGGTGGTGGTGCACACCTGTGATCCCAGCTCTAAGAAGGCTCAGATAGGAGGATAGTGAGTTTGAGGGTAGCTTGGGCTACATGGTGAGTTCTAGGCCAGCCTGAGCTACATAGTGAGACTCTGTCAAAAGAAAAAAATAATAAAAAACACCAATACACAATAAAAAAAACCCAATAATACATGAGATTTTAGAAAGAAAGATGACAGTAACTAAGTTGATATGAGAAACAAACAGCATTTGCAACATAAGCTGCTTTTTGCATGTATCTGACTAGGTCTTCTGATGGTCACACTCCACATCTTTACTACCCCGGCCACCTGCAACACCTAACAGGAAGATCCATCAAAACTCCCTCTTGTCAAACAACTAAAGATAAAAACATATAAACATAATTTATGACTTCTAAACAGTTTCATTGTAAGCTTCAGCAAAGCATTCTTCCATAAGCAATCCCAGGTCTTATCATCATAGACCTAAAGACAGTTGGAATAGGTGTTTATAAATTACTATAACACCTATTTGACTGAAGAAAACTATTTTGTGGCCTGAGAGTGTTGGGACAATGTTTGTCAGGGACGCAGTCATTATCAGAGGAGGAAGAGGATATAGCTTTTGTGGCTTTAGTGAAGTGTATCTTGTAAATCATCTGCCTTACACTTGTTCGTACACTTTTTAGGAAGCTGGAGAAGACCAGTGTGACTATCCCTTCTTCTGCCTTGTCCCCACTAAAGTGCCAAATATTTAGATTATTCTTCAGGTTGTCAGGCTATAGGCTTAAGACAGGAACTCTAAAGAAATGTTTTGTAAATAGCTTATCATCAGAGGAAATGTCAGCTGAGTCAGGAGCATTGTTCGTTTAGTGGACTCCAGTGCTGAGGGATTTAATTAGGGTGAATAGTTGAAGCAGGACAAAGATGGTTTTTCCTCAGGGACCTATGTACTCTGTTAAAACAGAAATGCTTGCGCAATGACTTTCCTCCTAAACATTTAGGGCACTTCAAAAAATTCCCATTAATTGTCTTCTCACCACAGAGCTGAAGGTTAGTAAATTTATGATGCAAATGTTTTCAGGGCAGTCACATGTGTGCCCATAAATCTTCTTATAGCAACCCATAGACATTAGAAAAACTGAAATTTATGGAGTACTAAATATTTTCAACGGCTACAAATTCAAATCTTGTGCTTGGAGTGGAAAGTATTTTGAGATATTTTGTGCTCTTAAAAATGACTAGTCTACTAAGTCTTCCTACAACTTATATTTTTTAATTTGAATATTTAAGTACTAGTTACTTTTACTTGTTTTGTCTTGTATGGAGATATCTGATGGTAAAATCTTTTATTATAATAAGTTTGTATCTTTTCATCATTTCAGATTTATGAAAGTAGATGCAATTCTATCTGGTACAAAGATATTTCTCCTATAACTTCATTGTAAATTGGAGCCTGTAACATAAAGCAGCACTAACCAAGGGAACATTCTTTGATGATGGAAATGATCTCTATAACTATTTCAATTAACTTAATATAATGAAATAAAAAATTCAGTTTCTCAGTCATATTATCCATATTTCAAGTACTTAATAGCTTCATGTGTCTGGTGGCTATGGAATTGAGCAGCTTGCTTATATAGTATCCTTTTTGCCTTGCTTAATGCTTTTTGGATTGAATTGAATCTTGTCTGATATCCCAGCTTTGACCACTACTCCCCTGCTTTCCTTTTGCTTACTCTTGAATGACAAAATTTTACCTACACTTTAATTTTTTGTTGTTCTTGTTAGGTGCCGTTGAGTCCAGTCCCATGCATAGTGACCTTATGTACAAGAGAAGGAAGCACTACCCAACACTGTGCCATGCCCAGCACTACTGTCAGTGCTTCTCTGCTATTCATCAGGTTTTCAATGGCTGATAGTTTTGGGAGTAGCCTGCCAGGTCTTTCTCCCAAGCTTACAGCACCCAGTATTCTCAGGTAGTCTCCCATTCAAGTACTAACCAGGCCCAACTCTGCTAAGCTTCTGAGATCTGATGAGATCGGACACCTGGGTCCTTTGATTTTTAACCTTTTTAAATCACTTTTTTAGGCAAGTATCTTCTATAGAGAATAGAGCCGAATTATGCTTTTAGATTGGTAAACCTCATCTATATTTATTGGTATAACCTCTGATCATTTCTTTCATTTTTATACATAAGTGCTAGTAATTCCCTCGCCTGTTAGAAATGTCTAGTGGCTTTCTACTTTCAGCAAAGTAAAATTAGCTTGCTTCCTCTTTCTTCTCTTCTCTTTCCAACTTTAGTCAATAATATTTTCTTTCATAGTGTTTATCTTTGTACTCTTAGACTTCTGTAATTCAGTTTGTCAGCACTAACTGATATCCTCTGACTCCTACTGCTCATGATGCAATTTATATTCCTACTCTATTTATCCCATTCTCTCCCTGTTTTTTCCAACAATTCTATTATGAAAATTTCCAAACCCACAGGCAAGTTGAGAGAACTTTACAGTGAGCACCACCTAGATGCTATCATTAATATGTTACTAAACTTGCTTTCTCAACATGTATCCATGCAGCCCTCCTTCCATTGGTTAAGCCATCTCGTTTTTCTGTATTTCAAAGTAAATTGCTGATATCAGTATATTTACCCTCAAACATTTCAAAATGCATATCATTAACTAGAGTTCAATGTTTGTTTAAAGTTTTTTATTTCCATGTAAAATGTACATAAAGTATTCAGATCTTAAGTGTACCTTTGCTGGTTTTGAAAAACAGATACATCTATGTAATCTGAACCTCTAACAATACAGAAAAATACCGAAAATTTCCCACGTGTCCCTTTCTAGTCAATTTCCCCTTCCATAGAGGCCAATTCTGGATTTGTGTCCACTACAAAATAAGCTTTGCCTGCTATAGAATTCCACAGAAATAGAATTGTACAATATGTACTCTTTTGTGTAAGGCTACTTTCACTCAGCATAACATTTTTGAAGTTCACCTATGTGGTTGCTTGTATGACTAATTTAGTCATATTAATTATATTTTATGACCAGAACATGTAGCAGTTTGCTATATATTCTTTTATTAATGGACACTTGAGCTATTGCCACTTTGGGAGAATTATGAATAAAGCTTCCATGAACATTTTCCACAAATGTTTTTGTGAACTGTATTTTTATTTCTCTTTGATCAATACCAAGGAGTGGAATTATTGGGCCATAGGGCAGGTATATGTTTAGTTTATAAGAAACTTTAAGATCATTTCCCAAATATGTTGTACCATTTTCAATCTATACCAATAATACATAAGAATGCTACCTTTTTCCCATTTCATCACCAATATTTGGTGTTGGTGTCATCAATCTTTTTAAATTTTAGTCATTCTATTCATGTGTAGTAGTATTTTACTGTGGTTATAATTTTCGCACCTGCAGCTATACCACTGTAGCATCCAGTCCCATCAGATCTCAGAAACTAAGCAGGGTTGGGCCTGATTAGTCCTTGGATAGGAGGCCATCTAGTAACACCAGGTGCTGTAGGCTTGGGAGCAGGAACCAGCAACCCACTCCCAAAAAACAGGCAGCCATTGAAAGCACTATGAATAGCAGAGAAGCACTGACAATAATGTTTCACCTGTTGTCCATAGGGTCGCCAAGAGTCAGATACTGACTCGATGGCACCCAACAACAACAACAACAACAACAACAACAACAACAACATAATTTTCATATCTCTGATGACTAATGATATCAAGCACTCTTCATTTGAGCATTGGATATTTGTAATTTTATTTTATGAAGTATATATTACAATTTTTCCCATTTTAAAATTATGTTACTATTTTTACTATTGAGCTTTGGTGTATGTGTGGGGGGGGCAGTTGAACCCAGGGCCTTGCACAGACTAGGCAAGCACTCCATGATTGAGCTGCACCTTAGCACTCTTTTATTTTATTTATTTATTTTTTTGAGACAAAGTCTCACTAAGTTTTGCGGGCTTCCTCTGGCCTCAAACTTGTGCCCTTCCTGTGTCAGCCTCCTGAGTAGCTGGAATTACTACCATGCGTAGTTTACTACTGAGTTTTGAATTTAGTTTTGCTGATCTGTTCTCATATGCTGGATACCAGTTGCTTGCCAGATATACATTTGTAAATATTGATTTTGTAAATATTTTATTTTAGTCTGTGGCTTGCATATTCATTTTCATAAGGGTCTTTTAGATGAACAGACATTTTTAGTTTGATGTCTAATGGAGCATTTACAAATTTTATAGTTACTGCTTCTGGTTACCTCATAAACTTTTGCCTGCCCTCAAGTCACTAAGACATTTTCTGATTCTCCCCTAAATGCTTTATGGTTTTAGCTTTTCTATTTTGGTCTATGATTCACTTTTTAAACTCTTTTCTCCCATATTCTGCTAGATGTGTTTGTTCTACAATACTAGAGCATCTAATTTACATTCTTTTTCCACGCTTTTCTCCAAATTGACTTTAATCACCACCTGTTCCTTTGCCAGCTGAAGCTTGTTCTTACATAGGTTCCTCAAGAAGGGTGTATGTGTACAATAGTCTCTGATGTCTTCCAGGTTCGATACTGCTTTTCTAATCCTCAATATTTGAGGAACAGTCAGGGTTGATAAAAAACACGCTTCCTTGGGCTGGTGCAGGGACACATGCCTATAATCCTGATGACTCAGGAGGCGGAGGCAAGAGGATCATGAGTTTGAGACCAGAGGCAGCCTGTGTAACTTAGCAAGACCCCATCTGATGATAAAAAATGATAAATGGACTGGAGATGCAGCCCAGTGGTAGAGCACTTACAAAATATGTGTGAGGCCCTGGGTTCAATCCCCAAATTAAAAAAAAAAATGTTAAGCAACAACAAAAACAACTTGCTCTTGCTTTCTTGCTTTAATATATTCAGTAATAGTTATCTTCCCTTGTTTATTATTTTTCCAAAAATTTCAATCATACGGGGACCGGAAATGAAATCCATTTATTGCATGCTATAATCTGATTCTTCTGAAAAAAAATATATATATGTGTGTATTCCTTTCAGTTTAACATTATCTTCAAGTTCATGTAAAAGAGTTGGCTTGTTTATTTCTTTTGGTATTTAATGATCAATAGAGGCTTGTCAGTAAAATTGGGTTTCTGGGAGCATTCAATTTTTTTGTACCTGCAAAATCACACAGTAAGTGTAATAATAATCATACCACTATTCAGTATTTTTATAGTGACAGAATTATGTGTAAGGTGGCTGAAGGAGATTTCCCTAAAACACAGCTAGAATTGAAAGGCTAGAAATATTAGAGAATAATTTATTAAGTTGATAGCCCAAAGTTCAAATATTTTAGTTTCTTATATAAACTTGGCACGCAGATGTGAATTTAATGCTGGCTCTTGGGAAACCGTTGAGTAAACAAAATAGGTTAATGAAGCTGAATTCATGAGGTACACATTTTATTTCCAATTAAATCTTCCTACATTCAATCCTTCCTTACATACCAAGTCTGTGCAGAAGTTATGAGGAATCCTTTGTCACAAATTACATTAAAGATTTTCAAAATCTCTTAGGAATAAGCAAGCACAGACATTAGCATCTGATCCACCTTAGCTAGTGAGAGATAACCTTTGGAATTCAGTATGCTCCTCTATGAAATATGAGTAATGCAATGTGGTTTTCAAGCACATGTCACCCCCATAAAAAATAAAATTATGTAATGAAACAGAGGGAGGAAAAAAGAAATGTGTAACCTACAACACAACAGAATTCTTAAACATTAACGAAGGTGAAAATGCAGCCACTTGTATATGAAAGACTTAACTCCTGTAACATCACATTTGTACCTGATGACCAAAGAACAGGGGATTTCTGTACCTTTCACCTGAGGACAGGCTTACAGTCCTCATGAAGATAAGTAATCTCTGGGGTGTTCACTGGGGTATTATACAGCATTTTTGACCTCCATGGAATTTTAAATTTAAAAATATAAATTGATATATTGTATATTCTTTGTTGCTGTGGGCTATCGAGTTAGGTCCGACTCATAGTGACCCTTGGTACAACAGAATGAAACACTCCCCAACACTATGCCATGCCTGGCATTATGTCAGTGCTTCTCTGCTGTTCATAGAGTTTTCAGTGACTGATTGTTTCAGGATTGTTTTGGGAGTGGGCTGCCATGTCCTTCTCCCATTTTTTTTTTTTAATGGTGCTGGGGATCGAACCCAGGGTCTCAGAGAGTGCTGAGCAGCACTCCACCAATTGAGCTAAACCTCAGCCCATCGTATTTCTTCTTCTAAAGGTCATAAATTTAGTCTAGCACAGTGGCTCAGGCCTGTAATCCCAGCAACTCAGGAGGCAGAGGCAGGATGATTGCAGGTTCAAGGCCAGAGAAAGCCTGCATAACTTAGTGAGACCCTGTCCCAAGATGAAAAATAAAAAATGGGCTGGAGGTAAAGCACGGTGGTAAAGCACTTGAAAAGCATGCATGAGGCCCTGGGTTCAATCCTCAAGTACAGGAAAAAAAAAAAAGTCATAAACTATAGAAACCTCAGTTATATATGAAAGAGAAAGTAAAAGTACTCTTATTCCTGCTGTTGCACCCATTACTGAACTCAGGCAACAGAGAAAACACTAGCATTCATGATTTAGTGTTTCAGACATTGCATAAATGTATAAATTTTATATTATAAATTTATAAATTGTATGGTTTGTAAATACACTTTTTTAAAAAAATGGATTCTGTCATTTTATCGTTTCTTCATTTAACATCCTATCTTGGTCATGTGTCCACGTTAGTTCATATAGATCCACCTTCTCCTTTTATAGGCACTTACCATATACAATGGTATACAGTATATCTTCACTGAGTTAAGGAACATTATGCCAGTGGATGGATAGCCAAGTTGTTCCCAGTTTTTTCATTGTACAAACTATAATATAATAACATTCTTAGGCATATATTTTTCTTTGTGGGAATTTTTATAAATGTTGTTTGCTACGGATTGACTCTAAAACGTCCCCCCAAGGACATGTGTGCATGTTTGGTCCCTACATGGTGGTGCTACATGAAAGGCTGTGGAACTTTGGGAGGTGAGGCCTAACTTTGCAGAAGTTGGCTCACTGGGAGTGGGCCTTTCCAGAAGGTTTTTCCAGACTCGATTTTGGTAAGTGCTCTCTGCTCCTGATCACCATAATGTGAGGTTGTCTGCCACAGGTCCTTCTGCCTGCCCCATCACCATGCTTTCTCTGCCTCTGTGGATGGAAATGCTTTAAACTGTGACCCTCAATAAGCCTATCCTTCCTCCATAAGCTGTTTCTGTCAGCAGTTTTGCCACAGTGAAACACAAGCTGACTAACATATTTTTAAAAGTGAATTTTATTTATTAATTTATTTTTGTAGTACTTGGGGAGGTTGAACCTAGGGCCTTGCACCTGCTAAGTAAGTGCTCTACCACTGAACTGCAACCTCTAGGCCCATTTTTAGTTTTTATTTTGAGACAGGGTCTTACTGAGTTATGCAGGGTGCCTCTGGCTTCAAACTGTGATCCTTCTACCTCAGCCTCCTGAGTAGCTGGGATTATAGGTGTCCACCATGGTACTCATCTAGAAGTGAAATTTTGAGATGAAAAGGAATGGGCATTTTCCATTTTGATATATAATGCTAAGTTATATTTATAGATTGTTATAACCTCAGGACTTTTCTCAACTTGGAAGATAACCAATTACAAGGTACTGAGGCCACATTAAAATCAATATCTATTATTAAGTCATTATTTTTATTATGGAAGAGATAGTAAAACTGACAAGAAAATTCAAGGTATCAATTGACTAATGTACAACATGCAGAGGTAAAGAAATGCAACAGATCCCCGTCATCTTTTTACAAAATGGAGATAAAAGTAGGCTCATAAGATTGTTTTGCTGATTAAATAATAGTGGCAAAACTCTTAAAAGTATTGCCTGGCACATAGTAGGTGATTAGTAAACTATTACTGATAGTTCTGTAAAGAGAATTCTTGTATTGGAGCCCTCTTTTAACATTCATGATCACATTATAAATACCTCTTTTTGGCTTCTGTTTTCATCAACTATTAGACCATAGGGAATTAGACTTAAAAATGTTTAAGTACTTAGCATTATTTAATGTTAACGAGAAAAAGTTGTGGGGTCTTTAGCAATAAGTGATGGAAATTTGTGCCACAGGTCTGGGCAGTTAGGGGTTACTAGTCAAGGCAGGAAGTGTGTGCTGTAGGCCAAGGGTCAGTACCTGAAGGGTGAGAATTACCAGCACAAGCTCAGTTGTCAGGAAGTGAAGGCAGGCCAAGAGTCAAGACGCAGGTGGCTCATAGGACACTCGCATGTCAGGAGTGTGGCTCCACCCCCACTGAAGGCTCCACTCCAGAGCAGGCTTGGACCAGGGCACCATCTGTAGGGCTGAAACACAAGATGGCCAGCCAGGGTCCGGAGGGGACGGAAGTTCACTCCTATGCCAAGGAGACTTGGCTGATATTGCTTTCTGGGTTTTACAGGCTTGTGTGGGTCAGAAGCCAACTACAGAAGAGTGTGTCTGGCCCCTCCAGGAGGGAGAAACTTCAGTCATATATGGGAAGAAAGAAGAAAGAAACTGTATGGGAACCCTCCTATAGCAAAGCTATCCGTGCTTGAATAGCAAGCCTCACATCTGCTGTCATCTTGGGAAATGAAAGATTGCTGTATTCTTGCTTTTGGGTTTCTAAAACAAGTAACAAGATAACTAAAATTCTGACAGTACTGCTAAGATTTAAGCAATTATGGTACTACAATGGTACTAGAATCTCCACTGAATGTTCTGTGTCTTATCCTCACTTCTTCTTCGTCTGGGAAGAGATTAGGGGGTAATGGACAGAAGATATTGTTCTGTGCTGCAGTGAGGTCAGTGAAAATATGAAAACTACTTTAGAAGCATTGCTCTGATATGTGGAACCATTCCCTGTAACACAGTGCCTGAGCCCATACTTTATTGGGGAGTGCAATCCCAAGAAGCAGGACAGAGGCAAAGGAGAAAAGTGAGCATGTGTTAAAAAGTGGATTAGTGGGCTGGGAGCATAGCTCAGTGGTAGAGAACTTGCCTAGCATGCTCAAGGCATTGGGTTTGATTCCTAGCACTATCAAAAGAAGGGGCACGGGTTTAGCTCAGTTGGTAGAGTGCTGCTCTGTGTTCTCTGAGGCCCTGGGTTCAATTCCCAGCACCACAAAACTGAGAGAAGGACTTGGCAGCCTACTCCTGAAACAATCTAGAAACAATCAGCCATTGAAAACCCCATGAATAGCAGAGAGGCATGATACAGTGCATGGCACAGTGTCAGAAAGTGTTTCATTTTGTTGTACATAGGGTCTCTAGGAGTCAGACTTGACAACAACAATCAAAAGAAAAAGACAAGCCAGGCGTGGTGGTGCACACCTGTAATCCCAGCAGTTTGGGAGGCGGAGGCAGGAGGATCTCAAGTTTGAGACCAGAGGCAGTCTGTATAATTTAGCAAGACCCTGTCTCAAAAAAGTTAAAAAGTGGGCTGAGGGTGCATCTCAGTGGTCCAGCACTTGCAGACCATGCAGGTGCAAGGCCCTGGGTTCAACCCCCAGTACTGAAAAAAAAAAAAAAAAAGAAAAAGAAAAAACAAAACAAAAACAAAAGTGAGTTAGGAAGCTGGCCACAGCTGGTGACAAGTGCACTTGGTTGGTTACTGTTGCAGGGTGTCTTCAGAGAGATGGTATGGAGCTATTCTATCTCCCCTCCTGAGGTATAAGGGAGAAGAGGCATCTTCTGGCCTCCATGTCCAACTGATCAACACTTGTCCCACAAGGATTTACTCCCCCCCTACACTTCCAGTTTGCGGGATCTTGTCCCTGCATCAGCTGTTGGGGAGGTTTGATCCAAGACAGCAGCATAAGCCACAGTCCACTGGACGAGCCAGTGAGTAGGTGTGAGTCAATAGCACTTCCCACATCCCTGCCTGCAACTTGCAACCTCGAAGTTTGGTCTAGGAGGGTGCCCAAAGCATTCTGTAGCATCATTTCACTTTAAACCCTTCGCCTCTCTTGTCCCAGCAGTAAGAGAGAAGCCCAGATCAGATGCCGGCTGGTCATGCCCACTGGTGTCATGAGGGATCAGAGCATTGCATGACACAAAGCAACAAGGCAGCACAAGCTGTGCTTAGGTCCACCTCAGGCAGGATGAAAAGTATGTGTTTGAATCGAGGGTAGCACATCACTTATAAGTTTCTGATTATACAATAATAACTAACATCATTGAGCATTTACTGTATGCAACACTTTTTATGTAATCTCATGTGTGAATCTCATTTAATATGCTTTGTTTTATAATGTCTTTTTCCATTTAATTTTTTTTTTTTTTTTGCAGTACTGGGGGTTGAACCCAGGGCCTTGCGCTTGCATGCTTTGCAAGTGCTGGACCACTCAGCTTCAGCCCCAGCCCTTTTTTGTTTTTAACTTTTTTGAGACAGGGTCTTGCTAAGTTATGCAGACTGCCTCTGGTCTCAAACTTGAGATCCTTCTGCCTCTGCCTACTGAGTCGCTGGGATTACAGGCGTGCACCCATTTAATTTTTTATGGTGAAGGTTTCTCTACCTCATTTAAGATTCTTCAAAAGCATCTTTTACTGCCAACAACATAATCTATAATATGTATATATAACAATTTATTTTACTTTGCTGTGTTAAAGAACACATTGTTGTTGTTGTTAGGTGCTGTCGAGTCGAGATTCGACTCATAGTGACCCTCGTAGGGCTTTCAATGGCTGACTGTTTTGGGATTGCCTTGGGAGTGGATTGCCAGGTGCTTCTCCCATTTTTGTGGTGCTGGGAATCGAACTCAGGACCTCAGAGACTGCAGGGCAGCGCTCTACCAACTGAGCTAAATCCCAGCCCCAAAGAACACATAGGTTGTTTGTAATTGTTTGCTCTCATAAGTTATTCAATGTGTGTAAGTCAGATTTGACTAGTCTATGTTAAAACAACCTCCAGATCTTGATGGTTTAAAATAACAGATTTATTTTTCACTTAGGTATGGGGCTAGCAAGAGACCTCTACACATCATAGTCACATTAGAACCAAGTCTAGCAGAACAGCTGCCATCTCGAATGTCATTGGTCACTGTGCCAGAAGGAAAAGATATCTCTGAAGACAGTCACATTTGCAAATAAATACTCCCTGGAAATGACGCACACCATTTCTGAACTGGTTGGTTAGATCTAGTAGCAAGGCCCCAACTAACCACCAGGGGGCGAGGAAGGGAAATTGAACCAGATAAGGCAAATATTACCAATGAGTAGATCACTGCAGATGTCATTGTACATAAAGCTTTCCTGTATTTTTTCCTTACAACTTTTATAGGAAAAGTTACATAATTTTATAGACAGCATGAACATTTTTAATGTTATTGATGTATGTATTGGAGTTTTAAATTTTGGCTTTTGGACCCTTTTATACTTGTTGTTGTTGTTAGGTGCCATCGAGTCGGTATTCAACTCATAGCCACCCTCTGTTCAACAGGGGAAACTCTATTGTCAGTGCTTCTCTGCTGTTCATAGGGTTTTCAATGGCAGATTGATTTTTGGGAGGGGGTTGCCAGGTCCTTCTCCCAAGACTACAGCTTCTGGTGTTCCCAGGCGGTCTCCCATCCAGGTACTAACCAGGCCCGACCCTGCTTAGCTTCCAAGATCTGACAGGATCGGATGCCACAGGGCTACTGCTGCAGCTTTTATACTTACACCCTTTTAAACTCTCCTCTGTATGTAGATTGTGGGCCCCTCAACCTTGGACTTCCCAGCCTCCAGAACTGTAATAAATAAATCTCTGTTCCTCATAAACTACCAAGCCTCAGGTATTCTGTTATAGCAGCAGAAAATAAACTACGACAATCATGAAGATGAATCTCTCTCTTTTTTGTTAAGTGTCCGATTTCTGCAATCCTTTTAAAGTACCCTCCCAAAATGATCAAAGAGTGTATTATTGCTGTGACCAAAATACCTGACATAAACAACTCCAAGGAAGAAACACTTATTTTGGCTCATGATTCAGAGGGTTTAGTCCACAGTTGTTTGGCCACGTGCACTTGGGCAGAGCATCATGGTGGTAGGAGTGTGTGGTGGAGACTATTCTTCATTTCTTGGTGGATAAGAAGCACAGAGAAGGATATTGAAAGAGGCCAGGGCAAAAAAGCATCCAAGGATATGCCCCCTTGTGACCTACTTTCTCCAACTAGGCCTTAACTCCTACCTTTCACTCTCATGATCTAACAGTCTCTGGAAACACCATTACAGACATCTAGAGGTGTGCTTTACTAATTTCATTGTTGTTGTTGTTGTTAGGTGCTATTGAGTTGGGTCAGACTCATAGCGACCCTATGTAAAACAGAACAAAACAATACCCAACACTGTGCCATGCACACGAACTTTTTATATTTGAGCCCATTATCACAGACACTGTGTTTCTCCTCACTTTGAGTCATGCCATTTTAGCAAAAGGAGGTTCTAGGGGTTCTACTCCATTCCTATCAATAAGATGGACTCTACATTGAGGAGGCAACTCTTCCCCAGTCATCTTTTGATTGTCTTCCTTCCTGGGGGGGGGGCATTCTCCAGCACTATATCTAACAGTGTTTCTCTGCTATTCACAGAGTTTTCAATGGCTAAGTATTTTGAGAGTGGGCTGCTGAGTTCTTTTTCCTAGTCTGTCTTACTCTGGAAGCTCAGTTGAAACCTGTCCACCATGAGTATCTGAAATAGTGACATAGCTTTTAGCATCAGAGTAACATGCAAGCCCCTACAGCATGACAAGCTGACAGACTTGGGGGAGAATAATCTTGTAGGCACTTCTTAATCCAACCAAGTTGACAACCAAAATTAACCATCACAAGTAAATTAGTCAACAGACTCTATATACCTTCTCTCTTTCCTTTCCTTTTTCTTTCCACATACACAGTTTGAGGAGAGGGCCCATAGTAGTATTAGAGTAAAAATTAACGTTATTCTTATTTAAGAGAATTGATATTCAAAGATATGAGATTGATACTAGGAACCCATTGTAATTTAAAGCTTTGAAATCATGCTTATGTCCATTGCATTAAGGTCTTTTATTTGCCTAGACATGTCATTATGGAAGTTTGGAGAAATATAAGAAGTACCAAAGGGTCTATTCTCATGAAGAGGTGGTGCATTTGTCAACTGGACACTTGGTTCACGCTCACCCCACATAAGCCTGAGCAAGGGTTCCGGCATATCCATCTAACTGCCCACTTAGAGACTATCTGTATGATGTTCTCAGATGTCTCCTTGCTAAAGTAAATTTCAGAGAGACAGGGAAAACACATTTCTGATAGTCATGAAATATCTGTAATTCAAAGTATTCTTGATTAAGCTCCATAGATTTATCTCTGCCTATGGGCATTGGGAAGGTATAAACATGTAAGAAGTGTAGAAACTCAAAGACATGTTTATTAGTGATTTTCTGAAACTAAGGGTGCAATAGATTATAGAACCAAAGACTGAAAGAGCCATTTCCTTCCACCTCCCCACAGACCACTTTGTTTATTAGAAGCTTGGGAACTTCTATGCATCAGTAGATGAGCTGAACAAAAGGTCATGGTTCTCAAAGAAAGTGGCAGAGGGTTGACAGAGAAAGCACTGCTCATCAGAACAGGCATCAGCTAAGAGCAGCCACAGTGGAAAACATCAGGTGTAATGAGGCCATAGAAAAGCACCCATGGGGACCAGAGTATTCACAGGGTTCATATCCTGTCCTGGTACCCAGCCATAGCACTTTTGTCTTGTAGATGTGTTATGGTGTCCACTGAAGGCTAAAATCCTTAGAGGGAACCCTGGTTGCCAAAACAGGAGAAGTTAGCTGGACTTGACTCTGAGCACATGTGAGACACCCACCTGGGTCAAGATAAGGGCAGACATGGTGTGGGCTTAAGGTCTGCATGAGTCGGGAAGAGCAAGTACATTAAAACATGGGTTATTATTAATATAATCTGACCCAGGGAGTGCTATGAAACATTGCTTTGTATTTAGAATGTAGAACCTAGAAAAATATCAGACTTGATAAGGAATGTACAAGTCCTCCAGGCCAACCTCCATCCTAATGTAGGAATTCTTTCTCTAGTACTCTTGAGAGACCTCTCAGCCTAAAATATGGTAATAAGAGGAAATTCACAATCCTTAAATGTCTACTAGACTGATGAATGGGTTAGGATTTAGCTTAGTTGGTAGAGCACTGCTCTGCAGTCTCTGAGGTCCCGAGTTTGATTCCCAGCACAGCAAAAATGGAAGAAGGAAGTGGCAATTCACTTCTGAAGTAATCCGGAAGCAGTCAGCCATTGAAAATACACAAACATATTGTATATAATAGACACCTCTCTCTCTCTCAATGATACACAATCAAATAGGATTTTATTAAACTTCTATTGTACATAAGCTTACTATGAGTGGGACCCTAACAACTTGACGGCACCAATAACAACAAACAACAACATGTGTAGCACAATTTAAAAGGAGTACTATTCTTTCACTAATAGGAATTAATAGGTTTGGGGTTTAGCTCAGTTGGTAGAGTGCTACTCTGCCTTCTCTGAGGCCTCAAGTTCAATCCCCAGCATCACAAAAACAGGACAAGTACCTGGGAACTCATTCCTGAAACAATCCTGAAATAGCCATTGAAAACCCTATGAAGAGCCAGGCGCGGTGGAGCACGCTTGTAATCCCAGCAACTTGGGAGGCGGAGACAGGAGGATTGCAAGTTTGGGACCAGAGGCAGTCTGGGAAACTTAGTGAGACCCTGTCGCAAAAAGTTAAAAAAAAAGGGTGGTGGTGGCTGAGGGTGCAGCTGCAGCTCAGTGGTACAGCACTTGCAAAGCATGTAGTAAGCATGAGAACCTGTATTCAACTCCCAGTATCAAAAAAAAAAAAAAAAAAAGGAAAGAGAGAGAGAGAGAGAGAGAGAGAGAGAGAGAGAAAGAGAGAGAAGAAAACCCTATGAATAGCAAGGGGTTGGGATTTAGCTCAGTTGGTAGAGCACTGCTCTGCAGTCTCTGAGGTCCCGGTTTCGATTCCCAGCACCACAAAAATGGGAGACGGATGTGACAATCCACTCCCAAGGTAATACCAAAACAGTAAGCCATTAAAAACCGTATAAGGGTCGCTATGAGTCGAATATGACTCGATGGCACCTAACCACAACATGAATAGCAGAGAAGCACTGACATAGTGCCTGGCATGGCACGCGATCAGGGAGTGTTTCTGGAGCAGCGTTGGGGATTGTTTCCTTCTGTTGTACATAGGGTTGCTGAGTCACACCTGACTTGACAGCACCTAACAACAACAACAATAGGAACAGTATTAGTTAAGATTCTACGGGCTGTTGTAATAGATTAACCTCTGAAGTTTGGTGGTTTAACAATAAAAACTTTATTTCTCACTAATTGAATGACCAGAATGAGTGTTCAAATTGTTGGGATTTTTTTGTTTTCTTTTTTCAAGCAATGAATCAGGGGCCTAGCCTCCTTCCACTGTGCGGCTTTGCCATGCTCTATAGTGATTTTCAAGGTCATTGTGCCCATATATACTGAGCCAGTGGAAGGGAAAACATGTAGACTCATGTGGGGGAGGTTTTCATGGCTCAGGTCTAGAAAGGATGTGTATTGTTTCTGTCCACATCCATTGGCTAGAACTTGTTCAAATGACCACACAGAACTGCAAGGGAGCCTGGGAAATAAAGTCCAACTGTGTGCCTGGAAGAAGAGGACTCTGGTTTGGAGATGGGCTAACAGCCTCAGCTATAGGTACCCTTCCCTTTTGATCTTCATAAAATCTTTAAAATCACATGTTATATATACTGAAGTTCAGACCAATCATTTGCAGTTTTAACTAAAGCTTATAAAATAGTATATTCAGGCATTATTGTTAGGCGCCGTAGAGTTGGGTCAAACTCATAGTGACCCTCATAGGGTTTTCAATGGCTGATTGGTTTTCTGGATTGCTTTGGGAGTGGATTGCCACATCCTTCTCCTGTTTTTGCAGTGCTGGGGATTGAACTGAGAGTCTTAGACAGCGGAGAGCAGCACTCTCCCAACTGAGCTAAACCCCAGGCCCCATTCAGGTATTGTTGTTGTTAGGTGCCCTGGAGTCATGTCTGACTCATAGCTACCCTCAGAGGGTTTTCAATGGCTGACTGTTTCAGGATTGCATTGGGTGTGGATTGCCACATCCTTCTCCCACTTTTGCCTTCCTGGGAATCGAACTCGGGACCTCAGAGGCTGCAGAGCAGCACTCTACTAACTGAACTAAATCCCAGCCCCAATTCAGGCATTAAGTGCTTGCAAATAATGACGAATATTAGGTCATAAAGAAGCCACTTGATGAGGAACTGATCCATACTTTGTGGAGCCTGAAACATATAATTTGATGGGATTTCTATAAGAAAAAGTATATAAATTTAGCTAGGAGGGTAAATATTTATGTAGAATGAACAAAAATTACAAGACTTTATATATATTTAATGTGGCATATATCATATGCCTTATGAAATCCAGAAAAATGACATGCTTTTAACATAATATTTTTAAATAATTAACTTTTTAATACCACTCAGTGATAGTTTCCTCTTACGTTTTGGTTATTATTCTTTATAGTCAATTTGCAACATCATTTTCCATAGAGAGTAGAAAGAAAATTCAGACTTTCCTTTAACATAGTTTATCAAAATTTTTTCTTTATTATTCATAGTTTAGAAAAATTTTAAGTTCATGACTTACAAGCAATATTATCAAGTAAATGTATAAGATTATTATCAAATTTGGAAAGTTCTCAAGTTTCTTATATGAGTGTTAAGATTTTAGGGCAGTGTAAATGTTTTGTGCAGTGACTAAATATTTAATACTGTATTCTTTTTTTTTTTTTTTTTTTTTTTTTTTGTGGTACTGGGGGTTGAACCGAGGGCCTTGAGCCTGCATGCTCTGCAAGTGCTGGACCACTGAGCTACGCCCTCAGCCCAGTTTTTTACTTTTTGAGGCAGGGTCTCGCTAAATTACGCAGACTGCCTCTGGTCTCGAACTTGCGATCCTCCCGCCTCCACCTGGGCCGCTGGGATTACTGGCGTGCGCCACCGCGCCCAGCGCTTTTAATACTGTATTCTATAAACTAACAGTATTCTTTAATGGCATTGCTGTTGTTCTTGTTAGGTGCCGTCGAGTCGGTATCCGACTCATAGCGACCCTCTGTACAACAGGGGAAACACTATTGTCAGTGCTTCTCTGCTGTTCATAGGGTTTTCAATGGCAGATTGATTTTTGGGAGGGGGTTGCCAGGTCCTTCTCCCAAGCCTACAGCCTCTGGTGTTCCCAGGCAGTCTCCCATCCAGGTACTAACCAGGCCCGACCCTGCTTAGCTTCCGAGATCTGACGGGATCAGATGCCACAGGGCTATGGCATTGCTAGAACTGCTTAATATGCATTGCATTGCTTCTCCTGGGATCTTATGAAGGCCTTGTGCAAGTGAGGGTTCTTGAAGTTGAGGCTTCTGCGGTTTCATGGTAAATCCACCTCTGCACCAGATCCATGTCTCAGTCAAGACCTGCAGAGAACCAGCTGTTTGCCAGGAGACTACCCTAAACTCAATCTTTTTTCTGCCAGGCTGAGCTGTGGGTACTGCCTGCTGTGGGATCCCTTATCACTCTGTTTTACTCAATCATGAGGATAGAGTCTTGTAAACCTGATGTGGTGCTGTAGAGGTCACCACTGTCTCTGAATAGTTTGCTCTACTAATGACTTGTATGCAGCCTCATCCTTTGCTGCAGGTCATGTCCCCTCCCACACCCCACTGATCCAATTCCAGCAGCAAGTCTAGTTGCAGGCCCTCCACTTCCCCAATGTGCCCATCCTGATATAGCTGATTGGCCTTGTCTAGCTTGCTCACCAGATATGACTATAAGGGGAAGGAGGGAGTGACCTAGGAGAAGAACATGTGTCACATTAACTCCTTAATATCAGGCCAGAGTTGTCCAGAAAAGACTGTATACATGGGAGAATTTTAAGTGCATTTGTGAATGGCCATGAAAACACTGGCAAGAATGGGGAAAAGCTGCCCCAAGCATGTGATTGGCTTCACTCCAAGTCTCACAGAAGTCTTGTAGGGTGGAGAAACTCATTCAGGAGCAAGAAAGGAAAGTGAAAGAATGAAAAAAATAGATGAGAAAATAGAAAGGAATTAAAATAATTGTAGATGAGGAAAGCAACACATTGAATAGAAAATTTTAAAGGATGGTGGGTTAAAATAATGTGTGTATGTGGAGAGTTTGAGAAAGGAATAATATTTGAAGCCTGTATTTGGGCCAAGTGAGTGAATGCATGCATTTTTAAATCATACAATAGCATCTAGTGGTTTATCTCACTGTTTATTTTAAAATAGGTATTTTCAAATTGTCAAGACAAACAATATGATAATGCAATTATCAAGCATGAAAAAGAATGTTCTGTGAGTCAAAGAACTCAGAGGCTAACTAAAAATTCCAAGATTGGGAAATAGGGGTGTAGTTCAGTGGTAGAGTGCTTGCCTAGCATGGTCAAGACCCTAGGTTTGGTCCCCAGCCCTGTCCACCTCCTAAAAATTCCAAGATTATAAGTGAAAATATCATTTCTAGGAACCCAGTAAGAAATGAACTTGAATTTTCAAAAATAAAATTTGATGCATATATCATCACCATCATTTGCAAATAAAATTTATCAAAGTTAGTAATTTGGTAATATTTACTCTTCCAACATTTTTGAAAGATGTAAATGCCATATTTCCTTATACCACATGTTTGAGTAAATAATTCAATTCCAAATAACTAAATATTGTTTATTTTATTAAACATTGGAGATGAGTCTTGGTTTCCAGGAACATTTAACATTTATTATTAAGTACATATAAAAATCAATGCTTGCTTCATGGAGTATTAATAGCACAATCTTTAGCTTGGGTTGCCCTTTGCCTATGGGAGACCATTTTAATATCATTTTTAAACAGAGAACAAACTTAGAAACAAATCAATCTTTAAAACAATTCATAGAAACAAACAAATTCCATTTTATATATCATTCATAGGTAGAATATCGAGACCACAATAATAGAGGCTTAGAATTGTCTTTTCTTTGTTCCAATATAAGAGTATAGACACATGCTTTTATGTTTCTTACACATTTTACTGAAATTAAATTTACTGAAACTAAAGAAAATTAGAACAAGTGTATGAGAACCAAAATATGACCTTGAGTGTATCCCACATGAATCCAGAGACCACCTCAAGAACAGATTTGATGCATTAGACACTAATGATTGAAGACCAGATGAGTTGTGGCATAACATCAAAGACATCATTCATGAGGAAAGCAAAAGGTTATTAAAAAGACAGGAAAAAAGGAAAAGACCAAATTACATGTCAAAAGAGACTGATACTTGCCCTTGAACCTCAAGCAGCTAAAGTAAAAGGAAGAAATAAGAAAGATAAAGAACTAAGCAGATGATTTCAAAGGGCAAGCTCCAGAAGACAAAATCAATCTTATAATGACATGTACAAGGAGATGGAGATACTCTGTTTTTCTTAAGCTTAAAGAATTGAAGAAGAAATTCAAGCTTCAAGTGGCTATAGTGAAGAATTCTATCTGGAAAATATTAAACAATGCAGGAAACATCAGAAGAAGATGGAAGGAATACAGAGTCATTATACCAAAAAGAATTGGTGGGTACCAACCATTTCAAGAGGTTGCATATGATCAAGAACCAATGGTACTGAAGGAAGAAATGGAAGCTGCCTTGAAGGAATTGGTAACACAAGGCTCCAGGAATTGATGGAATACTGATTGCAATGTTTCAACAAACAGATGCAGCATTAGAGGTGCTCACTTGTTTATGCCAAGAGATTTAGAAAACAGCTACCTGGCCAATTGACTGGAAGAGATCCATATTTGTGCCTATTCCCAAAAAAGGGGATCCAACCAAATGTAGAAATCATCAAATGATCATTAATATCTCATGCAAGTAAAATTTTGCTAGAGATCATTCAAAAATGACTGCAGTAGTATATTAACAGGGAACTGCCAGAAAATCAAGCTGGACTCAGAAGAGGGCATGGAACTAGAGACATTCATTGCTAATATCAGATATTAGCCAAAAGCAGAGAATAGCAGAAAGATGTCTGTGTTTCATTGACTATGCAAAGGCATTTGACTGTGTGGATCACAACAAATTATGGAGAACATTGCAAAGAATGGGAATACCAGTGCACTTAATTGTACTGATGAGGAATCTGTACATGGACCAGGAGGCAGTTGTTTGAACAGAACAAGGAAGTACTGCCTGGTTTAAAGTCAAGAAAGGTGTGTGTCAGGGCTGTATCCTTTCACCATACCTCTTCAGTATCTATATTAAGCAAATAATCTGAGAAACTGGACTTTATGAGGAATGTGGCATCAGGATTGTAGGAAGACTCATTAACAACTTATGTTATACAGATGACACAACTCTGCTTGCTTGAAGTGAAAAGGATTTGAAACATTTACTGATCAAGATAAAAAAACACAGCCCTTAGTATGGATTGCACCTCAGCAGTAACAAAACAAAAATTCTTACAACTAGGTCAGTATGCAACTTCATGATAAATAGGGGAAAGATTGAGGCTGTCCAAGATTTTGCTTTACTTGGTTCTATAATCAACACTCATGGAAGCAGCAGTCAAGAAATCAAAAGACACACTGCATTGAGAAAAGGTGTTGCAAAAGACTTCTTTAAAGTATTGAAAAGTAAAGATGTCACATTGAAGATGAAGGTATATTTCACTCATGCTATGGTATTTTCAGTTGCATCATACAGTTGTGAAAGCTGGACATTGAATAAGGGAGACAGGAGAAGAATTGATGCTTTTCAATTATGGTACTGGAGATGAATATTGGATACACTATGGACTGCCAAAAGAACCAACAGATCTGTCCTAAAATAAGTGCAACCAGAGTGCTCCTTGGAAGCAAGGACAGCCAGACTTTATCTTAGGTATTTTGGACCTATTTGGACAAGGGACCAATCCCTGGAGAAGGAAATGATGTTTGGGAGAGTACTGGGTCAACATAAAAAAAGGAAGACCCTCAACTAGATGGATTGATACAGTGTCTGCAACAATGGGCTTAAACATAGAAAAGATTGTGTTCCTGACACAGAATCAGGGAGTGTTTCTTTCTGTTGTACATATGGTTGTGATGCATTGGACCCTACTTGATGGCACCTAACAACAACAACAGTAATATTATATACTGTTGTATAAATGTATCTTCACTGATTTAATGAATGTTTCTCTGATGGATAGATAGCCAAGTTTTTCTCAAATTGTATGTGCTGTTATTGTTAGTTGCCATTGAATCGGGTCTGACTCATAGCCACCTCAAAGGATTTTTGATGGCTGTTTCAGAATTGGAATTTGGAGAGTTTGAGACAACTTAGTAGTCTCCTTGAAATTTTGCATGTATAGTCAAATATCAAGAGAAAAATAGCTGTTTGATACTTTTAGAGCATCACTTTTGTGTAATGTTCAGAAATGTGAATATCATCTAAGTTAAAATGCTTTCTAATCAACTATAAAGCTATTAATTATTGACAATTAGTTTTAGTTATTGGCCAGGTAGAGTTTGGTATCTATTCCTTTTTTCATTTCAAAGGAAATAGGGAACAATATTGCTTTTAAAGTAATTATCAACAGTTTTTTTTTTATCACAATCATAGTATTTGGTATGGTATAAATTATTGAAATAGAACACAATATTCATGGAAGAACAAATATGAAATTTTCATATTAACATGTATTCTTGAAGATATGTTTCCATGCTATCAAGAGACAGACAAAACCATACTGGGAAAAAAAATCTTTATTACTAACTTTGGGTTGTTTTCCAGTTATCTAAGTAGGTCTCACCTGAATGAAATATTTAATTATTCCAGTCCAAAGTGACACTGCTTCTATCAACTCCTGAGCATTCATGCTTCTATACATTCACACTTCTTTATAATTATAATTTTCCTTCCAATTTTTCTATTGTGGTAAAATACATGTAAAATTACAGTTTATCCATTTTAAGCATATTGTTTACTGGTGTTAAGTACATTCATATTGTGTGCAATCATTCCCACCATCTACCCACATAAATCTTTTCATCTTACAAAACTGAGATGCTATACCCAAGAAACAATAAAATCACATTCCCCAATCACACCTACTTTTCACAATGTATGTTGTTGTTGGTAGGTGCCGTCGAGTCGGTATCCGACTCATAGCGACCCTCATAGGGTTTTCAATGGCTGATTATTTCCGGATTGCTTTGGGAATGGATTGCCAGGTCCTTCTCCAATTTTTGCGGTGCTGGGAATTGAACTCGGGGCCTCAGAGACTGCAGCGCAGCGCAGCGCTCTACCCACTGAGCTAAATCCCAGCCCTTTCACAATGTATAGAGGATTTCTTTATAGTTTTGTCACTCCACCAACATCGCAAGACCCTTGTAGGAGCGTCAGGTGTGAGTTTATTAGCTATATAACATGCACATAAGCTACTTACTGTCCAGCATTTTCTAAGTGCTTTGAAAAGATTAACTCACATATTCATCATTGTATGTGCCACAAGGTCTACCAAGTGCTTTCCACGTGGGAGGCATAAAATATTTGTGGAATGAATTTCAGTACTTCTTAAACATTTCCCACCAACTCTACTGTTATTCTAGTTGGAAAGGTACAAAATGGGACAAGTTATCCTGTGTTTCTGACACTAGGTCGCAAGTTTAAGGAAGTCCTTCCTTTTAGCCATATTTAAGGCAGGATACTAGTAAAGGAATCTAAGAGGGAAGTTATTCCTAAATGATAGAGAATATAGGAAGTGACTCAACACATTTAAGATCTTCCTTTCTCTGGGTACCCTCGGCCAACTCCAGAAAGACTCCAGAAAAATCTTCCTTCAGGAGGAGGGAAGATCCTGAAGGCAGCCTGGAACTGGTCCACCTTGGAACGGGCGGGGCGGGTCTCCCGTGGGGTGGTGCCAGGAGGGCGTGGTTTACGGTAGGGAGGCGCTCCGAGGGCGGGGCCCGGGGGCGGGGCGGTGCCATCGGCCTGGGCGGGGTGCGCGACAGCAGCGGGCGCTATGGCGGCGGAAGGGGACTGGCAGGATTTCTATGAGTTCCAGGAGCCGGCTCAGAGCTTCCTGGATCAGGAGAACTGTAACGCGAGCTCCGAGGCCGGGGCCGGGGCCGAGGCCGGGGCCGGGACGGGTGGGGGTGGCGACGGCTTCCTAGCTTTGGCCTGCACCCTGGAGGAGAAGCTGAGCCTATGTTTCCGCCCCTCGGGTCCGGACGCTGAGCCCCCGAGGGCGGCCGTGCGGCCCATCACCGAGCGCAGCCTCCTGCAGGGGGACGAGTGAGTGCGGGCCCTCCCTTGGGCAGCGGGCGGGAGCCTCCCCAGCCCCTCGCCTAGCCCAGGCCCTCGGCCGCAGCCCAGCGGGACTCCAGCCTCAGGCTCCGCCCCGCGCCCTCCTTCCGCCTCCGTGGACTGGGAGTCCCGCCCCGCTCCTGCCCCTCCTTCAGTGCTGGGCCTCAGAGCATTTAAATCCAGTCTCCCTTCTCCGCCACGCTGCTGTGACACTTCTGTCACTGCCCTTCTCGGTCCTGTTTCTGGTCTTGTTTCCAAACCCTGGTTTGGTTTAGAGAGAATCTCCCGTGGCGCTCTTAGAGACTACCTTCTGGGGCACGTGTGAGCCATCCATTCATTCTACTTATTTATTAAAGAGCCTCTAAGTGCCAGACGTTGCTTCGCACTAGGAATACCAAAATGACTCGACATTGCCCCTCTCAAGTAGGGCACAACGGAGGACGGGACATAGATTTGTGAATACATATTTTCCTGAGTGTAACGGATGCTTTAATAGATATTTGTGCCAATTGTGGGAGATTTAAAAATGGGTGTCTGGGGAAGGGTTAGGGCAGACTTCACAGGGACAGAAACCTGCAAATTGAGTCCTGACCTGATAGATGAGTAGGAGTTTGCTTGGCAGATGAAGAAAGGTCTAGCATTTTAAGTCGAGTGTATAGTATGAACATAGGTTCCAACATGCAAGGCAGGAATCTGTTGGGCTCACTTGAGAGCCAAGGTGGAGTACAAGTGCCGCAGAGACAAAAAGCAAAGGGCTCTATTTATTAATGAAAATGGATCTCATATTATGGTGGGGAAACCAATCCATAAACAAGTGATAATTGTAGAATCACCTAAGTGATCAATTAAAATGATAGGAAATTCACAGGGATTTATGAGAGCAGGAGGCAGGAAAGGGCAGAGTTTCTGAGAGCACTTTACTTAACCACTCTGAGCCCCAATTATAATTTGGTTAAATAAAGATTGTAATTAGGTACCATGGTTTTGCTCAAAAAAGAAAGGTGAGAGCCAAGGAACTTGAGCATATTGTGTTTGTAGGGCAAGAGGAACCCCTGGAGAGGCTGAATGTAATTAATGAAATACATTCTGAGGACATGGGTAGGATGGGTTTCTAGAGCATTAATGGGATGGAGGCACGAGGTTAGGAGGGAAGAATTCTTGGTGAAGTTTTGGCTGGATCCACGGACATAGAAAGGACTTCCAGCCTGATGGTCTGCTTTCCTTTGTGACTCAGGAAATTTATCAGGAAAAAGGTAGGAAGCTTGAAAGGAGAGAGTTGTGAGTCGGGGTCTAGAAATATGGCTGAGTAGCTGTGTTTGGAGACCATCACTTTTATCAGTTCCTCTGTTCAGTATCCTGCCCATGTGGAATGGAAGGAAAAGTTTATGATTGGATTTTATATACACAGATAAGCATTCAGTCAGTAGCAATAAATGACATTTTTGAAAAGTTTTCCCAAAGAGAAGATCGGTTCATATGGGTGTAGATTTACATACTCTGAATCACTAGGACACATTCTGGATTTAAAAATTATATTTGTATGGGTAAGTTACCTCAAATAGATGAGTGGCTTGTACATAGATAATCAAGAGTCCCTATTTCTGCTTCACCTGGACTTTCTAGAAAGTAGTTTATTTTAGCCTTTGCTTAAAATTTGTTGTTATGTGCCATTGAGTCAGTGTCTGACTCATAGGGACTCTATGTACAACAGGGAAACACTATTGTCAGTGCTTCTGTGCTGTTCATAGGGTTTTTACTAGCAGATTGATTTTTGGGAGTGGGTTGCTGGGTCCTTCTTCCAAGCCTACAGTATCTGGTGTTCCCAGGTAGTCTCCCATCCAAGTACTAACCAGGCCCAACCCTGCTTAGCTTCCGGGATCTGATGCCATAGTGCTGTGGCTGCAGGCGATTAAAACTTAGGTTGTTGTAAAATTAAAAATATTTTGTTACTCTTGATCATAGTTTTGGGTAGTTGGTATGTTGGTGGCAACACATGTCTTTTTACTTGCCAGTGCATAAGAAATCTCTTTCAGGAACTGGGACTACTCACCACTGCCATTGTCCCCTTTCTGTTGCATAAATTTGCTCAACATTTCTTGTTGAAGTCCATTCCGACTCCTTCCACTAGAGAAAGCTGAAAATTCTTTTACTGCCTTGCTTTAGGGCACTTAATTTAAGTTCCATGAGCCTCATTTTTAGTTTTGGTAAGTATGGACTATACTTACCTACTGAAGCCTACTTTAGGAGCCCATCGTGCGTGACTCAATGTCAGCAGGACTTTGACCTCCTTGGAAAAGAACTGTCCTGCCAATTGTTTCTGACTGATTGTAATCCTCTGATAAGAATGAAGGCAGATCATATGTCTACCAGAGAATTCTAGAAATCCTTCACTAAAGTTGGCCCTTTGTCCTTCCAACTACAACTGTTTTAATCTTGGTGGAGATAGAGGATTGTTAATTGTCTTTCCTTTTTTGGAAGATTCTCCCGCAGTCACTTCTTCCAGGTAAAATATTCCACTCCACAGCCTTATTTAAGAAGGAGCCAACCAACAGACAAAAACCAATCCTCCACACTGTGAACATTCCTCACCCACTGGAATGTTCTAGCACTCTGTCCCTGACCAAGGTTAGGTATATAGTCAGTTATTCAGTATTTGATAATTGTTTTGCTCAGGAAGGTGTGTGCTAGAAGCCCAGTATGCTGCAGCCCAGACACATCGCCTCTAAATCCAGTTCATTGGCATAAGAGAAGGTCAGATTGCAACATAGAGGAAAATGGGAATGAACCATGCACGTAGGGGATTTGTTGAGTGAAAGACCCAGTTTTCTAGAGTGTTATGGGTTCACATTTTCATTGAGGCTAATGTGCACTCTGAAGCCAAACATCATTTTGAATGTTATGTTTTTGGCAAATTTGGTGCCAAATCTGTTTTCATTAAGCATATTTCTTCTCTATTTTAATTAATTAATGAATTAAGTAATCAAATTAAATTATCCAAGCAGCACTAGGGGCTTAAGCCTAGGGCACGCCACCATTGAACTGTACCTGTATGCCCTTTTAAATTTTTTTATTTTGAGACATAATCTCACTAAGTTGTGCAGGCTCCCTCTGGTCTCAAACTTGTGATCCTCCTGCCTCCATCTCCAAGTCACTGGGATTGTAGGAGTGTACTACTGCTCCTGGCTCCATCTCCATTTTTAAACTTGCATTCTTATGTTTATGCCCCTGCTAGAATTGCTTTAGTATCTTAGTTGTTTATACACTTGGAAAAAAGGACCATGCAATTATTTAATGACTTATTCATAATCACTTACATATTCTAAATTTTAGTTTTTTTTAAAAATGTGACGTCTTTGTGTAATCTTCTAGCCAATAAGTAGCTCAAATATGTAGGATTTCACTTTACTTACCCTAATTAGTTTTCATCTCATTTGTATCTATAAGCTCTGTTTTTTTTTTTTTTTTTTTATTAAGTGTCATGTGTCACTGTGCTTATTATTATTTTGGTACCTAAACCTGAATTTTGGACATGAAATCAGAGTTTCCTATCAGAGTTTGGTGTCATTTAGGTCTTTCTTCAATACAACTCACCTGAATTGGTGCTTGGAGTACTGGAGCTGGAGGGATTGCCAGCTTCTTGTCTAAGCCTCAATTTATAATAGGGCAGCTGATACCCAGAGAGGTTAAGGGACTTGGCCAAAGATGATTTGTTGAGGAAGAATGAGAGTTTATTTCCTGAATCCTAGTCAAGTGCTTTTTTCATTTTACCCCATCACCTTCCCAAAATACTGTTCAATAAGGTAGGCATTGGATATAACCTGTGTACATTTTCTTTGAGCCCCCTCTTTCTCTTTTCATTTCATTAGTCTTAGTCCTTAGCCTGTTATATTACAAATTAGATATTCAATCATGGTCTCAGATTGAGACTGAATCTTTTCTCCAGAAGAGATAACAAGTCTTTTGTTAGAGACAGATTATTTGCTCTATGAAACAGTCTATGTGTTTGGATGTTAAAAAAGAAAAATAATTATAATGCACAGTTAATATACTACCTGTGCGCCCTGGAAACATTACTTAACCTCCCAGTGCTTCAGTTTTATTTGAAAATGAAGGTAACTATGGATTCCAAATAATGTTATTTTTGAGAATGAAATGAATTAAAATGTGTAAACTGCTTTGAACAGTGTCCAGCACATAGTACAATGGAAGTGTTAGCAGCTGACTTTGGGAAAGTTTTCTGTACCACTTCATTTCTCCTCAGGACTTCTTGTCAGCTCAATTATATGATTTTCACTTAGTCTTGTTTAGGAGACGTAGTTGGTGTTCTTCCAAGAAACAATGTGCTTTCTGTTTTTCTGCTTTGATATTTGGTGTCCTCCTTTCACTATAGTGCTGGGTGTTTGTTTAACAAAAGAAGTATATGTATGTTACTTTTCATTGATTGTAGTTTTCTTCTTTTTAAGGATTTGGAATGCTCTGACAGATAATTATGGAAATGTGATGCCTGTAGACTGGAAATCATCCCATACTAGGACCTTGCATTTGCTTACTCTGAACCTCTCAGAAAAAGGGGTAAGTTAGGAGTTGAACCAATAGTTTCTGCATAACTGATAGTGGAACTAAAACAGTAGTGTTTCTGTCAGCACATATTCATTGAGCTGCCTTTTATTTCTGAGCTTGCAGCAATTGGAGTGGCCCTTTCTTGCCATCTTGGCTTCTTTGCTGTCACTTTGCTAGCATAGCCCTCTAGTTGTTCATATACTCACTTTTGTATGTTTAGCTAAATTTCCATCACCATGGACGGTGGTAAGCACCAGTGATCACCATTTCTTTCTGCTTGTATAACATAAAGTTTGGTGGTCTGAGACTACCCAGTGAGAATCCTAGCCTTTGATTTAATATATTGAGGATATTAGAATATTAACATGGAGTTAACTTTTTGATGAATTTAATGATACTGGACATGGTGTGTTGTCAGAGGATTATGTATTCCTGTGAATGTTGGGGAACCATTAAAAGACAATCCAGTTCTTGGCTTTTTAATTTGTTCTTGGCTAATTTATCCAACTTGAAGTGCCTGTGTATATCCTGGTATTGACAAGGGAAGATGCCTTGAGTAAGAATTGTGAGCACAAGTGATAGGACAGCCAAGGGGCCAGAAAAGGGAAGAGAATTACTTGAAGTGGAAAATGACAGTGTTAAATTTGTTCAAAGCTGCTGACGAACATAGCCAAATTATGTAAGTTCCAGGGCCAGATGATTTAAGTTCCTTAGCAGATAACAGTATAAACTTATATCAGGTCTTCTGGCTTGCTCCATATTTCATTAAATTTAATTGTATGATTTTGGGGAGTAAAATGCAGTAGGGCTGTCAGTATTTTATTTTATTTTATTTTTGTAGTAATTGGGGGTTAAACCCAAAGCCTTGTACATACTTTGTAAGTGCTCTACCACTGGGCTGTACCCCCAGCTGGCCTTGAATTCGCAATCCACCTGCCTCAGTTTCCCAAGTTGCTGGGATTAGAGGCATGTGCCACTGTGCCTAGCTGGCTGTCAGTATTTTAAAAGTATTGTTAATGTTTTGTGAAAATGATTTTCTTAAGTTTGTGACTCAGAAAAGCCTGCTGCTTTCATTGTCTAGTAAAATACAGAATTCTGACTGCATTTCCCAGTATTTTAGTAGATAGTCTTACTGTTTATTCTGATCATCAACCCCCTTAATCTTCTGCAGATTGATCTGGCACAAATGTAGTGAAAAGGAACACAACAAAATGTTATGCTCTGTCTTCTGTTTATTTAGGTCCTAGCTATCATTTTGGGCTTTGTTCAAGTTTACCTCCCCCTCTGAAGCTTCCTATTACTGTTTCAGCCTTTGCTGATCTCATGGAATCATATAATTTTAGAGTTGGAAATGACTTCAAAGGACACTTAATCCAGCCTCTTACTTGGGGGGATTCCCCACCTACAGCATTGTTGACAGGTGGTCACTCAGCCATGGCTGAAATCCTTGTGTGGAAGGAAAACAAACTCCTCTGTGTGGGAATTGATGACACCTGTGGGAGTGTGAACTTTTGAAGGACTTGTTATCTGCCCCACACAGTTGAGTCACATTGTCTCATGGGTGCTAATCCCCATAGCACTTTTTCTGTGTTTCTGTAACGTCATTATTGTGTTCTGTTATTAATCATATCTTTCTGCATCTGCATTATTTTTTTCAGAATGTGACTTAGATTGTGATTTCCTGACAGGTATCTTTGTATTTTTTTTTTAGTAACTACCACCATATCTGGCAATATGGTGAATACTAAGTCACGTGTTTGTTGAGTGAGTGAAAAAACAAATAACTTCATCAGTGAGACTGTAAAGTTGGAGATCATGGTGGAAGATTTTTTAAAAAATTATTTCTATATCATTTCTATATTACTTTGTTGTTTAATATATTTAAAAAATGGCATAGAAGAGTTTCATAGTTTCAGAGAGAATCACATTAGCAGCATGAATGGGGCACTCTAATCCAATTTCACTGAATAAAATGTGAATCTTGTATTGTTTTTAGATTGCATCTTGGGAAATTGCTGTCTTTTGCTGCCCATCAAATATCATTTTTGGTACAGAGTAATGCTGTATCCAAGGCAGTGATTAATGAAGACTTAGTGTTTAGTATTACTACTGATTGTAAAACCTTTACCTGGAGAAACTGAGCAAATTAAAAGTAAACAAGTGATCTATCAATCATTTGTCCATCATGACATGACTATTCTGGTGATGAACAGAAATGAAATTAGAACTCTTCCTCAGTAACTGTAGCAGTCAGGGTTCTCCAGAGAAAGAGAAGCAAATATATGTATAAGTATATATATATGTATTTATGCAATATAGATATAAAATAAAATAGGATTTATTGGATTGGCTTACAGATAGGGGAACAGGGGAATTCTTCAATGCTTCTGCAGAGGATTGTCCAAAAAACTGGAAACCTGAGAAGTTTCTGCCTGGGGCTGAGGTCTAGAAGGGTCTAGTCTGGTGCTGCCTCTGCGTTGAAGCTGAGGAAATGGTAGTCCACCTCTGTGGGCTGTGGCAGTTAGGCTCTGGTTTGGGAGCGTTTGTGCCTACCCACCATAGGTGCCCTGGCTTCCCTCTCTCCTTTACTTCCTCCTTTCCTAGTCCTACCCCTGCCTTGCATTATTTTAGGGGAAGGCCTCTTCCCCTCAGTTACCTCCAACTTTTCAGTCCTCTCTGGAAATGACCTCACAAACTGATCTCAAGAATCTTAATCCAGTCAAGCTGACAATGAAGGCTAACCATCACGGAATGGATTATAGTATCATTGAGCTCCTGAAGAAGTAGTAGTAACAGGAGTTATAGCAAAGCAACCATGTCTCTCTAATGTTGTTAGGTGCCATTGAGTCGAGTCTGACTCACAGTGTCCCTATAGATACAACAGATGAAACACTACCCGTCTCTGTGCCATGTCCGGCACTATTATTGTGCTTCACTGCTATTTATAGGGTTTTCAATGGCTGATTGTTTTTTCAGAGTGGGCTGCCAGGTCCTATTGCCAAGCTTATAGCACCTGGTATTCCCAGGCTGTCTCCCATCCAAGTACTAACCAGGCCCGACTCTGCTTAGTTTCCGAGATCTGATGGGATCAAATGATAGGGTGGTACGGGAGCTCCAGTGGTGCAATTGGTTAGTGTGTAGTACTTATATGTTTCTTTAGTAGGTGGTATATAATTAATTTTTTTTAACTTGGTAAAATTATTTTATTTACCATCATTATTTGAGTGCCTTATTCTTTCCATAACTGAGCTATGGAAATTTAACTTTGGGAAGTATTGTTTAGATTATTCCAGTTGTAAAACAAGGTCTATAAAGAAATTTTTTTCTTGACAATGAGAGAATTTTTTTTTTTTTTTTTTTTTTTTTTTTTTTTTTTTTTTTTTTTTTTTTTTTTTTTTTTTTTTTTTGCATTAAGATGAGAAAAAACATTCAGGAAAACCACAATTTACTAGAGTTCAGCTTTTTAATTTTCTTTCACTGAAAATTAAGATGCATATTTCTAAATTGATGGGTCTTTTCTAGAGTAAAGCAATTGGCTATTCCAAATTCTTACATGGGCACATTTTTTCCACTCGCTGTATCTGTAGTTTTATACAGGGAAATAGTTCCACTAGCTCTGTGTCTAACCCTGGCATAGGAAAGAGTGTTGAGAATGCTTGGCACCAAGAAGGCACATTTATGCCTAATGGGAGGGTGAATAATGATCCCCATGACAGCCAACGTTAGTTTTCAAAGCCCCAAAGGGATTCAAACCCTTAGCATATGCCATCTCTGTGGGGAATGGGCTTGGCTACCTCTCTGGAAAGATGATCTGGGATAATTATTTCTGTTGTCATGGAAATTTATTCTAATAGTTTACCGGCATTACTAGTGTATTTTGGACCTATTCTAAATCCAGTGCTCTTTTTAAAATATTCATATGATAGGATGTTCCTACTTCATTTTGGCTAAGAACATCTTCTGCATATCTTCTTCCTTCTTCCATGTGCATTCTTCTGGAAGGAGGACTTTATTTTTTTCAGAATGTGTCTTTGTATCTTTATGAATAAAAACAGGAAGGAGATAACATATTCCTTACAAGTGATTTAAAAATTATAACTTTATTTGTAAACCAGAAGAGGAAAATAAAATAAATCTATGGTGCTCAGGCTACAGTATGTAAGGGTGATGGGGCCAGGTTAGTTTGAAATGTGAGTATCACCTCACAAAAACAGGAATAGAAGGATCATATCTCAACATTGTTCTTAGGTGCCATTGAGTGGAGTCCAAGTCATAGCGACCCTCATAGGGTTTTCAATGGCTGATTGTTTTGGGATGGATTTGGGATTGCCATGTCCTTCTACCTTTTTTGTAGTCTGGGGCTCAAACCCGGGTCCTCAGAGAGTGCAGTGCAGCACTCTGCCAACTGAGCTAAACCTAGGAGCCTGTATCTCCACATAGTAAAGGCTATATATGAGTCAGGTACCGTGGTGCCTGTAATCTCAGCATCTTGGGAGGTTAAGGCATGAGGATCACAAGTTTGAGGCCAAAGGAAGCTTGTGCAACTTAGTAACACTCTGTCTCAAAATAACAAAGAAAGATTTTGTGCAGACAGTGTTAGGAGTGCATTTCAGTGATAAACCACATGTGTAAGTCCTTGGGTTCAGTGCCCCAGTACTGGGGGAAAAAAAAAAAGCCGCATATGACAAACCTATAGCTAACATTATACTGAATGGGGAAAAAAAACAAGCAGTCAGCATACAGTAGAGATAACTGCACACCCAGGTTTATTGTGGCACACAACAGCCAAGTTTTGGAATCAGCCTAGATGTCCGTCAACAGGTGACTGGATAAAGAAAATGTGGTATATACACAATAGAGCTGTATTCAGCCATAAAGAAGAAGCTGTATTCATGTCACTTGGAGAAAAATGGATATAACTGGAGATAATCATGTTGAGCAAAATAAGCCAGATTCAGGAAAAAAACTGAAAACATTTCCTTCAAAATCAAGAACAAGATAAGGATGTCCACTCTCTCCATTCTTATTCAATATAATGCTTGAATTCTTACCTAGAGCAATAAAGCAAGAGAAAGAAAGAAAAGGGATACAAATAAGAAAGGAAAAAGTCAGATTATCACTATTTGCAGATGTTATAATCTTATAATTAAGAGGCCCTAATGATTCCACCAGAAAACTCTTAGATCAGATAAACACTTTCAGCTAGGTAGCAGGATACAAAGTCAACATACAAAAATCATTAGCTTTTCTTTATACTAATAAAGAGCATGATGAGAAATAAATTAGGAAAACAGCCTGCATAATAGCAACAACAGCAAATCTAGGAATAAACGTAATCAAGGAGATGACAGACCTGTACAATAAAAACTTTAAAGCACTGAAGAAAGAAGTTGAAGAGGACATTAGAAGATGGAAAGACCACCCATGTTCATGGATTGGGAGAACTAATATTGTGAAAATGGTTATATTATTGAAAGTCATCTATAGATTCAGTACAGGTCCCTTCCAAATGCCAATGACATTTTTCATCTAAGTAGGTAAAATAATCCCAAAATTTATATGGAAGCATAAAAGACTCCAAATAGCCAAAACAATCCTGAGCAAAAAGAGCAATCCTGTAGGTGTCACAATACCTGATTTCAAATTTTACTACAGAGAACCAGGTAACAAAAACAGTGTGATACTGGCAGAAAAACAGACACATAGACCAAAAGAACAGAATGGAGGATCCAGAAATAAATCCATGCAGCTATAGCTGATTTTTTTTTACAAGGTGTCAACAACATATGTTGGAAAAAAGACAGCCTTTTCAACAAATGGTGCTGGAAAACTGGATATCCACATGCAGAAGACTGAAACTAGATCCCTATCTCTCACCCTGTACAAAAATCAATTCGAAATGGATCAAAGACCTTAATGTAAGGCCTGAAACTGAAGCTAGTAGAGGATAACATAGGGAAACACTTGAAAATTTAGGCATAGGCAAAAAGTTTCTGAGTAGGACTCCAGTAGCTCAGGAAAGAAGAGCAAGAGTAGACAAATGAGATTTCATTAAATTAAAAAACTTATGCATAGCAAAAGAAACAATCAATAAGGCAAAGAACCTATAGAATGGTAGAAAATCTTTGCCAGATATAGAGGATTAACATTTAGAATGTATAAAGAACTAAAAAAATAAAAAAACATGAGCAAATAATCCAATCAACAAATGAACAGTAGAAATGAATAGTGTCTTTTTAAATGAAAAAGTACAAATGGCCCATGAATACATGAAAGACTTACCTATCAGGGGAATGCAAATCAAAATTAACACTGAGAGTCTATCTCACCCCAGCCATACTGGCTATCATCAAGAAAATAAACAACAAATGCTAATGGAGAGAGAGAGTGTGTGTGTGTGTGTGTGTGTGTGTGTGTGTGTGTGTGTGTGTGTGTGTGTGTGTGAGACAGCCATTATAGAAATCAGTGTGGAGGTTCTTTGAAGAACTGAAAATAGATCTCCCATATAATCACTTGTAACCATACCACTGTGGCATCCGATCTAGTCAAATCTCAGAAGCTAAGCAGGATCGGGCCTGGTTAGTACTTGGATGTGAGACCACCTGGGAACACCAGGTGCTCTAGGCTTGGGAGAAGGACCCACCAACCCATTCCCAAAAATCAGTCTGCCTTTGGAAACCCTATCCCTGGAGAAGGACATCATGTTTGGGAGAGTGGCAGGTCAACGCAAAAGAGGAAAACCCTCCACCAGATGGATTGACACAGTGTCTGCAACAATGGGCTTAAACATAAATAAGATTGTTTGCCTGGCACAGAATCTGCAAGTGTTTTGATCTGCTGTACATAGGGTCGCTATGAGTCGGACTCGACTCAACGGCACCTAACAACAACAACAATGAATTGCAGAGAAGCACTGATAATAGTGTTTTGCCTGTTGTACGTAGGGTTGCTATGATTCAGACACCAACTCAATAGCACCTAACAACAACAACCACCATATGATCCAGCTATACCACTAATGGGTATATACCAAAGGAAGCAGTCAGCATACAGTAGAGATAACTGCACACCTAGGTTTATTGTGGCACACAATAGCCAAGTTTTGGAATCAGCCTAGATGTCCATCAACAGGTGACTGAATAAAGAAAATGTGGTATATACACAATAGAGCTGTATTCAGCCATAAAGAAGAAGCTGTATTCATGTCACTTGAAGGAAAATGGATATAACTGGAGATAATCATATTGAGCAAAATAAACCAGATTCAGGAAAACAAATATTGTGTATATTTTCTCATATGTAGAATCTAGATTTTAAAAAATGACATGAAGATAGAAGAGGGACTATTTGGGAAGAGGAATGGGACCAACTGGAGAGGGAAGGGAAGGACAAGAGAAGGTAATGGAGGAGAGTGAGTAATTATATACATTATGTTCATGAATGAAAATCACAATGAAATCCATTATTCTGTACAATTAATGTAATGAAAAAGGAAAATGTATCAATGACAATAATTGTTAGGTCTACTTTGCATCATCTAAAGACCCTTATGATCACGTTGTTACACCTTTTTCAATTTGACTTCTGTGGCCTTGAAATCAAATATTCTCTCATGAAGAGCCTAGTCTCTTTACCTTTCTCCTTTCTGTGAAATTTAATTATTAAGGGAATAATAGTCATAGTAAGCTAGAAAGTAAGGTAGAGCTATGGGACTGAGATGAAAAGGCAGCCTCTGCCCCACTTCCTTCATCCTTGATTTCTAATTCCCAGAGGTATCCACTTCCAGCTAATTCAACTGCTGCTTCTAGCAGATAATCTACTCATGTTACTTGATTTTATTTTTCAGTTTTAGACTTTGTCCATAGACCTTCTACCCAGAGGTTGAAGATTTAGCTTAGAATCAGTCCTCCAACCTCCAGCTTTCTAGCCCTGACACAACCTTTCCCTTCTACCATCTTCCGAATGTACCTCTCATACAACTTTTTTGTTTGTTTGTTTGTTTTTTGCTTTTGGAGACGGAATCTGTCTATGTAGCCCAGGCTGGGATAACAAATGTGCATCATCATATCTGACTCAATTTTTGTTTTTTCTCAGGATAACGATAATTTCCATTTCTTCTTTTTGGTTTATTTAATTTATAGTTAGTTTACCAATTCAGCCTCAAAAGAGCCATAAAACTCATTTTAGTAAATGGTATACACTAGGTAGCCGATCAGTCTTGCTCTTCTTTCTCTCTGTCTTGTGCTTTTTCTGTTGCTTTATGAAGTAATACCTCTAATCTGAACTGGTTATTCTAGTTTAGCTTCACAGACATCATTCTGGGATTTTCACTTCCTTTACCATTACAAGAATTCCCTTCACCTTTGTCTTGTATTAGACTCTGTGTTTTCTTTTTTCTTTTTCCTGATGATATTTTTCTGGTAACAGGTGCAGGGGAGGTAAGTTCCTTGAGTATTTGCATGCCTGAAAATGTCTTTATTCTTAGTTCCCACCTACTTGTTAAGTTAGTTAGACATTAGATTCCAGGGTGGAATTTATTTGAATATGAAAATTACACTGATTATTTTCTAGCGTCTGTTGTTGCTGTTGAGAATGCAAATGACATTTTGATTCCTGATCCATCTAATGTGATGGCTTTATTTTGTTTTATTTTATTTGTTTCTAGAATCTGTTAGGCTTTTTTTTTTTCTTCATATTTGGTGTTCTGAAATTTCATGGCGACATATTAAAGGCCATGGCCAGGAAGTAGAATGAGGAGGTATGTCATAACTGTGATACAGCAGGGAATTGCAGTAGATGATAGAAGGTAGACCTGGGGTGCTGATTTCCCCTTTTCCCAGATTCATGTTAGGAAATCAGCACTCCAGTGGTTCCTTCTTTCACCCTTCTCACCTGCAGGTTTCTTATACTTTGTGGTCCATGTTCACCCTTAAACTTTGGATGCTCCTGTATGAGGATCTAGGGAAGTGTTAGGGACCTACATCTACTCCAATGTATCCTCAGTTTTAGATATATGCTCCATACTAATAAATAAAACAATTTTCCCAAATAAAAACTTACTATTTTATGCTAAATATATTGTTATATTTATATACAGGTTGAATATCTCTTATCTGAAATACTTGAAATTAGAATTGTTTCAGATTTTGGATTTGTTTTGAATTTTGGAATATTTGCATATACATAATGAGATTATCTTAGAAATAGGACTCAAGTCTAAACATGAAGTTCATTTATGTTTCTATATGTCTTACATACATAGTCTGGTGGCATTTGATGTAATGTTTTCAGTGTACCTATATTTTGAGTGTGACCTGTCACATAAAATCCAGTGTGGAGTTTTCCACTTGTGGCATCAAGTTGATGATCAAAAAGGTTCTGATTTTGAAACATTTTAGATTTTGGAGTTTTTGGATTTTAAGTTTTTAGGTTACGATTGTTCAACCTATAATGTAATAAATATATTAGGTACTATGTAATAGAATGATCAAGTTTCTTTATACTTGGTCCTTATTGCCCATTTGTTCTTTAAAAACTCAATGTGTGTTAATTCTTCCTGAAGAATAGAATTCTAATTTCGGTTCTTTTCATCACCAGAATAGTCATGTCACAGTAGATAGATGATAGCTAGCTAGCTGCTTTAACGTGCTGAGTTTTTCCAGGTGGGTGGCACTTTAGAAGCCCTGGCTTAAAGAAGTAAAGAGAGGGAGAAGTTTCTAGAACCTGGAGAGGTTAGCTGTGGAGCAGAGTTCTGCTTGCCAAGAGCTGTGGCCTTTGGTAAGGAGCCAGAGCCGACAAATGGCACTCTGGCAGGGAGGAAGATAGCAGAATAAGTGCCCAGCCCTCTCCTCACCTTGCGGTCTCCCAGTGTCTGCCAGGGATTTGTAACCTAACTGGAAGCCAGAAGTCAAGGGCATCCTTTGATGTAGTCCATATGGTCAGTCTCTTGAGCACAACTCTGTAGAAAATGGTGGTAAAGCAATTGGAGATTCTAGCACAATTAGGTTTAAAGATTTTTGGGGGACCTAAAGGTTTTTTTTTTTTTTTTTTTTTTAGAAGAAATGTTCAATTGGAAGGGCTAACTGGGACCATTGTGGACAGATTCTATCTGCCAATGAGTTGATTACTTATCTTTTACTGTGAATATTAGAAAATAGTTTGGAAATAACTTACTTTATATTTTCTGTAGGATATCAACATATATAGTTTGTTAACTAAATAACATTTGTTGCTAAACCTGCACTTTTTCTCCCTTCTATTCACTTTAATTCCCTCTAACTTGCTAAAGAATACTGTATTCTTTTTCTGTATAAGTGTCAGCATTTATAGCACTTATAGCTATTTATTGTGGAAAAACAGCTAAATATGTGTCTGTTTCATCCCATGGGGATGTCTGCAGCCCCTAAGCAATTCTATGCTACACTGTTCTCACTGCTACTTGGGATGAGTATGTAAATAAAGCATTGCCTGTGCAGCCTGGTCCAGAGTGATTAGTAATTTCCTCCTTTCAAGGGAAGGCTCTCAGCACATGTTTTCCACTGCCTCCTCTTCCATCCAGAGATGTTGACTTTGTTTTGGTCAAAATGTCTTTCTTTTAATGGACATTTTTGCTTTTAGATAAGTGATGGTTTGCTCTTTGACGCCTCAGATGAGGAGGAACTAAGAGAACAGTTGGACATGCATTCAATCATCGTCTCCTGTGTCAATGAGGAGCCCCTCTTCACTGCAGACCAGGTACAGAGGAGATGCCCATTTGCACAGGGAGAGTGGACTCGAGAGCTAAAAACCATTTTGTACTGTGGCAGTGATGATGCTTATTGAAATTTACTGGTTTGTCTAGATTGTGTGGTTACCTCAGTTTAATAACTAACTCTTCCATGGAGGGAAAAGCAAAGAATATGTCATCTGAAGATGAGAGTTTTTGAATTGGGAAGATTTTCAATCTAGGCATTTTTAAGAGAGTAGAAGTTACTAAGGTAGGGTTATTGCCTAAATCAAAATAAAAATTATTGTGAATTTCCTCCTTTTTTTTTTAGATTTACCCAAACTTGGGCAAACTATAATATATGTGTAGAAATGTAGTTTTCATAAAGCCCTGTGTAAGAATCACTAGCACATATTAGAAGTGCCTATTAAGTACTCTAAAAAGAAGTGAGCCTTATTCTGTGGAGTGCTCTAACAATGTCAACCTTGTATTCATTGGAAACCAGTTGAGTCAGCGTTCTCATTTTCTGAACACTCCTCATACTTCTGTTGTATTGTCAAAATGTGAGTCCAGAACTTCTTCCTGAAGCAAAATGTTCCATGGCTACTTGAACTGTGAATTGTCACATCCTATTTTTAGGCTGGAAAGGCAAGGTCAGTACGGAGATACAGTATGGCAAAGTTGGGAGGAGTACATTGAAAATGTACATTAAAAATGTGTCATCTCAATGCTCCTTCGTCATATTTGTGGTTAGATTGTTCTATGCTGGGAAAGACTGTGATGCTTAAAAAGTGAGATACTATTTTGGAGGGATGTTTTGAGGTAGACTGATATTTCAGGGAAAGATGTGACCTTAAGCATTCACTGTTCCCTAGAAATCTGCCTGAATACTATAAGCAGCTATCCTTGTTTTTAAGACTTAGAGAAACACACTCTATAGCCTCCGTGGATATCCCATTATACTGTTTATAATACCTGGTTGTGGAACTTTTCTTACTAATTAGCATAATCCCCACTGCTTTCGGATTGATTTTTTTTTTCCTCAGCAGCAATGCTACCACCTAAGCTTGCTGATTTATAAAGCATGTTAAATATGCTCATGATATTTTATGTTTTCATTTAAGTGTATTTTCTTTGTTTTCTTCTTAAGTCTTAAATCCTTTTAACAAAAGTATTCAGTAACTTTTCTAGCTTTCCTTTAAAGTTTCATTGAGTTCTATTTCCTTCTCTACTTTTAGAATGTGGAACATGACAAGATACTGTAAGATTTGAGCCACATTACATATAATGGTAGATTATGTTTAAATTAAAAGCAGATATGTTTCTGAAATCTTCCTGCTTCTTGCAGCTTTTCTCCTCTTTATGCATCTACATTTTGGATAATTAAAAAAAATCTCTTTATCCTTCATTGAATTACTGTATGAAATTCTTTTTCTGCTATGAAAGGAGAATTTTGTTGCCAGTGAGATAACTTCTTGCTTTATGTGTAAGATTTTTATAGTATTGTATTTTCTAGATTTTGTGTCAGAGCTTGATTAAATAGCTTTAGATTGAGTACTTGCATGTGGTATATGGTACATTTTCTCTTATTTGCCTTCTTTTAGCTATGACTTTATGGTCTGGTACAGGCATTGTTGTTAGGTGGCGTTGAGTCGGTATCCGACTCATAGCGACCCTCTGTACAACAGGGGAAACACTATTGTCAGTGCTTCTCTGCTGTTCCTAGGATTTTCAATGGCAGATTGATTTTTGGGAGGGGGTTGCCAGGTCCTTCTCCCCGGCACAGGCATGTCTGAAGTAAATTATATCAGTGTTTGTAGATTATTTCTGGTATCGTAGGAGCTGTTAGGGCCTACTGAGTCATGATAGACAGATTAAACCATATTCAGTTTAATCTTGTGTTTAGTGTATTGTAAATTTCCTTTGATAAGCTGTACTTGCTCTTAGAATCAAAATTTTTATTATATTATTCAGAACACCCACTCCTGCACAGTCTTGGTTAATGAGGATTTCATGTGCTTCTAGTCAGATAGCCTCAGGTGAGCATCGTGTTATAGACATGTCTTTTTCCTGGTATACTTGATTAACAGTGGTGTGTGTATTTTGGAAGGTTATTGAAGAAATTGAAGAAATGATGCAGGAATCGCCGGATCCGGAAGATGATGAAACTCCCACACAGTCAGACCGGCTTTCAATGCTGTCCCAAGAGATTCAAACTCTTAAGAGGTCTAGTACAAGCAGTTATGAAGAGAGTAAGAGACCCTCCTTATAGCCGTGTTCTTTGCCCCATCAGACACATAGTGTAACCATCTCCAAAATACTTTGATTCTCCCAGGCTGAGGTGCATATGCTTCCTGGGCCTATAGTACTCTGGACATACAGTACTCTGGACATTTTATATTCTCAAATCTAATCCACAATGTTTCAGCAGTTTAAAATCTGATTTTTTGTAGCCATCTGAAACTGTTGAAAGAGAGTACAGATTAGATTTGAGAATATATGGTATTTTTATTGTTGCTCAGAGTCTATGTTGTAAATTCCTCTTTAAACCCTGTGTTTGTTTGCTGGGGCTTCTGTAAGAAAGTACTACAGTCTGGATGGATTAGAGACTGAAATTTATTTTCTGACAGTTCTGGCTGCTAGAAGTATAAGGTTAAGTTGTTAGCAGATTTGGTTTCTTCTGAGGTCTCTCCCCTTGGTTTGTGGATGGCCATGTTTTCTCTGTGCCGTCTCAGGGTCTTCCTTCTACATGTGTCTGTGCCCAAATTTCCTCTCTAACGAGGATACTAGTCATATTGCATTAGGGGCCAGCCTAATTCCTTATTGGAACTTAATTACCTTTGTAAATACCCTGTCTCTAAATACTACTGATACAGTGTGAGGTACTGGGGGTTAGGACTTCAATATGAATTTTGGGGAAGACATAGTTTAGCCCATAACAAATAAGACAGTAAGTATAGTGTTCATTGAAAATAATTCCTATCTTTATGAATAGTTGTCTCCAGTGTACTTAATGAAGAATTTTGGGAATCAACATTGTGTTTGAATTAGATCTCTTTGACATAAATGAGACTAATGAACTGCAAAGACTATACATTTGATTATCATGAAAAGTTCCCAAATAACCATAATCAGTCTGAATATTCTGAGGTTGAAAGCTAAGTGTGCATCTGATTATTGCCACATGACTGGGTCTCTCCTTGACTGATAGAATCCCTGTCTGCCTGACTCATGTTGTCACCCAGTTTTGTATTTATGGCACAACTAGAGGTTTGAAGCTTGGTTGGCTAAATCTGTCTGGTTTGCTAGACTTCCTTTCACTATCCAGAAGGTCCAGCAGACCTCAGTTCTTTCAGATGGTCTGATTTGACCATGCCACTGTGGATATGGGCTTAGTATTGCCGGAGCCCTGATTCTGACATGTAATCCTATATCAGATAAGATAAAAAAAAAAAGTAATAGTTTTCTAGGGCAGCTGTAAGAGTACCACAGCCTAAACAGTGGAAATGTGTGCTCTCATGGTTCTGGAGGCCAGGAGGCCATGATCAAGTTTAGTTTCTGGTGAGCCTTCTCCTTAGTGTGTAGATGGCCATCTCTCCCTCTGTCTTTATGTGATCTTCTGTGTGCTGTCCTGTTCCTTTCATGTTATGTGGGCGGCAGTCACTGTATTAGGGCCCATCCTAACAATCTATTTTCACTTGATTACCTCTTTAAAAGACTCCTCTTGCTCCCCTGAGGGACAGTGCTGAGAAAAAACTGGAGTGGGGTTCCAGGAAATATTGTTCACTTTCATTTTCCTGACCTACAGGAAAATTCACAAACTGAGGCATGTGTGATAAAGTAGGTATTTGGTTTAAATCTTTGAAATCAACTTCTCTATTCAGAAGTGTCCCAGAACTCTGCTAAATTGCTTGCCATTTCTTGTCAGCAGGTAATTTCTATACCTTCCCTCCGCTTTGTGTTTGTTTCTTTCCACAGTCTTTCTCAGTCTTGACCGAAGTACTATTCACTGGGTACTTGACTTACACCAGTAAAAAAGTTTATACTGTTATATTTTTCATCTCATCCAGCTGAAAAGTGACTGTATCCACTCACCCTTACTCAGACCTGTCCACTAGAAATTTTAGCATTCTGGGGAGATCCCAATCAGTCAACTTAATTGCTTAGATTGTGATTTTTGCTTTTTGGTTTAAAAAAACCTGTAACACTGCATTGAAAGACTTTTGTTTTAGTATCTGCTGTGCTTTGTTTTTGGTCATAGGAGTAAAAAGGCTCCCAGTATCTGAACTAAATGAACTACTGGAAGAGATTGAGACGGCTATTAAGGAGTACTCTGAGGAGCTGGTGCAGCAGCTGGCCCTGCGTGATGAACTGGAGTTTGAGAAGGAAGTGAAAAACAGCTTCATTTCTGTTCTGATTGAAGTGCAAAACAAACAGAAAGAGCACAAAGAAACAGCCAAAAAGAAAAAGAAACTCAAAAATGGCAGCTCTCAGAATGGGAGGAACGAGAGAAGTCACATGCCAGGCACAGTAAGTGACGTTTTGCAGGAGGCACCAGGCACTAGGCACAGGTAGTCCCACCACCCCTGGCCAGTGGCAGGTGTGGCAGGTTTACCTGTGCAAGAGTGCTGTGCCTCTAATCCCAGTGCAACAAGGACTCTTCCAGAGTATGCTGTACTTCTTCAGAGAAATGTTTCTTGGGGAAGCTTTTTTAGTGGCTATCTGGATAATTCAACACTGAAATATGTAGGAGGAAAGTTAGTGGTAGGAAGTGGAGGGGAGAAGGAGAACATTTTTTAAAGAAAAGAGGTTTAGTCGGTGATCATTTTTTAATATATCAAAATGTTAATAGTGATTATATGTGGCTGATGGGTTTATGGTTTTATTTTCTTTTTTTGATTTTCTTATTTTTGATTAACTCTTGAGTTGTATAATAGAAAATTAAAAGTGGGTCCATTTAGAGGTAGCAGAACTGTGCTGAGCCTAAAAATACAGATTAATTTGTAAACAATTCCTCCTGATTTATCAGCAAGATGGGAATATGGGGATGTTGGTGGCAGTCATGTGACATAAGCCATTTTGGCCAAGTATTTGGCAGACCAGATCATTACTGACTGGTAGAGACATTTAGACTATTTGAAACTTCAGCACTTTATGTAAGGTATTTTGTTTTCTGTTTTGTCATTTTTCTTAAGTGGTCCTATTAATTTCACTTGATTCAACTTTATGAACATTAACTGTTGATTATATGAGATGCATTTCCTTATCGCTCTTATGGCTCTTTCATTTTTCTGTGATCACTTGAGGTCTTATATATTCTCACCTGGATTTTGTGTTTGAAGAAATGTCGGTTTTTTTAGAGTACAGTGGTTGGACAAAGGGATCCATTTTTCTAAAGGGAACATATTTTTTTTAATCTATGATATTGGTACATGGTAATGTGTATCATAACTAGTTCTTAAGGTTTATAATACTATAAATTCTCGCTTTGCTTAAGTCTTGAATTATTTTCTTTAAAGAATACTTACCAGAGAAATAGATGTCATTGACAGATGCTGATGGAATCCTAGAAAGGGAATACAATGGTAGGCCAGCAATGATGGGTAATACAGACAAACAAAAAGAATCTTGCCTTACCATGTAGCCCATTCATAATACTGTCATTGACCTATGAATAAATTCACATTTTCTTAGTGTAACGTCTACTTGTACAAAGTTAGAAAGGACAAACTTATAAATTGACTTTGAAAAAGTATTCAGATATATTTTATTTTTGAGAAATAATAGTACTGACTGTAAAGGTGTTTATGTATTTGGTCATTTCTAGTGACTACTATAAAAAAAGCACACCTTGGATTGGTTTGAATATATAGTCTTAGAAAATTTACTTTAAAATATCGAAGGCAATATTTTGCATTTGTAAGTAATATTTTTAAAAATTGTACTCTTTAAATTGCCCTATTATACTAGTGAGATTAAATAAAATGCTCATTGAAGAAGTCATTGCATAGTTAGTAATGTCTGCCCGTCTGCTTTTAGGAATTACATATAAATCCTCTATTTATTGGCTTTGACACTTGGCTGAGAAAAATAAATTTATCTTTAGAAGGGTTTAAAGACTTCTCTTTTTTGTAATTCCTATGTAAACAGGTTAGCGTGGATCCATCGTGTGATTTTATATCGCGTTTATATTGAGAAATGGATCTGGCAAGACAGCATGGGGATCTTATTTGAACTTTCATTAGTCTTGAAACAGATACATAGGAAGGTAAAGTTTTTCACAGTATTTGAACTTGTGAAGTTGCTTTTTGAGTCCTGATCTACTGTTTGTGTCAAAAACTTTAATCAGAACTGTAATGGCATGGCTCAGCTACTGAGATTTGTTTCCTGTATCTTTTTATAGCCTAAAATACCAGAGAAAGATGATCCCATGTGTGACACAAATAGCCTGAAACCTATGATTTGGAAGGTAGCGGTAGGTGGTTCATAAGAACTATAAAGTGAAAGGGCCTGTTGGATGAATGGATTGCTAGATATTTTATAACATGCAGTATTGACAAGACCTGATTTCTATGAGTTAGCTATCATCAGTGATACTAATTTTTTTTTATAGATGTCTTGTGTTGTCTGTTTTTCCAATAACATCAGTCACTTTTTTCTTTGTAGCGAGATATTGTTAAGGTAGTGGAACTTGAACTTTTTCCTTAAGCGTGGGATCATGGAATAGCTTCTGTCCATTTTTCTTCTGGCATGTTTTATTGAAACAGTGCATCAATCTGTAGTTGGTATTAACACTTTACCCATAAATGCCAGCTTGTTCTCTTTAGTCCAAAGATACTCTAATGAAATATCTGGATGGGAAGAGAGTAAACTCTTTAGACATTAATCTTAGAGACATGTTTTGTTTCAAACATTGGCTATAGTGAAAAAAAGAAGATTTAGGGCTGCTATTTAGACCATTAGAAAAATTTCATTATAACCCCAAAATATATTAAATAATAAAAAATATAGAGTATCATATAGAAGTGAAATATTATCTTGGTTTTAATTTTTTGAAGAACAATACTGTTCTATATTGGGTAAAATGAAACAGTATTCACTCATTCAGCAAATATTTGTGGCGTGCCTTGCCTTTTTTTGTTCCAGGTGCTATTCAAAATATAGTGGTGAATAAAACAGACAAGGCTTATGCCTTCATGGAGCATGAATTCTAATGAGGCAGACAGGTGATAAATGAGGAAAAGAATGATTAGACATCATAATGTCAAGTAGTAATAAATGGCCACAAAGAAAACAAAAGTCTGGGTAAGGTGGTCAGTAACAGTGCTGTTGGGGAGCTGTTTTAGCTAAGATGGCCACAATGCCACTGCTGTTAATGATTAGGAAGGGATACTGCCCAGTCCCTTTCTAGCTCTCAGTTTGGAGGGGAGATTGGAGGAGTAGATCTCTTTGGGAAATATTCACAAGAGCAGAAGACATATTTCCCTGTCTTATTTGCAAGTGTCTGGAGCAGCAGATAGGTAGGTCGTAGAGACTGGAATGGTCAAGGGCACTGTCTATTTATCAGGATGGTGACATAGCTGCATTTCTTTGAATTACTCATGCTGGGTCCTGATGCTTCTTTATATCCTACTCCCTGTTTCCAGAGTGGACCTCCTTCCCAGCCTCCTCTTCTTTTTTTCCCCTAAACCAATCCTTCAAAATTATGATCAAGCATTGTCTTCCTTTCTTAGAAACTTCTTCAGTGACTCTTCCTTCAGTACAGAATTGATCACACTCCTCTTTTGGAGTTAGTATTATTCCTCTAAAATATTTTAATTAACACAAACATATTGCTTTTTTTTCAGGCCTGTCTCTATTATGATTCCTTAAGGATAGAGAATTTAATTTTGCTTTCTTGATTCTGGTGTCTAAAGGTCCAACATAAGGTACCTAGTACATTTCTGCTGAATAAATGAGAGAATGAAGGATAAACTTGCAAATCCATGTTTCATACTGCAGATCTTTTTGCCAGATGCCAAATCCGCACAGGCTGAATAGCATATTGATTAAGAGCTATGAGTTGCTAGGCACAGTAGCTCATGCTGTAATCTCAGAGACTCAGGAGGTAGAGATACGAGGATTGCAAGTTTGAGGGTAGAGGCAGCCTGCATAATTTAGTGACATCCTATCTCAAGATAATAAAAGCAGAAAATGGGCTGTGGTAGAGCACTGGTAAAGCATATATGATGCCACAGTGGTACGGCTGTAGGCTGAAGTATACTAGGATATGTTTTAATTTAGTAGCTTCTGTTCGTCTAGAATTATCAGAAGTTTTAAAGAAATCATTACTTATCATCTTAGCATCATATTTTAGTCAATTTATATGGATGAGGAAGGACCTACTGATTCTTTGAGAATCCATGTCTTTTATTTACAGGACATAGGTGAGATTGCTTATTTTAAGTCTATGGATGACAAGATAGAGTCAATACGTTTTCTGTTTGTTCTAATCACATTGACCTTTTAACGGAGAGTTTATAGAGTCTTACACTCAGCACCATCAGAAATGTGGAACTGCTCCAGTCTAACCTGTAAAACTCTGCCCTGAAAATTTTGGGGATATTAACAATTGGCGACTAATGAGTAGTGGACAACACAAGAAACTCTGTTGTAATAAAAATCATATTACCCTAATTTATTGCTTTTGGGACTTAGGAAGATAATTGCTTAAAGATGGGGGAGAGCTAGGTCTTAGATGATAGATGCCCTTTCTTGTATATCTTTTCTTTCACAGATGCATTGCTTTGTCTTTATGACTTTCTTAGCTCATATTATGATGAATAGCCAATCTATTTTGTTTCCTTTTTACATGCAAAAGTGCCTCAGCAATGATTTTTCATTTAATTTTGACCAAAGCTGACTTTGAGGTAAAATAAATTTATTTTTATTTAAACAACTACTATTAGACTGGGCTGGGATTTAGCTCAGTTGGTAGAGCGCTGCCCTGCAATCTCTGAGGTCCTGAATTCAATTCCCAGCACCACAAAAATGGGAGAAGGACGTGGCAATCCACTCCCAAGGCAATCCTGAAAAACAATCTGCCATTGAAAACCCTATGAGGGTCGCTATGAGTCGGATACGACTCGACAGCACCTAACAACAACTATTAGACCATCCTGAGGTTATTCTAATTTATACTAGCTCTAAGCCTAGAAGGATCTGCATATATAGATGTATGTGTGTGTGTGTATATATATATACACACACACATATATATACACACACATATACATATATATGTATATATGTATGTATATATGTATGTATATATATGTGTGTGTATATATATATGTACATATACATATATACATATACATATATATATATATATATATATATATATATATATATATGCCTGCAGCCATAGCCCTGTGGCATCCGATCCTGTCAGATCTCGGAAGCTAAGCAGGGTCAGGCCTGGTTAGTACCTGGATGGGAGACCGCCTGGGAACACCAGAAGCTGCAGGCTTGGGAGAAGGACCTGGCAACCCCCTCCCAAAAATCAATCTGCCATTGAAAACCCTATGAACAGCAGAGAAGCACTGACAATAGTGTTTCCTCTGAGTCGGATACCGACTTGACAGCACCTAACGACAACAACATATATATATATTTGAATTTGAGGCTTCTGTTTAAAAAAAAAGAGGCTTTGCATCTCCCCCCCTTTTTTTTTTGTGGTGCTGGGGGTTGAACCCAGGGCCCTGCGCTTGCATGCTTTGCAAGTGCTGGACCACTGAGCTGCACCCCCAGCTCATTTCTTTATTTTTGAGACAGGGTCTCGCTAAATTATGTAGACTGCTTCTGGTCTTGAACTGTCGATTCTTCTGCCTCTGCCTCCCAAGTCACTGGGATTACAGGCATGTGTCACTGCACCTGGCTTCCCCCTTCTTTTTAACTTGAATTTTTAAAATTGCACATTTCCTAAGATGATTTAAACCAAGGATTAGCAAGGCAGACTATTTCCCAGTGACCAAAACCACCCTCTGCCTGTTTTATGAATAAAATTTTATTGCAACACAGCCATGTCTGTTCATCTACATTATAACCCATGCCTGCTTTAATGCTACAAGACAGAACTGAGTAGTTGCAACGGAGATTATGTAGCTTGCAAAACCTAAAATAATTACTCTCTGGCCCTTTGCAGATATAAATGTTTGCCAATTTCTGATTTAGATAGTCGTCGTTAGGTGGTGTTGAGTCCAACTCACAGTGACCCTATATGTACAACAAAATGTAGCACTACCTGATGCTGTACCATGCCTGGCATTATTGTCAGTTCTTCTCTGCTATTCATAGGGTTTTCAAAGCCTGATTGTTTCTGTTAAGCCTACAGCACCTGGTATTCCCAGGTGGACTCCCATCCAAGGACTAAACAGGCCTAACCCTACTTGTTGTTGTTGGGTGCCGTCGAGTCAGTATCTGACTCATAGCGACCCTCTGTACAACAGGGGAAACACTATTGTCAGTGCTTCTCTGCTGTTCATAGGGTTTTCAATAGCAGATTGATTTTTGGGAGGGGATTGCCAGGTCCTTCTCCCAAGCCTGCAGCTTCTGGTGTTTCCAGGCAGTCTCCCATCCAGGTACTAACCAGGCCCGACCCTGCTTAGCTTCCGAGATCTGACAGGATCGGATGCCACAGAGCTGCAGCTGCAGGCATTAACCCTACTTAGCTTCCAAAATCAGACAGGTTTGGATGCCAGGGTTGTATGGCTGCAGGTGATTTGATACAGTAAAATTAAAAATTAGAGGAAAAAAGATATAATCTCCATTTAAGAGAGTTTGTATAGATAGATCACTTGTTAGGTGCTGTCAAGTTGAGTCCAACTCATAGCGATTCTATGCACAACAGAATGAAACACTCTCCAGTTCTGTGACAGGCACGTGATCTTTTTTTATTTTTTAAGCTTATTGTTGTAAACACTGTGTCAGTCCATGTAGTTGAGGATCTTCCTTTTTTTCATTGACCTGCCACTCTCCTAAACATGACATTCTTCTCCAGGTATTGGTCCCTCCTGACAACATGCCCAACATGCATAAGGCACAGTCTAGCCTCCTTCCTTCCAAGAGGCATTCTGATTGTACTTTCTTTAGGACAGATATGTTAGTTCTTTTGGCAGTCTATGGTATATTCAATATTTGTCTCCAGCACCATAATTCAAAAGTATCAATTCTCTTCCTGTCTCTCTTATTCAATGTCCAGTTTTCACAACTGTTTGATATGACTAAAAACACCATGGCATGAGTTAGGCACACTTTCATCTTCAATGTGTCATCTTTACTTTTCAACATTTTAAAGAAGTCTTTTGCAAGAAATACTTGGAGGTATAATTGTTATTATTTTGATAAACCAAAAGTATGAATTATGAATGATTTTAGATGTTGAACATATTTATTTTCTGAAAGATAATATATATCAGTTTTGGTCTATTATTATTATCATCTATTGTTTGTTTTCTGCACTGTGTGTTAGGATGGTAATAGTGATCTTTCATAACCCAGCAGTTAATGTAGTAGAAATCAGGAGTTCATTTTTGACTTTCTTATGTCTTTGAGAGATCATTGTTAATGTAATACAAGTTCATAGGAAAGCCCTAATATACCAGGACATTGAATTCTTCTTATATACTTGGTTTAAAGTATTCATTCATAAGAATCAGCAAAGAATTTTTATAAATGTCTAAGATTAATTATTTTACTCTGGTTTTAATGGCTTTGAAAATGTTTGGCAATAATTAATTTAATTTCCACATTCATATTAAATTACAAAAGTATTTTAAAAGATCTTTAAATATAAAATATTAAATTTATCCCTAACTTTGAAAATCTTGGTGTCACATCTTTCTGCTCTGAGAACAAACTTATCAAATAGCAGTTTAATATTCAAAACAATATCAAGTATTTATCTGCTTTGGAATATCTATATTTTTAACTTAGGTTTTTGTTTTTTGAAAAATAATGTAGTTTTTGGTAGAATTTTGGTAGAATTTGGTAGAATTTTTTTCCAGATTGAAGGTTGAACCCAAAGCCTCACACATGCTAGGCAAATGCTCTATCACTGAGTTGCAACTTCAACCCCTTGTTGTTTAATTTTAATTTTAATTGATATTTATCTATTTTTTAGACAGAGTCTTGCTGAGTTGTGCAGGCTGCCTCTGACTTCAAAATTGTAATTTTCCTGCCTCAGGCTCCTGAGTAGCTGGGATTATAGGCTTGTGCCACAGTGGATAGGTTAGAATTCACTTTTTTTTTTTTTTTTTTGGTGGGCTCTACTACCGAGGTGCACCTCCAGCCTATTTTTAACCTTTTTTTTTTGAGATGAGGTCTTGCTAAGTTGTGCAGGCTGCCTCTGGCCTCAAGCTTGTGATTCTCCTGCTTCCGTCTCCCAAGTCACTGGCATTATAGGTGTGAGCCACTGTGCTCGGCTTATAATTCACGTTCATAACTGCTTTATAGTTCACATTAAAATTATTTGAGTTGTAGTAGTGCCAAAATAAGATATTACTTTTATGCCTTAAGTAATATCTGTTATAACTATTTGAATATTTTTACTTTGTAAATTTTTTTGCATTTGACTATTGCTTTTCTTAATTTTTTCTCATGGTTTGTCATTTGATTATTTTCACAATTTTAATTTACTAAAAATTAAGACTGCTCAATAAATTGAGAATCATCCAACTATTGAATATGATGCAATTTATGAAGAACAATAATTTTATTTTTATTTCATTTTTGAACTTCTGGAATATAAAGAATATTAATGGAATAAAAGTAGATGAGAATAAGTCAGAAGTAGATGAAAAGAATTCCTTAATTGCTTTTCCTAACCTTTGTGTCTTACTTTGAGCTTTGATATTGAGATTTTCATAAGCTGCCCAGGATAGTTAGAAGTCTGTGCTGGTTGGTTCAGATAAGGCTTTGAACAAACATCGGTGGCAGGAATAGCTTGAATTTCCTGGACTCCTTGTTAATTCTGTTTTCTCTGTCTTGGATCTTGCTTTTTGTGAAATTAGTTGACCTGGTGAATATGCTGTTCATAGAATGAGTCGATGCTTAGCATCTAGAAAAGAATGAACAAACTATGACTCCATCTGATTCTTGTTGCTTTTGAGTTTTCAGTGTTTTAAAATTCTTTTTATTGTTCAGAAAGACCTTGAAGTACCTAAAAAACTGTTACTTGTGTTCTGTTTAAGCTTCTTGGCTGATTTCTATGTTCAGCCATGCTGTTGTTGTTAGGTGCTGGCAAGTTGGGTCCAATGCATAGCAGCCCTGTGTACGACTGAATGAAACACTCCCTGACTCTGTGCCATGCCTGGTGTTATGTCACTGCTTCTCTGTTATTCATAGGATTTCCAATGGCAGATTGTTTTGGGATTGTTTCAAGAGTGGGCTGCCAGGTCCTTCTCCCATATTTGCTGGGCTGGGGATGGAGCCACAGAGTACAGAGCAGTACTCTACCAACTGAGCTAAACCCCAGCCCTATATTCAGCCATAGACAGTAATATCTTTTCTTTTTATTATGTCCAGTACTTTAAACTAGGGCCTATATTCAGAATTTAGTATTTCTCAGTGGCAATTTTATTTATATTTGGAAAACATACTTTGCAAGTTCTCTACCACTGAGCAGCACCTCCAACCCCTTTTATTTTTTATCTTGAGACAGTGTCTTGCTGAGTTACCCAGGCTGCTTCTGGCCTTGAACTTGAGGTCCTCCTGCTGCTGCCTTTGGAGTTGCAGGAATTATAAGTGTATGCTACTGTGCCTGGCTTAGACCAGATATTTTTGAACACTGATATTTGCTGAGCATTTTGCTAAGTGCTTCACATGAATTGTTTCATTTTACCCTCACCAACAACCCTAGAATGTAGATGATATTATTATTATTGTCATTTCATGAATAAACAAATTCAAGTTCAACAGACGCTTTAGCTCACAGGAGCAGCAATGTCTTGGAGAGAGGAAGTGCAGAGTTATCTAGGGGTGGGCGCTAAGAATTTTGACTTAGATTTTCCTCTTCTGAGCTATGCAGAATGCTGGATATGGCATGGAGATCTTGACTTGTTTTTCTATCTATTAGATTTTATAAAAGCCTATGAAGCTTTTTAGTCTTCTGTATTTTATTTATACTTTGTTGCTTCTGGTTTTGCCTGAGAAAAGTTTCCAGAGAATGACTGATTTTGAAATTTTTAATACATACTTGTATGAGGGAAGGAAATGATCATGAGACCATTGTGAATATTTTGAGTATAGATAATATTACTGAAGGTCCTATGTCGAGTAACCCCTTCCTTCCCCTGTCCTTGCCACATGACTTTGGCATTTTGTCTGTAGTGAGGAGAACAATAAAGTAAATACTGTAGTGCTTAATCATTTTCCTGCTTACAAGTGGGCTCATATTAAAAAATTCCATTTGGAGAAGGGCATTTTACAGCACTGTTAACTCCTTCCTAAAGATGTAGCAGGAAATGGATGGATAGATTATGAAAAATCTTTGCAGTCAGAATCTTCACTACCTTTCCATTTGGAGTTTGGCCATTTGGATTCTCCATTTCATATATGGGAATATTAAATGGAAGCAGGATGGGTTTCTGACATATCTAGTATTTTAATTAATATTGATAGGTTATTTTAATTAAACTGTAACAAATCTTTAATGTCTTTATTTCATTTAGCATTTATAACCCTGAGACTTGTCAGTGCTTGGTACTTTTACTTTGAGAAATGCTCAGTAAAGAAATGTTTTCCTTGTTCTTTTTCTCTCTTTCTCCCACTTATAAAGTTTGTTCTTCTTATTGCTAGGTGCCATCGAGTCATATTTGACTCATAGTGACCCCTAGAGAGTGTTTAGTGGCTGATTCTTTTTTGGGATTGTTTCAGGAGTGGACTACCACATGCTTTTCCCATTTGTGCAGTGCTGGGGATCAAACCTGGGTCCTCAGAAAGTATGGAGTAGCACTCTACCAACTGAGCTAAACTCTAGCCCCATAAAGTGTAGGCATAGAGAAAAAAACCTTCCTTTTGGTCCAGTTAAATACTATAAATGCCTAATAATACTGCATGTACTCTCAAAAGTATAAATGTAGTATTTCTGAAGGATGTTTACTAAAAAGTAAATTCAGTCTGCTTCTGAAATTTTGTCCTTTTAAAACTCATTTTGCCTTCCAAAAGAGTGTATTAATTTTTGGAGTTTATTGAGCAATTGTAAAATAGACTGTTGTATGGTCTACTGAGCTTTCTTCCTGTTTCTTTGTCTTTCTGTTCCTTTATTCTTCTTGTTCATTAGTGTACTTGGTATACTTTGCTATCCTAGGTGTTTTGGTTCTTAATCACTTTACTTTTTTGTAAACCATGTCATCACAATTATTTTGTGTTATTTTATTATTTTCATGTTGATTTCCTAGATTAGATTCTTCAGTGGAATTTTTCTGAACTCTTGTTTACTCCATTGACCAGTAACTTTAAGTCCTGTCATGTCACCCTTCTCTGTTTGTACTTTCCCTTTTGACTCTTATTTTTTTTCTTTCTCTCCTATAAGAAGTCCAGAGGCCTCATGATATGGAGCAAAGATCCTAAGCTCTGAGACTCTTGAGCTGTGGTGTTAGGAGTGTTACAACATTAGCTTAGCAGGTATTTATAAGTGCTCACTATGACCCAGACCTTGCATAGGTCACTGGGATGGAGAACTGAACAAGACCCAGTCTTTCTGCTCAAAATGTACTTATTTCCTCAGAAGATAATGAAGCCTTTGGAGTAGATGGCACTGCATATGTCATCTGGCCATGTACTTCTGCCATTCTGGAGCACTACAGCCTCATGTGACTTTTTGGTCTGGTATTGTGTGTGTGTGTGTGTGTGTGTTTGATTTGCCTTCTTATGAAGTAATGTATCTTACTGGGTGCCATGGCCTATGCTCCCACTGGCTTGGGAGGCTAAGGTAGGAGGATCATGAGTTCAAGGCCAGAGGCAGCCTGTGCAACCTAGTGAGACCCTATATCAAAATAGAAAATAAAAAAGTGGCTGAGGGCATGGATCAGTGGTAGAGTACTTGCCTAGCATATGCTGTGACCTGGGTTCAACTCCCCCGTACTAAAAAAAAAATCTATCTTTTGGTTGATGTAATTCATAGATGAATAGAATTTATAAATAAGAAGCCCTTTAAAAGTGGTATCGCTTAATCAGCTCTTTCATGGTGAGGACAGAGGCCTCAGCAGGTGAGTGTCTACATGTCACATAGTTAGCAGCAGAGCTGGGTGAGAACCCAGATTTCTGAGATTGAGAATAGCGTTTTTTTATCCAAGGTGACTTTTACAAATTTTCTGATTCCAAATACTTGTAACTCAGTATGATTCCTGGTTTCGTATAAAAATCTACCAGTATTGTTTCACTAGTGTGGATAGTAATTGCAGTAGAGTTTTGCATTTTAAGTTATTGATTGTCAGTCAGATGCCTACTTCATACTGAGAGCTGGTTTGTGCATTTTGGAACATTAAAAGAAAAAAGAAAGAAAGAAAAGTGTCCAATTTGACCTTATTTGTGTCCTTAAAGGTTTTGAGAACTGAGTTGAATTTATGAAAAATTAACCAAAACTTTCTTCTTTCTTTCTCTATTTTTCTTTAGATCTTGTGCCCTGTAGCTACCATTAAAAATACCTTGACTGGCTGGGCATAGTGGTGTGCACCTGTAGTCCCAGCAACTCAGGAGACTGAAGCAGCAGGCAAAATATATAAAAAAACCACAACAAACCTTAATTATATTTTCTTTGTCTACTACTATTAGACAAACATTTATTGATCCCCAGCTATGTTCCAGGCATGGGCATTATGGGTGCAGAGGGAATTTTAGCTGTCTGAGGGCATGCTGCCTGTGGGATGAGCATCAGATTACCAACCACCCAAATATCCAATATACTTTAGTGCAGTGATTCTCAACCAGGTCAGTTTTGACCCACATGGGACAGTAGACAGTGTCTGAAAACACCTATCATTGTTACAGCTGAGCTGGATGGGGAGGTTGGGGGCATTGCTACTGGCATCCTGGTGAGTAGAGGCCAGACATGCTGGTAAGCATTTTACACTCACAGATCTGCCTCCACCACAAAGAATCGTTCAACCCAAAATGCCATAGTGTCAAGTTTGAAAAACCTAGGTTCATTGTGACAATTGTACTTTGCTGATGTTAGGAAAGTGGAGCTATAGATTGATGGAGGCAGAAGTTGAAAGGATTGACTGGTAATGTCTAAAGAGTGTTCATGAAAAAAAAAAAAACTAGTGAGAGAATCCTGGGGAACACTAGGCAGGGGCAGGAGAGTGTCTGGGAGAATATGATGTTGCGAATCCAGGGAAAACATCCATGGAGGGGGGATTCCTGAATATCTCAGGGAAATCTGAAGTTTCTGTGTACTTGAACCTCAAAGAAGTGATAATGGGGAGAGCTGATTCTGGAAACTCTAGGGGAAAGTAAACAGGATTTGAGAACTTAAATAGGTCATTGGTAAAGAACCAGTAGAGAGGGAGAATTTGAGAATGTAGTGAAGGGAGAAAACCATTCTTGAATGGTTTCTGGGGAGCTGGAGTTCATGGTAACTGGAGCACCTAGGTGTAGGAGTGTTCCCAACCATATGATAGTTGGTTGCTTTGTTGTTTCTTCCATAGAACCTTCTGATTTTCTGGTTCTGTAATTTTCCCAGTGGAGCAAGAGACAGTCAAACCTTGTGGACTGCCATGTTGCTTCCCTGGTTCTTCTGTTGGCCAGCAAATGGTCAGGAGCTGGTGAGGCCTTGTTGGTGGCAGCGACTGACCCAGCCACCATCAGAATGGAGGTGCTACTGAGAACCTGTGCTTGACCTTCTTTTGCTAGCATCAGTTGCTAATTTTGCTTTTTTTCAAGTTGCCTTGGCTTCCCATCGTGATTGCATTTTCACTTATTTCTGCTAAGCCTAGAGTTCTGATTGCATGAAAATAATCTCTCACAAGTAGTTAGGTTTCTGGTAGTTGAAGTGGCTCAGCAGTGTCCACAGCTGCATATTTAATAAGGAAAACTGAAATCACATATGCATCTTATAAATTTAAAATTTTGTATCAACTTTCTCTTTCTTTTTCTTTTTACAGTTGGGTTTTTATAGTTAGGTTTTAGTTAGGTTTTCAACTGGGAAAGTAAAGCTCTCCAAATATAAAGTGTACCTTAGTTTCCTCAAGTGCGAATTCTAAAACTTTTCACCATGCTTGTGATTTTCTGAATTTATGTCTAGCTTTCTAATGCCCATAGATAATGGAGCAAGGTAATACAAACTGAAAATAAGTATTTCATCCTTGTTGCTTTTCAAAGGAAATATATTTGATAGGATTTAAAAAAAATGAACTGACTTGTTTGTTTGAAAATAGTTTCCTATAATTTTTATTGCAGACTCTAGAGCCTATGATGTCTTTTCTTTGGATAATCTTTTTAGTAAAGGATGTGTGGATTATATGATAGCATGTGAAAAATCTACCAAAATAGTTATCTGTAGGTTTCTCTTATGAAACTAGCCACTTCCATCAAAGGTAATAGTTGTGCTGTCAGCAGAGTGAAGAGTGCTAAAAGTATCTTGACCAGACATTTGATTTTTGGTAAAACAAAACTGGTAAGCAGATTTGGATCTGGAAAGACAGGATAGAGAGGAAGAACAATGTAGAAGGAGAGGCATAGTTATATGGGCTCTCACAAGATAGGCAAGTGTGATGCTCAGATTTCCAGTAATATTGAGTTAAGTGGCTGATACAGAGGCACACAGTTGTTGTTGTTAGGTGCCATCAAGTCAGGTCTGACTCATGTACAACAGAACAAAACACTGCCTGACACTGTGCCATGCCCGGTGCTATGTCAGTGCTTTTCTGCTATTCATAGGGTTTTCGATGGCTAATTGTTTCAGAAGTGGGCTGCCAGGGCCCTCTCCCATTTTTGCAGTTCAGGAGATCAAACCTAGGGCCGCAGAGAGTACAGAGCAGCACTCTAACAACTGAGCTGTACCCAGCCACAGAGGCAGACAGTGAGTTCCATCAAATGTTAAGCCTTTTGGCACTTCTCAGCTTTCTGTTGTCAAGACTGCTTTACACTCCTAAAATTTATTGAGGATGCCAGAGAGCTTTAAGGGCTGGGGTTTAGCTCAGTTGGTAGAGTGCTTCTTTGTGCTTTCTGAGGACCTGGGTTTAATCCACAGCGCCGCAAAAAGGGAGAAGGATGTAACAGCCCGCTCCTGAAACAATCCCCAAACAATCAGCTATTGCAAGGTTGCTACCAGTCGGCATCTAACAACAACAACCAGAGAGCTTTACATAAAGCTCAGTTATGTTGGTCAATATTTACTGCATTAGGAATTAAAATTGATAAACTATTAATTCATTAAAATACCAAAAAGTTCATTCCTTCTTCAGTAAGTAGTAATTTTTTTTTACGAAAAATGACTATATTTTAAAGATTTTGGTGAGAAAAATGTCATTGTTGTGTATTTTTGTCAGTCTTGTTTCTATCTAGTTGAAGGCAACTGGATTCTTCACTCTGCTTCTGCATTTAGTCTGTCATCTTGAATATTTCACTATATGTCAGGAGAGCTTGAGGGTGAAAAAGACAAATTACATCTTAGCAGTATTAAGAAAATAATTTTGAGCCCATGAACACTTGAGAGGATTTTAGGGATCTCGTGGGGTGCCCCTGGCCCACACATTGAGATCCCCTGGACTAACCTGCACCTTTCTTGAGTGTGGAGACCATGGCATTGGTTTCCTTTTTCTACTCCTTGGGGCGTGGTAAAATATTCTTTATGTTAACTCCTTAAATGTGCTTACTGGCCGAACTTTCCCTCATAAAATTCCAGAGAAAGGAACCATCCTGTGAATCAGCCTGTAACTTCCTTTTCAGGCTGCCTTTGCCCTTCATTAGTCATGCTGTAAGAATCTCTCCAGCGCCTTTGACTCAGCTCCCATAGAGGTGCCACTGGACTCTTTTCACTGTACCTGATGACATTGTAGACTGGTGACAAATCAAGATAAGTAGCGTAGGAAAAAATACTCCCTTTTCAGTCCAGTGAATTCCTGAAAGTCTTACAGGTTTGCTGGAAGAAGGAAGCTACAGTTGTTTTCTAGAAACAGAGTAGAAATTCTTTGCAGAAGTTTTGGGGGCTCAGCTGGCAAATGGGATCCACTCTGTTGCCCAGGAAGCATATGTTGTCTTCCAATTCACATTTTGTGCACGAAGGCAATGGCAGGTGCCTAGAGAGTGAGTGGGCAGCAGTAATCAGCTCTCCAAAGTGACAGCATTTTCATTTGCCAAATGCTAGGTGGATATTCTCCAAACTGATGGTGGAAATATACAAACTTAGGCTGAAAATATGCATACTGTTAATATTAGGTTTTCAGACTTCTGATAAAATGTAGGTAAACAATATCAAAAGGTATCTTAAAATCACATGGTAAATTTTGTATAAAACAAATATATGTATGTACAACTGACAAGGTTTACAAAGGAACAAATCTTTCAGCTACATCAGGAAAAATCTTCATGAATATAGTAGCATAAAAGCAGTTGCTTCTGCATTTGACTTGCACAGGAATGGAAGCAAAAAAAAAAAACATTTTAAAAACAGCATGGTTTTGTCTGCTTTATCTGAATGAGTAGTTGTGGCATTTTCTAACTGCTTGCCTCTTGGGCACGTTAAGTCATCATGGTACATTCTTACTAATAGTCTATAAACTTCTTTCTCTGTCCCTTTCTTCCTGGCCGTATATTGCTGCCTTTAGCGCTTCAGCATGGAAGGGATCTCAAATGTCATTCAGAATGGCCTCCGCCACACCTTTGGAAATTCAGGTGGAGAGAAACAGGTGCTCGGTTATCCTTATTTTGCTCATTCTCTGCTCTTTCATTTTCTGTGTAAGTGAAGATTCTGAAAGCTGACACTTTTACTAATTTACTAAGACCATTGCTTTAAAAAGAGAAATGAAAGCTCATTATGTTGATAGTCTTGATAATGAAAAAAATTTCCCTTTGGGGAAAAAAGCATTTTCCAAATTGGACAAAAGACATGTTTGTCTTAAGACATGTTTCAGAGCTCCATTTCTCAGGCCTACCTTTAAACAAATAGATATTAACATACTGACATGAAGAATTGCATGTGTAGAAAAATCTGATTGTGGAAATAACTGAACTAGAATATGCAACTCTAATTCTAAAAATCTAGAAAGTTAGATCTCATTTCAGGGGGGAAGAAAGCCAGATGTTGGTATCTTTGACACTAGAGTTTTGGATCAAAAATACATAGAGACTATTTACCTCCTTTAAAAGAAATTCATGTTTTTAAGGTGTATTATATGGTCAGCCAAATTAGTTTCTGCCAAGTGAGGCAGAAGACATTTATACAAAATTAGATATTGTTTGACTCTACAATCAAATGTGTAGCAGTTTGCTTTTTATTTACATTTTTGTATGATGATTTAAAGGAGTATCACAAATATGGGCAACACATCTACATTAATAAGCATGTGAAATTTTCACTTCAAAAGAAAGTTCTTTTAGGTTGGGTCTTAAGTCGAGATTAAGAAGGTATGCAGAATGTAACTTGTAGGCATTTCATCAAAAAAGCAATGAAATGCGTAGAATTTTTAATCAAAGGTTCTTGTGTGTTACTCAAGAAGGAAAATAATTGATATTAGAGAGAGCAGGTTCACACTGATATTTGAAGTTGATAAAGAGGCTCCATGAAGGGATAGTTGAATTTTAATTTTTATTTTGTGCCATTTACCTCTTACAACCACCCAAGATAGAAAAATCACTTCCGAATTGACCAGACACCTGGAAGTACCTCTTGTTGTTGTTAGGTGCTATTGAGTTGAATCCAACTCATAGTGACCTTATGTACAAAAGAACAAAACACTACCTGGCAATGTATCAGTGCTTCTCTGCTGTTCATAGGGTTTTAGATGGCTGATTGTTTCAGGAGTGGGCTGCCAGGTCCTTATCCCAAGCCTATAGCACCTGGTATTCCCAGGTGGTCTCCCATCCAAGTACTAACCAAGCCCAACCCTGCTTAGCTTCTGAGATTTGGGGGACCGGACACCAGTGTAGTATGGTGGCAGGGAGTCCTAAAGCATAGCCAGCTGGCCCGCATGCCATGGCATAGACTCCTGATGTTTCTCCAAGTTGTTTGGCACATGTGCTAAGGGTTTTCAATGGCTGATTATTTCGGGAGTGGATTGCCATGTCCTTCTCCTATTTTTGTGGCACTGGGGATCAAACCAAGGGCCTCAGAGAGCACAGACCGGCTTTCTACCAACTGAGCTATAAACCCCAGCCCCAGTGAGGATTAGGAATAGGAGTTTAGGGCATAAGGCTAATGGGTGGAGCCAAAGAGAGGTTCTAAGTACATACTATTAGCTTTCTACAGAAACATATGCAACTGGTCCTGAACTGTATTTTTTGGTGGGATAGGAAAATCTGGACAATCATTTTTAGATTATGCTTTCATGGGATGTAGTTTTAGAACATAACTGATACCTTTGAATCCCTACAGGTAGTGAACTGGGCAGTTTATCTCAAGTTCAGACATTAATTTTTATTATTCATTTCCCCTCACGCCATTCTCTCTGTTCACTTTTCTCATCTTTAGTATCTAAAAATGTTTATAACTACTTACACAGCAATTTAAAATAAAAATAATCATATGATTCTGAAATTATTTGGGTGGGTCTTTATTAGTGTCTGGAAAAAGCTATGTGTTTTTTAAAATTGCCATATTATTCATGTTGACCACTGTGTTCAACCAGACTAAAAATGGTCTGAAATAGAATTATTTGATTGTTGAAAATAATTTTTTGGATAGAGCTATTAAAACTATGTTGTTGGCTGGGTGCAAAGGTGCACGCCCATAATCTTAGGGACTTGGGATACGGAGGCAGGAGGATCACGAGTTTGAGGCAGAGGCAGCCTGCTTAATTTAGTGAGACTCTGACTCAAAGTAAAAATTAAAAAATGGGCTGGAAGTACAGCTCAGTGGTAGAACACTTGCAAAGTATATGTGAGGCCCTGGGTTCAACCCCTAAGTACTGTAAAACAAAACAAAACAAAACGCCTTTGTTAGTTTACTTACTATTTTTTCAGTGTGTTGAGAAACATGCAGGGAGAAGGTTAGTTAAGACTTCACTTTAAAAATGAGCAAATTGTGCAACTTGTCCTCAGACCCAGTATTGTGAAATTTTCAATAACCAAAATGTAAAATGGTTATTTATGTTTACATGGGGTTGTATGAAGCAGATAGAGGGGAGCAGAGAAATGAGCTCCAGCTGAAAGAGTGAGATACTGTGATTGCTGTACGTGCCTGTGTTTCCATTACTAAAGTGGCTATGTTCATTCTACAGAATAGACCCTTTAGTTACTGTAGCATTTTTTTTTTTTGCAGGTAAATTAATTCAGATTTAAATGATGTTTGTTTGTTTGTTTTTTAACTTGGCAGTATTTGACAACAGTCATTCCTTATGAGAAAAAAAATGGACCACCATCTGTCGAAGACCTTCAGATATTAACAAAAAGTGAGCAAAGACAAACTTAAACTGTTACCTAATTCACTTTTGCTGATTCTTCAACCCCTGATTTTAGTTTTCTGATTTTGTTGTTATTGGTTTGTCAATCTAGAAGAGTAAATGTGGATGTTATCTTTTATCCTTAGGACAATGAAATCAAAATTGGCTCTAACCTCAAACACAACATAAATGGTAGTGTTGGTTTATAATTTTTTTCCTTTTGAAATATTTATAGGCTAAATTTTTGAGAACAAACTGTAACTTGAATCTTTATCACCTCTTCTATTAGAACATATCTATTTGTCAATGAATGAAATGTTTGGTGAGTCTTATGTAACTATGACTCTCCATAACTAATTAGGAGAGATTTAGGGTAAACACTCTCCTTTCTTTTCTTTTTTTCTCCCCTTATTAGTAAATGATGATGGGGTACAGAATAATACAGCATTGGCTTTTTCCATTATGCATCCATTACATCACTTCTGGCAACACTTGCATCAACGCACAAGGTTTATGGAGCCTTATGGCTAATATGTGGGCTGGGATTTAGCTCAGTTGGTAGAGTGCTGCACTGCAGTCTCTGAGGTCCCGAGTTCAATTCCCAGCACCACAAAAATGGGAGAAGGACCTGGAAATCCACTCCTGAGGCAATCCTGAAACAGTCAGCCATTGAAAACCCTATGAGGGTCACTATGAGTCAGATACTGACTCGACAGCACCTAACTATGACAACAACAACATGGCTAATATGTAGTAAAACTTGAATGCATATTTGGGTCGAATTCCCCTATTTTTCCAATGTACTCATGAAGTTGTGCTGTTTACACTGAGATTATCCTCACCCCATTCATCTCTCCACAGACTCTCCTCTCCATCCCATCTTCCACAGTCTTCATTTCCCTCTGCTAGTTCCCTCCCTCCTTCTTTCTACTCTTTGCATTGTCCCTTCTTTGCTAAGTTTGTGTATTTTTTATATATCAATTTATGTATAGGATTTTTTCTTCCTTTAAGTATGATTCAGCTCCCACATACGAATGAGAACATATGGTATTACTCTTTTTGAGCTTGTGTTCCTTTGCTTAAGATGTTCTCCCAATTCCATCCATTGTCCTGCAAATGACATTCTTTCTTTTTTTCTATTGCTGAGTAGTATTCCATTGTGTCTATGTACCATAGTTTTTTTCTTATCTATTCTTCTGTTGATGGGCACCTTGGTTGGTTCCATATCCTTGCTATTGTGACAAGTGCTGCATTGAAGGTGGAGACGCAGGTGTCTCTGTGGTATGATGACTCATCTCCCTTTGGGTATATTCCCAGTAGTGGTATAGCGAGCTGGGTCATATGGCAGTTCTACTTGTAGTTTTCTGACACTCTGCTTTTTTTATAAATAGAACCCAAGGTAAAAGTTATAGGTAGAACATAAATTGATAGTGATGTTTTAAGAACATGCATTGACTCAGCAAATATTTGGTAAAGGCCTGTTTTATGCCAGGCCATTTCCTGAGCACTTGGGATATGTTAGTGAATAAAGCAGGTGAAGATATTCCATCTTTGAAGGGTTTGCATTTTAAAATAACTTGCAATATTTAAATATACATTATGTCAAACGTGTCTTAGGATAGCTATAAATGAGCCCAGAACTCTGGTTCTGTCCCTGTTATTTTCAGAGATATCCTTGGAAATTACTTACTCTCTCTTGCTCACTTTGAAAAACAAAGATAAAAATATTTTCTTAGTTTACCTTATAGTAAGTAAATTATGTGTGATTTGGGGCAAGCAATCAGTCCTGTTTTCCCCACCTTTAAAGTAAAGGCATTGATTTTGCAAATCAATGTTTACCTTATAGTAAGTAAATTATGTGTGATTTGGGGCAAGCAATCAGTCCTGTTTTCCCCACCTTTAAAGTAAAGGCATTGATTTTGCAAATCAATTAGATTCTTTCTAATTGTCAGTTTTTATGGCAGTTACTTATTAGGAGGGAGCCAAACAAAAGAGCATCCCATGGGTGGATATTAATGAGGGATATTTATTTTGGAAATTCAGGACATGGAGGAATGAGTAGGGGAAGAATAAAGGAAGAAGCGAGTACAGTATCTAATTATCTGGCTGTCTACTAACCTGCAGCTTTTATTCTTAACTTTGGTTAAAAAACATTTTATAAGGCCAGACATAGTGGCACATGCCTGTAATTCCAGCAACCTGGGAGGCAGAGGCAGGAGGATTACAAGTTCAAGGCCAGAGGTAGCCTGTATAACTTAGTGAGACCTTGTCTCAAGATAAAAAATTAACAACAACAAAAAAATCCAGTTTTTTTTTTCCTCATACTTGGGAATGGAATCCAGAGCCTCACATATATTTTGCAAATGCTCTACTACTGGGCTGCACTCCTGGACCACATTTTTTCTTTTTTTGAGACAAGGTCTTGTAAGCTATGCAGGCTGCCTCTGGCCTCAAACTCATGATCTTCCTGCCTCGACCTACCAAGGTGCTGGGATTATAGGTGTGTGCCCAGTGCCTGGCTTAAAAAAATATATATATATATTTACATATGGATAAATCAAGTGATGCCAGCCAGTTTAAGATAAAGACCTAGATTTTTAATCTTTTTAAGGTAGCTAGCCCTCTAATTTTCAGGAAGAGCTTGCAAAGTTAGGAGTGTCCAAGATCACAGGGGATGGTTAATTATAGGGTTGGTCTCTTAATTTGCAGGCAGCTCCACTTTAATGATGCTGGATTTTGGAATGAGATTTTATGTACAAGTTGAAAAATTTCTAAAGCATGATTAAAAGCCAAAATACGAAACATAGTAGTCCTCTAAGAATGGAACATAAATATTGTTCAGAAGCCAGGAATTACTGAGAAGACTCAGATTGTCAGATTAAGGACAAACCAAAGTCATTGGAGTTCCATTATTAGAATGTTCTTAGGCTGATTCTTAAATGATGTTTTCATAGATTGACACAGTGTCAAATCTTTGGATATCTTTGGGTAAGGAAATGAATGACCAAGCTAACAGAGTTATAATGATAATATCATTGTGAAGACACTACCTGGGAATGTTAGCCGAAAGAGACCAGCATTTATGGATATGTAGCTTTCTTCATAATAGCTATGAGAAGAAATTCATAGGTGTAGTATGATATGTCCTTCATTTCTTTAAAAGTTCCATGAGGGCTCAGGTTGTACGTCAGTGGTAGAGCACTCGCCTAGCATGTGCAAAGCCTTGAGCTCAATCCCTAGCACTGCAGAAAAAGAACAGTTTCCAAGACACCTGGGGTCTTCCTGATCCACACATCTCCTCAAAGTGCACATCACACTAGCTCACTCACTTCCCAGTGTTCATTACAACAAAATGGAAGCTTTGTGGAGATAACTCACTTCCCCTTTCCTGCCTCCAGTGGTTGGAAATTTTAAATCAGGGAAAAATCTGTCAGTATTTACTCACTTACATTTGTGAGACTTCAGTCTTTTATTCCCTTATCTAGAAAATAACTTTTAAATTGTATAAATCAGTTACATCATTAATAATGTTAAAACTACATTATCTGAAATTAAGTATTATTTTTGATCTAAATTTTAAATTGTTGCCATTTTCCTTTTCACTTTTGTTTTGCAGTTCTTCGTGCCATGAAGGAAGACAGTGAAAAAGTTCCAAGCTTATTAACTGACTATATACTGAAAGGTGAGTTTTTTAATGGCATGTGTGCAATGGTTGGGAAGTTTGGATTAGTCAGTAAATATATCATCGTGCTAATAGAGTAAAAAGTAACCTCCAAATGCACAATTATACTCATGTTAATGTATAGAGTGAGGATAGATACGTGACTGATGTATGCTACCAACATTATGGCTATATAAAATTTAACTTTTGAGATCCAGGCCTAGAAATAATTTTCACAGCTGAATTGTAAACATCTGGGGAGGCAGTAAGAGGAAAATTAGTAGGAATTTCCATAATTGTGTGGGTAGCATGAATGAATACATTGACCCTGGGAGGTTTGAAAATGGTGGTGTCTGTCATCTTGGGGACAGTCATAAAGGAAGAAATAAAGATTAGTGAGGACAGATGAAGGAGGAAACAGGGAAACCAATTAATGATACCAAGGGGCACACCAAAAGGACCGATGTGGTGGGCAGAGAAGGAAAGAGGACAAAAGGAAAAGTGATCTTTCTCAGCTCAAGACAGTGAAAGATGAACCATACATTTTGGAAGCAAGGTCAGGATCACACAGGTGGGAATGTTGATGAGGCAAAAGATGATCAAGAAGTTAAGGCATCGCTTTTCTGAGGAAAGAGCCAACATTTGGACAGTAAGGAGGGCTCTGAGGACCTTATTCAGTTACAGGCAAAACTAATGTTTTAAATGAAAATATTAGAAAAAAAATCAGTAGTCATTTATGGAGATTTTGAAAGCATCATAAAATACACCTTGAAGTATTTGATCAAAGAGCAGTCTTCTTCCAGTAACTTTTTTCTTCTTTGGGTTTTCTCCCTTCCCCAGCAGTCAGCTGAGCAGAGGGAAGGTTAGGATTTCTAAGACTTTCAGTATTTCCAGTGGACCTCTTCCTCAGCCATAGCTTCCTAGAAAGGGAAGGGTCTCAAAGTAAATCATGCGTCACTATGACTTGTGAAAGACTTGCTGCAGATGGGAAGACATGAGCCAGCAGTGAGCAGGTTAGCATGGGCGCATAAAAGACCAAATTGGCATTGTTTTAAATACACGATACACTGATAGATGCCGTTTTCTCCCTATTAAATTCCGAACTATTTTTATCCCTGACTTTTTTGTTTACTTTTGTGTTGTACTAGCATTGGTATGAAAGCTGGATTGTTCTGAGGTTTGTTATTCCACGTGTGAAACAGGAATGAGACGGACATGAAGAACATGTCTTAATTTGTCATGGTAGTGGGCCCTAGGACGCTGCCACCAGGGCCAGAGAGAGAGAATACACATTGGAAGCATTCTCTAGCTGTCTTAGCATCGGCCTGCATGGAAGGATGTTACAACCCAGGGAGCAGAGTGCCCTCCAGAAAATGATTTTTAATTCTTTACTCTAAAAACCTAGGACTGTAATTGTGAACCCGTCCCGCATGCCTTAGGGAGGCAGCGTGCACCCAGTTCTGCTCCTCCTGCTCAGGCCGCTGGTCCCTGTCTGTAAGCCCAGTTCTGTCTCTGTCCTGCTTCTGAGATGTGAGTGTGCATGTGCCGAGCTTCTGTCTCCGCTCTGTGGTGTTAGGACTGGGTGGAAAAGGAGCCAGGACTCAGACTCCAGTGCTGACTCTGTAGTCCAGAAAGTGGAGAAGGGAATGTGGGCCGAGAGGTGTTCGGGTGTGGGGGAGGGTGCGGATGTGGGGTAATTTCAAATGCTCTTTTCCACCCATCCTGAAAATTCACAGCCTGCCAACTGGCCTTTTCCTCTGGACCAGTAGTAGACACTGCCTGGGAGGGGCCATCGCTCAAAGGCGAATGCGCCTTCCTGCTGCGTGGAGACAAGTGTGGCTCAGCTGCTTCATTTCACCACCTGAGTTTTAATGCAAAGGCCATGAGTGAAAGGCGAAGTGGCCTAATTTGGCCCGAGAATGACAGGATGGGCGCCATGTGGGCAAATTCTGCTTCTCCTTCTCATACCTGCTTAATTGCCCCACTGCAGCCTGCTGCCACCCCTGCCTTCGGCTGCTGCACCCAAGGCCCGTGATGTAGCTGTGGCTGCTGCTGTGCTGATCCTAGAAGGCAATGAGAAAGTGTGCAGGTTCTCATCCTCTAACTTCACCAGGAGCTCGTGCCGGCTTACATAGGCCTCATGGTATAGGGCTAAGGCTATGGGCCTACATTTCCAAGTGATACCTTAAGAGACATGGCCTTCTGGTGTCTCATTTCTGGGAAATCCTAATTCATGTGTCTTGAGAGAATTTGTCATTATTTGGTGTAGCTGGTTAAAACTTTAGTTTTTGCTATTGTAGATCCTTGCATTAACAATCAGTCCTCATTACATAATGGCTTTTTATATACATGTGGGATGTATATAAAATGTATATGTATATATTTGGTATAACTGTATAGAGGTGATATATTTCCATCTAAAGGTTTATTTTTCTTCTTTTTCTAGTTCTGTGTCCTACATAGAACAGCGTGACTACAGGAACAGCTATATGTTCCATGGACTATGAGCTCCATTTCCTACGGCATTGCTCTGAAAGCTGGTACCACAACCTTCCTGCTATTGGAAACCTAGCAAACTTGAACTTGGGTTTGATTCAGTATTAACAGATCATGACTTCAGTAATTCTTCATATTATAGAGCCATGAGAGCTATGACACTCTTGAATTCCAGAGATGGTGTTTGGGAAATCTAACAGTTACGAACTATTCTCTGAATTGGCAGACTGAAGGAAAGTCATGTTGTACATGTGCAGTTGCATTTCTCATTAATGGACACTATGCTTGTTTGAGTTTTTATGGCTTTCCACATCTAGACTGCACTGAAGAATGAGATTAGAGCCTTGGGAGACTTACACAATAGCTATTCTTCAGCAATAGCAAGAACCAACACTGATTTTTATGAGACTTGTCAGTATAAATATTACCTACCAGTATTGTCCAGAGACCGAAACTTAACAAACTTGGGCAGTTTTGAAGCACAACACTGCAATTTGCGTTACTTTGGCTTAATAGTGAATGTGAACACCGATGGAAAGGGGTGGTTTTGTAGTTTGCTGCTTGTTTTACCACTGTTCACACTTTAACCATTAGGTTGCCACTTTCAGAATCTTTTAACCCTAGAAGTCAGTCTTTGTCGTGTGTCTGTGAAGAAGTGTGCTTTGAAAGGAGCATGTATCCTTTAAAAAGGTGCTTAAGAAACTGTGCTGCAGCACTGCTCATCATCATGATTGTATTCTGCTTTCAGGCCTGAATGTTTTCCTAGAGTATGAATTCTAGAAACAGCTACTCATGGATACAACACTAATCATGAACACTTTTGCCAGTTTCAATCAAGTCAATGGCATTTGATAAATGTAAAGATAATATATATTAATAGGAGCCTCGAGTTTGTGTTGTATTCTTTCTCCCCCTACAGTGCTAGGCTCTTTCATTTACTTCCAAGCAGAGTTGTCTCTACAGTGTGTAAGCTGGTGCCAGCCCTGATTAGCCCCAGGTTGCCAGTGGGGGGGAATAGGAACTTTTCTAGATCCCCTTGAGCTGCTGTGGAATGACAGCCGTCCTGCCTTTTTCTGGGGCTATGAGAGGCCAAACAGCTATGGCAGCTCTCTCCCTGACAGAACATGAGTGCAAGAAGAGTCTCTGTAGAACCTGCCATCAGGGGGGCTTTGAAATCTCCATGTTAGCATCTGTGAGCATCTGGGCTATCCAAAGGCCAGACCCCACTCAGTAACGGAGATATAGTGACTAGAACAGTAGCTTGGTTTGAAGTCTGAGGCCAGCTTGGCATTTCAGCTGTTAGCTAGGGGTATGTTTTCTTTGATAGATAGTGACTACATGGAACTTATTTGCTGCTTCCCCCCAAATTGATGAAGATGCACACTTAGCACAATATTTAAATTAGTTTGATCTGAATTTGTAAACTATGCCTTATATTAAGGCATAGTTAATAGCTTCAAAGGATATGCAGTATAGCTAAACCCTTGGGGATACATTTCTAGAAGAGATTCAACAGTAGCTCATTCTAAAGTTGATGCTTCTTAAGAGTATGAAAATTATACCTAGTTTTTTCCTGTACACTCGAAGCCTCCTTTTAATTAGGTTTCCCCTGGTTTTGTTTGGTAAACACTCTGTTCTTTATGGGTCACAAAGTGCAGTTGCACTAGCAATTTTGTACAAATTATCATTGGGCTATGCATATAGACAAGGTCTATATGAAACACGGGGCTGGGATTTAGCTCAGTGGGTAGAGAGCTGCGCTGCAGTCTCTGAGGCCCCGAGTTTAATTCGCAGCACTGCAAAAATGGGAGAAGGACCTGGCAATCCACTCCCAAGGCAATCCCGAAAGTCAGCCAGTGAAAACCCTATGAGGGTTGCTATGAGTCGGATACCGACTCGACGGCACCTAACAACAATATGAAACACAAATGAATTTTGTGCTTAGATTTGGATCCCCTCTCTAAGATATCTCATTATGTATATGCAAATATTCCAAAATCAAGATCTAAAATCGGAAACATTCTGGTCCCAGACACTTGGGATAAAGGATGGCCAACCTGTGCTTAAGATGAGCACGTTTCTGACTTGTGAGTGACACCAGGTGGGTTGCTAAGAACAGTACCTCTTTGCAGTGTACTCTGTGGACACCATTTTTGCAAGGATTCCTTAGGAAAGGGCCATCTGCTGAGAGGAACACGTGGGCTGCTTATGCTGCTGGAGGTGGGTTGCATTCACACCTTAAAAAGTCCATTTTTTTTCTGATCCCAGAAAAGAGGTCTTTTTGAAAGTTACAATGTATGATTTTGACTTAAAGTATTTATTTTTTGTCAAGAACCAAGTTGCAAACAATCTCCTGATAGCTTTGCTTTCTGAAGAAAACAAAAATGAACTGTAGAATGACAGTGCACTCCAAGTGCCATATATCTATTTTATTCTTCCAGAAATTATATTTTTCTTTTACAAGAGCACAACAGGAACCAAAGTAAAAGAGTAATAGATACAGCACTCAGGATAAATCATATCTTTAAAATTATAATAAAAAATTTACACCTTGTCTATATCCTGTTAGTATTTTCATATGGCCATGATTGAAAAACCAAAAAGCAAGCATTTACAATTTCTTTGATAAAGACTTTTTATGTCAGGAATGGATTGTCAACAAAATTTTATACTAATCAGGCTGATGTAAATATTTTGGTAGTATCAGATCATTAACAAATTTATTTTGGAAATAGATAAAAATATTGCCCCTTGATAATAAATCTTTTTTTTCCTTTGATGCAAACAGCTAGAACACCTTTTTCTTTTTTCTTTTTGATATTCTAAGACAAAAAATGGTTAATCTTCAGATTAATAAATTAGGTCATTATAATAATAAATTAATTTTTTAAAAGTTCAGCAACCTCTGTCCAAGTATTTACAACAATACTTGAAAGTTCCTTTACAAAACAGAACACATTTTCTTTTCACATTAAGCATACTGGGTATCTGTGTCTTTCACAACAAGCATTTTTAAAATAAAAATCAATGCACAAATGGGTCATTAGTATAAAAGTGCTAAGAGCTGTTTGAAAAGTTAACACTACAGTATACAGTCAGTTATATTTGAGGCAAACTGCAACAAACTTCCAGCTTATTGTGGACAATATTCCAGTAGTTGTTTCAAACAGTTGTTTGAGAAAAAAAAAAAAAAATCCAGGAGCTGATTAGTGATGCAGATAAAAACTGCCATCAATGTCTCTGGCCAGTTAGCGAATTAAAAAGGAACTGAAAGCAAATCCAAATGAGGAAGATGACTTTACTAAAGGAATATCCTCTCCATAGCAGGTGTGATGCTGGCTGCTCAAGGTGCGTACACACACATACACGCGCACACACACACACACACACACAGCTTTCTTTCCAATTAAACTGCAGGTAGAATGAGATTTTGTGTAATTCAAAAAATCTGTAAGTGATCAAAAGCATTGATATGGAATGCCTGTTATCTGCCTTTGTTCTGGTTAAAATCTCATAAAAATACATTCAACAGGAAAACATAAATTGTATGTGTATAAATATATATGTATATATATTATATACACATGCACACAAATACTTTTGTTTTTTGAAGCATAAGATAGTTACATAAATATTCCTATAATTGCTAAAGTTTAAAGAGGCATAATTTTTTTTGAGTTTCAACAAAGGTGCTTGAATAATATACAAATAAAAAGAAGTAGTTTCTATTTTGTAGAATCAGTATATAATAAAGAAAAAAAATCCCCAGTCTTTTTTTTAAAAAAGTTTCTTCTTAAGCTAGAGCTTCAACAAAAACTATGAACAACCAACAATATAACAGAACAATGCGACAACAAACAATGAAGTACAGCCCCTGGAAACGCTTGGTGTCCTTCACCCTCTTCCTCCTTCCTGCCACATTGTTGAGAGAAAAGCTCCAGTGCTCACATCAAGAAATGACTTAGCTCTTGTTCATTTGCTGTCTCTGCTAGGAACTGGCTGATTGGCTTGGAAGAAAACAAAAGCAGCAAAAAGTATAACTATATATCCTTAATAACCTGCTTTAGAGAAATGTTGCTATTGCATTTCCCTGGCTTCCTTACTGCCTACTGCAGTTGTGACTGTATAGAAAAGAAACTTGTGGCTTTAGACCTGGGATGGTTATCAAGACTCTGATGCACTCATCTTGTGGTTCTAAGGTGGTTATGGCAGCTGGATCGCAAGGCCTTTTTGTTTCCTGCTCATTCAGGCCTGAGATTTGCAGCAATCAGTGCAGTCTTCAGAGCAACAGGAAAAAAATATCCTTGGGGCCATCAACTGCTTTTTTATTTTACGGGATTTCTCCCCGAGCCAAGCTGACCAATTTGTCTTCCCAACACCACCCCCCCCCACCCAGCTCCCTCAGCCAAACTCACTGATCCCACCCCTAAATATCTCTACAGCTATATTACAAGCAAATATACCTTAGCAACTTTAAAAACTTTGGTTCTAAGAAAACACTTGGTCAGTTATCTTGAGGAAAAGTGGGAATGCTTGTTCTGCACATTGCTGTAGACAGAGCCCATCCCAGTAAGTTCTTAGCGCTGTACATCAAGTCACAATCCAATATAATCCACTAAGCAAGTGCACAAATTCTAGTTTACTTTTAAGAGCAGATTTAGTTGTTTTCTGTCATTCAAAACCTCATCCATGCTGCCTGTGTTCACACTGTTTGGTAGAAATTGTCTGCCTGTAGATGGTTCTGTTTTTGCATGCTGTAGAAGCCACTGAATCTTGCATCTGGTTCAGCAATTCTGAGCATTCTCTGGGAACTGTCCACCTGGACTCGAGTTCCCTTCTTGCAGTCCACAGACACCAGCTGGTTATTCAAGGAAGAAGGCTATTCAGTGAGAAGAGAAAAAGACCACAAAGAATTAGCTGCTTTCCACACCCGAATGACCAGAAATTCAGGACCTAATTTGGGTGAGACAACAGTTTCACAATTCACAGACTGTCACACTTTAAGTGGGGTATTGCATCTTATTCTAGTTTCTCCTATACTTTTATTGGTGAAGTGACCTGATAACTATTTTTAAATCCTTAGAGTGCAGACGTGCATTTAAGAAAGTTAGAAATGAAAAAGAAGTTATTAGGTAGGCAGACTTTAAAACAAAGCAATGATTTCTCATCACCAAGGCTGCATGACAACAGCTTCTGCCTCTGCCTTGTTATCACATGCTTTTGGGTCTTTTTTCTCATCTTGCTCAGCACTGTTTCCTGACCCAGCCATATGCCCGGCACAGATGTATGCCCCACGTATACTTGTGAAAAGAAAATCAGAGTAAGGTTAACCATCTGATAGAAATTTTATATGGAAGGGTTAACTAGATAGTTGGATTGGATTAAACATTTATTCAGGGTGTTGCTAATTTTCAAGGTTGTCTAATAACATAAAAACCCCTAAAAGTAAAAAAGTAGAATTAGACTTGGAAGGAACTATTATTGATTTCTCTGAATTGATATAGTGCTTTCTTTCCTTTTAAAATAGAATCAGAGACCCTTTGTATTAAATACCATATATTATCAAATCTAACTTGCACACTTTCAACAGTTTTAGAGGGCTAAAAAATGAGACGTGGTTTAGATCTGAGAATATACGACACATATTTTTGCCTCCCTTGAAAGAAGTGTGCCTCTTTACCTTGTCTAATATTCTCCTCCCTTTGTGCCTGCCTTTGACACATCTGCCGGTCTTTTGGACTTTTGCACATCCTCATTATCTTCCAGCTCTCTTCTTATCCTCTCCTGAGTATTATCTCCCTCCCTTTGTGATTTCTTTTCTCTCCCAATGCTAAGTTGACAGATAACTAAGAAATATCAGGCAATCAAGTGTTGATTTCTGATATAAAAACAATGATTTAGGAATCAACCCAGAAGTTATTTGTTCATTTGAAAACTTTAAAGTACCTCCACGAAGCTGGGCCCATGAGAGGTCAGGAGTCATTAACTAGTGGACGATGGATAATTCACCCAGTGATCAATCCAGCCCCAAGCAAATACTTTATGTCTGACTCTATAGCCTGATACACATTTGAGGCCTTGAAGAGCAAAATAAAACCTTCATTGGCTAATATAAAGGATATTAAAAAATTTTAAGGAAACATGAGAGAGTGAGCTTTTCTAGTTATTCAAGAGACTTTCCCAGAACAGTACCTTAGTTGGTGTTCGATACCAGCAGTGCAGTGGTATCCACTGTTTCTTCTGGTTGATGAATAGGAATGCTACTATAATGGAAAGGCAAATTACTATGGGAACCACAACTGAGATGATGGAGTCCAGCGAAGAGTCTTCACTTGGGTGCAGCCTGTTGTTATCTCTGTAATCTACCTGGAAGTGACCCATATCTAGGAAGAAAAATTACAAGCATTTATTACTTAAACCAGAATTTCTAAGAGTTATTTTAATTGCAACACAAATAGGGATCAGCAACTTGGTCTTATTGCTTCCCAGTATTCTGAAATAAAACCACAACTAAAGTCTAACATTGATCCAAAGAGCTCTTAGAGGAGAAAGTACCTAGGGATAGGTTAAGACAAAAAAAAAAAAAAAAAAAAAAAAAAAAAAAAAAAAAAAAAAAAAAAAAAAAAAAAAAAAAAAAAAAAAAAAAAAAAAAAAATCAGGGTAAGAAAGTTACTTATTGGGCCACATGATAGAGGCTCTAGCTAACCAGAAAAATAAAGAAATGCTGAGCAGATTATAAAGTGATAGAAATCAGACTAATTAAAAAATATTTTGTGAGAAATATTAAAATATTTTGATTAAAATTAACATATATGGTCTAAGAGTTAGAAACATGAGCTTTGCTCCTTGGTTACTGGCAAACAGGAGACTAAGACAAAGTATCTTCTTCTCATCACTGGTGTAATGTTGTTGTTGTTAGGTGCTGTGCAATCGGTGTCCAACTCGGCAATGCTACATACAGCAGGCGCAACACTATTGTCAGTGCTGCTCTGCTGTTCATAGGGTTTTCAATGGTGGATTGATTTTTAGGAGGTGGTTGCTGGGTCTGTCTCCTAAGCCTACAGCACCTGGTATTCCCAGGCAGTCTCCCACCCAGGTACTAACCAGGCCCGACCCTGCTTAGCTTCTGAGATCTGACAGGATCAGATGCCACAGGGGTATGGCTGCAGGCACTGGTGTAAAGCTAAGATTAATTAGATTAAAAACTAAACCAGAACTAGGAACTTAGTCTTTTGGCTGACATTCTGGTTGCTGAGTGCTAAGCAAAAATCCCCCATATGTCTGTCAGTTTGCTGTACTGTGGGGGTTTTCATGTTACTGTGATGCTGAAAAGCTATGTCACCGGTATTATAGATACCATCAGGATCACCCATGGTGGACGGTTATCAGCTGAGCTTCTAGACTAAGACAGACAAGGGAGATGGACATGGCTAACCCATTCCCCAAACAATTAGCCATTGAAAACCCTATGAATAGCAGAGAAAGACTGCCAGACACAGTTCTGGAGAATGAGCCCCCCAGGTTGGAGGCACTCAAGAGAACTGGGAAAGAGTTGCCTCCTCAAAGTAGAGTTGACCTTAATGACAAGAAGGGAGGAAAGCCCCAGGAACCTCCATTTGCATACTCAAAATGAGAAGGAACAACTGTAAACATCTATTAATAATTGGAATGTAAAATGTAGTATGAATCTAGGAAAATTATAAATTGTCAAAACGGAAATGGAGTACATCAACAGACATTCTAGGCAGCAGAGAGGTATATTGGACTGGCATGGGCCATTATGAATCAAATAATCATATGGTCTGCTATGCTGGGAAGGACAGATTAAAAGAGAAATGGGGTTCACATTTATCATCAAAAAAGATATCTCAAGGTATTTCCTGAAGTACAATGCTGACAGTGATAGAATAATACCCAAATGTAGGCCAGTTAATATGATAATTATTAAAATTTATACATCTACCACTAAGGTCACAAGTGAAGAGAGGGAAGATTTTTATCAGCTTCTGAAGCCTGAAATTGATCGAACATGTAATCAGTGGATACACTGATGATAATGACTGGAATGAAAAAGTTGGGAAAAAAAGAAGTCTCAGTATTTGGAAAATATGGTCTTGGTGACAGAAATGATGCCAGAGACTGCAAGATAGAATTTTGTCAGACAAATGACTTTTTTAGGCTGGGATTTAGCTCAGTTGGTAGAGTGCTGCTCTGCAGTCTCTGAGGTCCTGAGTTCGATTCCCAGCACCACAAACATGGGAGAAGGATGTGGCAACCCCAAAACAATCAGTCATTGAAAACCCTATAAGGGTCGTTATGAGTTGGACATGACTCGATGGCACCTAACAACAACAATGACTTTTTCATTGCAAATACATTTTTCACCAACATAAATGGTGGCTGTAAACAAGGAAGTCACCAGATGGAACATACAGGAACCACACTGACCACATTTGTGGAAAAATATGGTTGAAAAGATCAATATCAAAAGTAAGAATAAGACCCAGTGCTGATTGTGGATCAGACCATCAACTGCTCATATGTGGGTTCAAACAGAAACTCAAGACAATTAGAACAGGAGTATGAGACTCAAGGTATGACCTTGAGTATATCCCATGTAAGTTCAGAGGCCACCTCAAGAACAGATTTCATGTGTTAGACACTAATGACTGAAGACCAGAAGAGGTGTGGCATGACATCAAAGAATCATTTGTGAGGAAAACAAAAGGTTATTTAAAAGATAGGAAAAAAAGAAAAGACCAAATTACATGTCAAAAGGGACTCAAACTTGCCCTTGAACGTTGAGCACCTAAAGCAAAAGGAAGAAATGAAGTAGTTAAAGTACTAAGCAAAAGAGTTCAAAGGGCAGCTTGAGAAGACAAAATCAAATTTATAATGACATGTAGAGATGAAGATAGAAAACTAAAAGGGAAGAACATGCTGTTTTTCTCAAGCTTAAGGAGTTTAAGAAAAAATTCAAGCCTTGAGTGGCAATAGCAAAGGGTTCTAAAGGGAAAATATTAAAAGATACAGGACAGTTGGTAGAGCACTGCTCCGCAGTCCCTGAGGTCCAGAGTTCGATTCCCAGCACCACAAAATGGGAGAAGGACCTGGCAATCCACTCCCAAGGCAATCCTGAAATAATCTACCATTGAAAACCCTATGAGGGCCGCTATGAGTCAGATACCGACTCGATGGCACCTAACAACAACAACAGGAAACATCCAAAGAAGATGGAAGGAATACCCAGAGTCATTATACCAAAAAAAACTGGCAGATGACAAACTATATCAAGAGGTTGCACATGATAAGGAAGCAGTGGTATCGAAGGACAAACCAAAAGTTGCTTTGAAGGAATTGGCAGAATACCAACTGAGATGTTTCAACAAACACATGCAGTACTGGAGGTGCCAGTGTGTTTATGCCAACAGATTTGGAAAACAGCTACCTGGCCAACTGACTGGAAGAAATCCATATTTGTGCCTATTCCCAAGAAAGGGGTTTTAACTGAATATGGAAATTATCGAATGGTATCATTAATATAACACACAAGTAAAATTTTGCTAAAGATCACTCAAAAGTGACTAGCAGTGTATAGACAGGGAACTGCCAGAAAATCAAGCTGGATTCAGAACAGGATGTGGAATGAGGGACATCATTGCTGATGTCAGATGAGTATTAGCTGAAAGCAGAGACTACCTCATGAGGAATCTGTACATGGACCAGGAAGCAGTTGTTTGAACAGAACAAGGAAACACTGCCAGGTTTAAAGTCAAGAAAGGTATGCATCTGGGCTGCATCCTTGCACTGTACCTCTTCAATCTCTTAAGTTGAGCAAATAACATGAGAAGGTGGACTTTATGAAGAAGAATGTGGCATCAGGATTATAGGAAGACTGCAGATGTGCTGAAAGTGAAGATGATTTGAAATATTTACTGAAGAACACAGCCTTCAGTATGTTATTGTGCCTCAACACCAACAAAACAAAAATCTTTACAACTGGGTAGTATGCAACTTCATGATAAATGGATTAAATACTGAAATTGTCCATGATTTTGCCTTCCCTTGTTCTACAAACAATACCCATGGAAGCAGCAGTCAAGAAATCAAAAGATGCATTGCATTGGCAAAGGCTGTTGCAAAAGGCCTTTTTAAAGTGTTGAAAAGTAAAGATGTCGCATTGAAGACGAAGGTGCGTGCTTGACTCATGCCATGGTATTTTCAGTCGCATCATACAGTTGGTGAAAGCTGGACATTGAATAAAGGAGACAGGAGAAGAATTGATGCTTTTGAATTATGGTTCTGGAGACAAATATTGAATGTCCCGCAGACTGCCAAAAGAACCAACAGATCTGTTCTAGAAATGCAACCAGAGTGCTCCTTGGAAGAAGGGATGGCTAGACTGTGTCTAATGTATTTTAGACCTGTTGTCAGAAGGGACCAATTCCTGGAGAAGGACATCATGTTTGGAGAGAGACAGGTTAACAAAAAAAAAGGAAGACTCTCAACTAGATGGATTGACACAGTAGCTGCAACAATGGGTTTAAGTATGAACAAGATCATATACCTGGCACAGAGTTGGGGAGTATTTTGTTCTATTATACAAAGGGTTGCTGTGTGTCAGACCTGACTTGATGGCACTTAGTGACAACAACAAGAAGCAAAAATGCCTTACTTTTCATAAAGTTCTTGAAAAACTCACGAGGCCTGTATTTTCTTGCCTTAATTAATTATACCACATGGGGCTGGGAGGCATTTAATTTTACTGTTAAGAATGAATGAATATGTTTTTCTTCTTTTAAAATACTATTTTTCAAATGAACGTTGCACAGAAGGATAAAGTGAATGGCCCCTCCCTGAAATTTCTTTATTTTTCTTTTGTTTCAAATAAGCCATTTTAGTTAGGTTTTCCAAGTCCATCAAAAGCTAGTTTAGTGAAAGACGTAAGAAACATATAATCAAAAGAAGTTGCTCTTAAATTGTTTGGGAAATTCTGCTCATGAGGTAACATAGCTTATATCTGTAGTTTAAAACTCAGAGTTGTTTTGATATACTTGACTTCTATGGGTGGGGGAAGGAGAGGATGGGATGAGAATATTCTTACTCATTTTAGCCTGTACAGATGGTAATACTTTGTAAGGGGAAAAAAGATTTACTGGCATTAAGAAAAATGCCAAAGGCAAAACTAATATTTTACTAATGAATTTAGGTCATTAATACATAATAAAAAGAGAATGACTTTACTTATTTATTTATTTATTTATTTATTTATTTATTTATTTGAGGTAAGGTCTCACTAAGTAGCTCATCCTGGCCTTGAACTTGCTATGACAGTAAGGCTAGCTTCAAACTTGAGACCCTCCTGTCCCAGCTGCCCATGAACTGGGATATAGGGATATGTACTGCACAAGAATATTTCAAAGTAAATTAAGGAAAATCTTGGTGAGAGGAAAATGAAGTTGCAAGTGATACCTGTTTACAACATTTAGTCTTGCAATTTGTGTTCTAATGCTAAAAGCAAACCATGAACGTTAGCTTTAAGCTTTCTAACAGCCAAAGCAAAACACAGAAACAGTTAATCAATAAGACTCTCAATATCTTACAGATTCAGACAAATCAGTTCCTCATGAGAAGCATGAAGTTTCTTGCTACTGACACATAGGGAAATTTCTGTTCAGGCACTTCAACAGAGATACTACGTAAAGCACAGGTCCTCAGGTAAAACTACTGTCACGACCAAGCCTAGCATCTAGAACAGTGCTGGGCACACAGCCTTCAGTGACATTTACTAACTGAATGAATGTCAGCACAATGCTAAGCACGTTCAGTCACAGCAATTATATAAGGAGCCAAAACTCTTGTTCCAGGAATTTGGCTCTCTGGTCATCTGGCTTGATCCAAGCATAACATTTAGAATATCTAAAGTAACAGACCATTAATCTCTCAAGCAATGAATATTGCTTCTTCCAAAAGAAATATAAAAAACTGTAGAGCAATTTTGAAAATGTGCTTGGAGTTCAGAGGAGGCAGCACTGAGCCACGGCTCAGAGCAAGATTAAACTAGTCTCTGTTGGACAAGGCAGTCGTGACAAGGACTTGGCCCTGCTTTACCTCTTAGCTTTTTTTTTTTTTTTTTTTTTTTTTTTTTTTGCGGTACTGGAGTTGAACCCAGGGCCTCGCGCCTGCATGCTTTGCAAGTGCTGGACCACTGAGCTGCACCCCCAGTCCATTTTTTTACTTTTTGAGACAGGGTCTTGCTAAGTTACACAGACTGCCTCTGGTCTCGAACTTTCGATCCTCCCGCCTCTGCCTCCCGAGCCACTGGGATTACAGGCATGTGCCACGGCACCCGGCCCTCTTAGCTTTTGAGAAACTAACCTCTTTATTACATACAACTGAAAGAACAGAACAAGAAAAACTGGCATGGAATAAACCTGGTGATTGGAGAAATCAACCCATGTTATAAAGTAAACTCCTACGGAGTGAAAACTACCCAGAAGGAGAGGGTAAACCGATACAGAAATGCTTAGTACAGAACCCACAGGGCTAGTGAATTCATTAGTACTCTGGTTATAAAACTTATTCACACATATAATTTTGAGAGATGGTTTAGAAATGTCATATCCCAATGCTTATGACTAGGAATGTATTTCTTTGTATCATCACCAATCTCTGAGGGATCAAGGCCAGGGAGGAGGCATTCATCCAATTATCTGTGGACTTATTTTGTCAATTGTTGTTGTTAGGTGTTGTCAAGTCAGGTCTGACTCACAGTGACCCTATTTACAACAGAATGAAATGCTCTCCAACAATGTGCCATGCCTGGCACCATGTCAGCGCCTCTCTGCTTTCATAGGGCTTTCAATGGTTGGTTGTTTTGGGAGTAGGCTGCCAGGTCCTTCTCCCATTTTTGCGGTGCTGAAGATTGAACCCAGGACCTCAGAGAGTGCAGAGCAAGCAGTCTACTAACTGAGCTAAACTCAAGTGCCTCTTTTATCAATGTTTAGTGTTTAATATCTTTCATCCAAGCAGGTCTTCCTTGGATAGTTATCTGAACTTACCTGGACAACCCATGTAAGATTTTAAGAGTAGGGAGTAGTGCTGCACACCTGTAATTCAAACAACTTGGGAGGCTGAGGCAGGAGGACCATTAGTTCAAGGCCAGAGACAGCCTGTGTAACTTAGCAAGACCCGTTTCAAAAGAAAAAAAATTTAAATGGGCTCAGGTACAGCCCAGTGGTAAAGCACTTGTACAGCGTGAGACCTTGGGTTCAACTCCCAAGTATTGCCGAAAATAAATACATACATAGAAATAAACAAATAATTTTTTAAAATGCAAGAAAAACTAAAGACTGAGGATAAAACAAAGTAGACCATATAAAAGGCTAGACAAACCTTAAGTGACCTCGATGCTTACCTCGAGGCAGATGGATGATGTCATTTTCACTTGGGGTGGGCCACACAGGAACCTCCAGTTCAGCCTCGCCACGATAATTTTTCTTCTCAATAGGTATATTGGTTGGTTCTGGGACATACATTTCTAGAAGAAAGAAGGATTTTGTATAAGAGATGATGGAGAAGCTGGCTGCCATACTAATGGCTCTTATATCCACAATCCAAATGGAGCATTCAATTCAATACCACACTTCCTGGGACATGAAAGACCCCATGTTTGCATTTGTATCATTATTGCTAGAGTCCCTAGCTTTGTAGTGGTGGGAAACTTAGTTTTTTGTTTGTTTTTTTGAGATAGGGTCTTGCTGTGCAGCCCAGGCTGGCTTTGAATTTGTGGCAGTCCTTCTGCCTCGGCCTCCCAAATCCTGGGATTACTGGTATGAACCACCATGCTCAGTTGAAATATTTCTTATAACATTTAAAAGAACAGACAGTTTTCTACCCCTCCAAATTTTTTCACATCAAGTGGTGCTGGCTTTACAGTTTTGTGCAACTGACAAGGACTGGCTAAAATGGAACATTCCTTTTAATTTGCATTAGTTAACAATAACTGTTGCTCTTTAATTCATGAATGTTGAATCACTTATATAAAATGTCAGCATAATTTGAAAAAGCTGAAGCATCTTCCACTCTTTATGCATTTCTTGACCATTTCCTTTTCCACTCTACTCTTCCCTGAGAGGAATGGATGATGTAGACCTCATGAGGCTGCTTGAGTTAGGTCTCAAAAATGTCATGTTATGCTGGGCGTGGTGGTGCATGTCTGTAATCCTAGTGGCTTGGGGAGCGGAGGCAGGAGGATTACAAATTCGAGACCAGAGGCAGTCATGTAACTTAGCAAGACCCTGTCTCAAAAAGTAAAAAAATGGGCTGGGGGTGCAGCTCAGTGGTCTAGCACTTGCAGAGCATGCAAGTGCGAGGCCCTGGGTTCAACCCCCAGTACAAAAAAAAAAAAATCATGTTACCAATGTAATCATTTAGAGTATCTCCTTTAATGATATGGACACTTTGGTCAACCAGATACAATATGAAACAAAACTGCTTCATAGGAATATTCTTTATTCCAAATATCAGATTTTTTTTTTAAAAGACAAATTCCAAAAGGGACCAGAGGAAAAAGTGAGAGCTTTTCTCAGCAACAGCAAATCTAATTTCATATGGCCGACAATAACTAGCCCAACATTTTAAAGAAAAGAAATAATTCTTAATCACCTGTTTTGTTTTGTTTTTTGATAGTAGCGCAAGTGAAAGTTATTAAAGAAGGGGAAAGTGCACTCTCACATGAGAGAGGAGGGAGCAAGTTACCCAGGGTGTGGGCTTCCTTAGGGGGTTGCCAAGCAAGAAGAACCTCCGTTTGTCAATGTGACCCTCATATACTTCCTCCTGGCCAGACCCTGCCATCAAGAGGGTACTCAACATTTATAATCAGACATACTTACTATAGTCTAAACATGAAAATACACTTATATAATTTAAAAGGAGATTAATAATCTTAGAGTGATCATTTTCTATCCCAAGGCGACGAGGCTTTCAACATGAGTTTTGAGATGGATTTGGGAGAGGTGAAAGTGACACTGAAGAGAGACTTCCGAAGCTTCCTCTCTGAGTGAACTCAGCCCCCAGCCAGGGACATAAACTCAGAGAGGCTAAGGAAATAGCTCAAGGTTCTGCATCTAGTAACTGGCAGACCTGGGATTCTAAAGCTCAAGATTTCCTTTTGCCTCCAGGAATAAAGTCACTTTGACTGCAGTCGCTTAGTCTTAGGAACTATGGTAGTTTCCAAACGCTCAGTGGGCCTCTGTAAACTCCAGAGTTAAAAACCAAATTTACTGAAAACGTTATCTTTTGTAGTAAGGGACTGATACAAACAAGTGTTCCTCAAAGTTTATTTTTATCTTCTTAATGTCACATCATAATCACCTGCAGAGCTTGTAAACTGTGCTGATTCTCCCAGGTCCTGATTTGGTAGGTCTGAACTACGGGATCCTCGGAGGGATGAGTTCGTAGGGGGTTGGTATTTAGCCTATCCATTAAGCCTGCTATATGGGATGAATTAGGGGAAAAACAAAACAAAACATAGTGGCCATGCCCCTCGGTGCAGCTCACAGGGCAGGGCCTGTTACAGCTGCTGGCCTGATGCCTCAGTGGGAGAGACAGAAGCCAGAGCGATTCCACCAAACCTGTGCCCATCAACAGTGAGGTGGCAGAAGCTGGGCCAGACTCAGTTTCACCTTGGGCTCTTTTCTGTATAACAGCCGTGGGGAAGCACCTTTGAATTCTTGGGCCTTGAGCACACCTGCCTCTGGGCAGGCTTCAGAGACCCCCAGCAGCAGACGCTCCTGACAGGGTGAGTTCTCTTCCCACAGGTGCCTGGGAAGGCTCTCCGTGGCAACGGCAGGGAAAGTTAGAAGGATCTGCTTAGGGGGGAGGAGATGTCTTCTTCGGTGATTAATTACACCACCTTTTGCTCAACAAATGCCTCCTGAGCACTTTCTACGTGGCAGGCTCTGGTCTGAATGTGGGGAGACAGCCGTGTGAACAAGACTAACTGAGCTCAGTTCAGCACTGGTTAAAATCCACTTACACCTGGCCAGACCCTATGGAGCACACCTATAATCCCAGTGACTCAGGAGGCTGAGGCAGGAGGATTGTGAGCTGGAGGCCAGAGGGAGCCTGTACAACTTAGCTAGCTCTTGTCTCAAAAAAGGGGCTGGAGGTACAGCTCAGTGATAGAGCAACTTACCCAGCATGCGGAAGGCCCTGGGTTTAACCCCCCAGCACTGAAGAAAAAAAGTCCACCCATACCTCCTTTCTCACAAAGTACAGCTCCAGTTCAGAGTCCTCAACTCTGAGAGGGCATTTTCTTTTAATTTGAACTTAATATGGAATTTCTTCTGAACAGTTATGCCAAAAAGAATACGTTTATTAACAAAGGCTGCTTGGAGAAATAAAAAGGGGTAGAAATGGTGTTCATGTCCATGTCTAGACCTCAATCTTCCATGGCTGAAGACTGCATTCAACTCTGGACTCCAAAATATAATGCTGTGGCATTCACCTGAAGAGCCCTTTTTAGCTGCTCTTATTGCAGATGGACACAATTGGTAGAATGACCCAAAACTACCTCCAGGCAGGCCACAGGGATCACAAGCCAGGGGTCACAAATAAGAATTATTCCTGTGGTCATGTGGGACCTAAATGTTAGAGAAACTCAAGACAGCTTATAGCGAAACATCTGACTGTGAGAGGGGTCTGGTCAGTTTTGAGAGCCACTTTCCTTAAAATGTCCTCTTCTGGAATATGGGGCAGGTTGCTTGAGGCTCACAAGCTAAGAACATCACTTTTTGGGAGGTGGCACCTGAAGTCAACTTAGGACTTCTAGTCCCAGATCTGCTAACTAGCTGAATGATTTGGGAAACTTTACCTAACCTTCTTCAGCCTCAGGGAGGCTGAGGCCAGAGCCAGCCTGTGCAGCAGTGAGACCCTGTCTCAATAGAAGGTGTGTGTGGGAAGGAGCTTTGGGTGCAGCTTAGTGGTAGGGCACTTGCCTAGCATTCACAAGGCCCTGGGTTCAATCCCTCAGTACTGAAAAAAATGAAAGGAAAGAAGGAAAAAAAGAAGGGAAAGAGGGAGGGAGGAGAAATTAAATACTAGAGTTGCTCTTGTCATGGCTGTGACTTTTGCTTTTGATCCAACTTTTGGAGGGTGGTCAGGTGAGGAGGTGCAGCAAAGGCAACAGCAAACAGGCACCAAGAACAAAGGAGGAACCCAAGAGGGTGAGTGACCTGGAAGTCACAGTGGAGAAAGGGTTTCAGGCAGGAAGGACCAAACAGCCCAATCAGATGCTGCTATCAATTTAGTAAAAGAAGTGAGAACTAACTGTTGTGCACTTAACATTGTCCTTTTAGGGCATCAATATACATTTTCAGAAATGCTCAAATGAGGCCAGTCTGCATGAGACCCAAACAGAAGACCTATATGTGCAATTAAGCACTTTGTTGTTGTTGTTGTTGTTGTTAGGTGCTGCTGAGAGCAACCCGACATACACCAAGTGAAACACTATTGTTAGTGCTTCAATACTGTTTGTAGGGTTTTCAATGGCTGGTTTTTTTTGTTGCTGTTGTTTGTTTGGGGGGAGTGAGTTGCCAGATCCTTCTCCCAAGCCTACAGTACCTGGTATTCCCAGGATGTCTCTCATCCCAGTACTAATGAGGCTCAACCCTGCTTAGCTTCCAAGATCTAACGGGATCGGACAACACAGTGGTATGGCTGCAGGCTAATTAAGCACTTTAGATTTAACTAAATGCCCCACTTTACAACTGCACAGTACAGATGTGCTTCTAAATTGGCATGAACCCCAGTTTATTGTACTGGACAGAGCACAATTTTCTATCACAATGCTGCAAAATAACAGGAGAATTGAGATGAAGATGGAAAGGTTCCTAATTCCCACATGACTATGATGTGATCTTGGAGCCCACATTCTGGTCTGTGAGGACCATGCTGCCTTGAAAGTCTCTGTGTGTAGGGGATCAGACTGGGAACACTGCTCAGAGGCCGTCCTGGTGAGGGCTCAGGCCCTGTATTTCTGGGATTAGGGGCAGGGGATAAAGAAGCTGTTTTGGCAAGAGACAACACCATAGAAACTAGGAGGCGGCCTGGAGGTCTGGGCAGCTGTGGGAGACTTAGGCTTGAAACTAAGAGACTGCGTGACACAGCTGACGTGAAGTATGTGGTGGGGGTAGACATTCAGCAGTGGGGTCCACAGCCACGAGCTGGGGTGTGCTCAGTGGTTATGTTCCATGTGGGAAGAGATGAGAAGTTTAGCTGAGGGCTTGGGAGTAGGCTGGCAGAGGTAAGGGCTGGAACTGGTGAACTTTGTGATACAGAATGAGCCAGAACTTCATTCTTTAAGTGCAAGTGTTCTCCTTTGGTTCTGATATACATTAATGAGTCAATGGCTCCTAAGCATCTTCCCTTCTGTGTCTTGTCTTCAACCTTTTTCCTGAGGTAGTTTGGGAAAAACTGCACTAAAACTGTGGTACTCTGATAGGGGAGGTGTCATTAATAGGTTGGTTATATCTATATGGTCGTCCTGCCAGGAATGAAATGCACATCAGAAGAATGCAGCAGTTTTGGCCTGGAACCTAAATCAGCCCTCACCTGGTGGTCACAGTTTTCCAAGTTATATGGAGACTATGCAGGAGGATGTCAGCTGGGCTGACAAGACTGCCTGGGCCCTGTGAACTTGGGGGTGGATAAACAAGTCCTGGGTCTGCTCGAGTTTCATCTTAAATCAGTATTATGGCTTGACAGAGGAAGGACAGTGGCTCAGATACCTGGACACATTGGGCAGCAACTTCCTTCCACGTTGATGGGCTCCACACAGGGCAGAGGAGGGCAGCTGACGGTCGAGCAGAGGGTCTGGCCCTGCAGGCAGTAGCAGTGCGTGCAGCTGTCAATGTCCCACCGCTCCTCGTCGGCATAGGCCTTCCCACTGAAGTGACACACCGCCTTCTTTGGAATTGTGTCTTCTAGGGAAAGAACAGCACACAACAATGTGTGACAACGCACGATGATCTTCTTATACTTGGGAAATAAGAGGGAACAGCTCTGCACACTCACACTATATTTCAGGATTTCCAGAATGTGCACTATGTGTTTCCCCAGGCCCCTGTTGCCATTCTCCTAGGAGAATCTGATCAAGGACCATGCAGGCCAACATGGAGGGGTAAGGAAGGATGCTACCCATGGGGCAAGCGTCAGCAAACTAGAAGGAGATGCAGGAAAAGATAACGGGGGTCCAGCTGAATATATTTACAGAGATGGAGTAAAAAAATCACTACTTTTACTTTTTGTAAATGACTTATTTTTATGTACAGGACACACATTCTGCTCATTTTCTCCCTTCCCATTCTCATTTCTGTCCTCTGCCGACCTTTTCCTTGAAAAGTTCCTTTCTCTTATTAACTCATTTCGTAGCTGGTCCTTTCCCTCTGGAGCTTAAGGTTAGTGGCCCTGAGTGAGCCCAAGTGACTGGCAATTCCAGCAGCAAGGCAGAGATGAGGCGAATCTGTGTCAAAGCATGAGGCACTGCCTGTCACAGGCAGGCCAGTGACTGGAGGATTAACTGCGAGCCACACTCTATGCTCACATTCTCCAGGCAGCTCCATGCACTACTGGTCATTAGTAAGTATGAAACTACAGGGATCTGAAGGGAAGTTCCTTAGAAAAGCAGTGGTCCCCAGGGCTCAGCACTCTTCTTGGAAGGCAGCTGGGAGGCTCTCGAGGGGACAGTGAACACACAGTGGACAGCACTCAGAATGTTTGAGCACAGCAACAAACTGATGGCAACTATTAAAACTCAATTTGTCCCTCAACATTTTTTCCTACTCTTTCTCTCATTGTTGCTACTGAAGGTTCAACAAGGGACACTAATTACAGGAAGTTTTAGTAGTAATCAGAAATCCCTTTTTCAATATCTATTAAGTACTTGGCTGTATGTATGAATGTTCCTCAGGAAGTGTTCTGGTGCACTGTTAGGTTAAAAACTCAAGTGGAGGCTTTCAAACCAAACCCATGACACAAGTTTTTGCTAACAGGGAATCCTCATAGGTGGCAACATCATTCAGATAGCCAAAACATGCATGTGGAACTGGCTGAGCAGTCACGCAGTGAGCCTCACTCAGGCGGGGTTCTGACCTCCAGCCATCATTTCACTGAGGACACTAGTTTTTGCCATCAAATCTAGAGTCTAATATGCAGAGACTTCATCAGGAAAGGAGACATTTCTTTATAAACCAGTATTTCTGATAATACTTTACACAAACCTTCTAATAACCCCTATGATGGACCAACATCACCAAATAAAATTTGAGTAACCCTATTACTGTGTGAGGAAGTTAGAAAAGAAAAGATTTAACTCCTCACCCCATCTCGTCTATCACTCTCTCTGCACCTTTTCTTCGTGGCATCTTTTACTGATGCTTGTTGGAGAAGAGGAAGGGAATGAGGTATAAACACAGAGAAGCTGAGGTCTTTGCTTAAGGGCTTCAGCTCAAGGCCACACACCGATCTCTACTTCCTCAGTATCTTGGCAAAGGCACTCATTATATCTTAAGACGTTTAGTGCTACTAAAGCGAGGTGCCTTGGTGAATGCCTGTAATTCCAGAAGGTTGGGAGGCTAAAGATCACCTCCTGCACAACTTAGCCTCTCAAAAACAAGTAAATAAAAATAACTAAATAACTAACATAAAATTTAGAAAGGGGCTAAAGAGCAGCTCAGTGGTAGACTACTTGCCTAGCATGTGCGAGACCCAGGGTTCAACTCTCCAGTACTGAAAAAAAGTTAATGCTATTCATATTTATAATAAGGTCAAAATTATCTTTCAAAATTAGGTTAACATGCTAAAAATAGTAATTATGTATTGAACATTATATGGGTATTCATACATTTAACAAACTTCTGTCATTGACGCTAAGGAAGGCATGACCCTGACACAGGGCTGCACAGAAGTGGTAGAGGCAGACCTGGGGTTCCTCACCAAAGCCTAATGCGGTTACTTGGGTTAATGTGAACTAAATGAAGAGCTGGGCAACACGGAGGGCAAAAGAACCAACTCTGCTGGGGAACTGGGACAGCTACTCTCAGGATTTGATGTCTGAGTTTTACCTTGAAGAATGAACGTGAAGGAACCGGAAGGAAGGCATTCCAAGCAAAGGTTGACATGCTGGAGTGTCAGAGTACAGAGAAGGTGTGTGTGTTGGGGGGAGGTGTGATTGGAGATGACGTTGGAAATAGATTGTAAATTGTAATAGATTTGTGGATATTGGGGGACTGAACGCAGGGCGTTGCACATACTTTGCTGTATCCCCAGTTCCCTTAAAAATTTTTTTAAAAAAATCTTGAGACAGGGTCTTGCTAAGTTATGTAGTCTGCCTCTGGCCTTTAACTTGTAATCCTGCCTCAGCCCCTTGAATTGCTGGGATCACAGGCATGCGCCACTGCACCCAGCTGTATTGTAAAGAGTTTTGAATAACAAGCTGAGTGCGCTGGTGCATACCTGTAATTCCAGTGACTAGGGAGCCTGAGGCAGGAGGATTCAGAGTTCAAGGCCAGAGGCAGCCTGTGTAACTCAGGGAGACCTTGTCTCAAGATAAAAAGTAAAAAAATGGGCTAGGGGTGCATCCCAGTGGTATAGTACTTGCAAAGGCCCTGGGTTCAACTCCCAAGTACCAAACACAAAAAAAGTGTCTTGAATAACAAGTGAGAAAAGTAGATCTTTTCTTGTAGAGAAATGAAGGGCTTTATCAGCATTATTTTTCAGAAAGCAACCCTAGGCTGACAATATGGAAGTCCTAATGGGGCTATGACATGGGCCTAGAGTAAGGCACATGTAGTGGAGGTGTAAAGGCACAGTGAAACCTGAGAGCTATTTCTGAGAATAACTGTCAGCATACAGATGGGGAGGAGGAGGGAGGCACAAAGGATGACCCTGTTTCTTGCATGGGAGGCTTGTTGTTGTTGTTGTTAGGTGCCGTCAAGTCAGTATCCAACTCATAGCGACCCTCTGTACAACAGGGGAAACACTATTGTCAGTGCTTCTCTGCTGTTCATAGGGTTTTCAATGGCAGATTGATTTTTGGGAGGGGGTTGCCAGGTCCTTCTCCCAAGCCTGCAGCACCTGGTGTTCCCAGGCGGTCTCCCATCCAGGTACTAACCATGCCCGACCTTGCTTAGCTTCCAAGATCTGACGGGATCGGATTCCACAAGGCTATGGCTGCAGGCGCATGGGAGGCTAGGCAGAGGTAATTCCAATACATGAGTCATTTTCCCATTTTAAAAAGTAAGCAGTTGGTGACCTTGTCAGGGGCTTTGTCAGGCCTTATCAAACTATTCCACATACTCCAGTCAACCAACCAGTGCCATAGCAGTTGACCTGCAAATTCTTAACCTCTCTGTATGAATACGGTCATGAACCTGTCACTAGGGCAAAAGAGACTTGAGGCTCACCAAGGTAAAAGAGGACAAATTTCAGCCAGTCACTGGAAGCGACGGGTAGGAAAACACCCTCTGAACAGGGTGTGTGGGGTCATAAGCAAAACCAGTATGACATGCTCTTCATAAAATATTGATACTTCTATGATCCAATAATTCTACTAATCTAGCCCAAGTAAATAATAAGAAAGAGCCTAAACAACATTGTTTTGGAGACATTCATCATCATATTAGTTATAATAGCAATAAATGGGGTGGGGGGGGGAACCTGTGCCCAACAATAAGGGAATATTTAATGACACTCAGTACAACCGTATAACAATAAGGGGTTTCTATTGAAAAGGATCATGTGCAGTCTAAACTTAACCATGTAAAAAGGACAATCAAAAAGTATCTAGAAAGAAAGGAAAATGTGCTGTAAAATGCCTGTAATCCTGGTGATTCAGGAGGCTGTGGCAAGAGGATTGCAAATTCAAGGCCAGAGGTAGCCTGCCTAATTTAGCGAGACCCTGACTCAAAAAAAAAAAAAAAAAAGAGGAGCTGAGGGTGCAGCTCAACGGTAGAATGCTTGCAAAGTATGTGTGAGGCCCTGGGTTCAGCCTCCCTATACTGCAAGAAAAAAAGAAAATGTTAACAAAGGTGAATTTCTCTTTATCTTTTATATATTTATTAAAACAATGAAATGAGTTACTCGATAGCAAGTCAAAAACATAGAAAATGGAAAACTCAAACACATGGTGTTTGTTGTTAGGTGTTGCTGAGTTGGGTTCGACTCATAGTGACTCTCACAGGGATTTCACTGGCTGATTGCTTTGGAATTGTTTTGGGAGAGGACTGTTATGTCCTTCCCCAGTTTCTGCAGTGCTGGGGATTGAACCTGGGTCCTCAGAGAGTGCAGAGCAGCACTCTACCAACTAAGCTAAACCCCAGCACCCCCAAACACTTATTGTTGTTACATGCCATGAAGTTGGTGTCCAACTCATAGTGACCCTATGTACAACAAGCGAAACAGTATTGTTATTGCTTCTCTGCTATTCATAGGGTTTTCAATGGCTGATTGATTTTTGGGAGTGGGTTACCAGGTCCTTCTCCCAAGCCTACAGCACCTGGTGTTCTCAGGCAGTCTCCCATCCAAGTACTAAACAGGCCCAACCCTGCTTAGCTTTCGAGATCTGACAGGATCTGACACCACAGGGGTATGGCTTTAGGCCCCCAAACACATAGATACACATATATTCAAACTTCCCTACCTTGGCAACACACACATATGAGAATATGGAAGACAAAAGTTCACCCTGAGCTTGGGTCTAAGAAACTCATCCAGGCAGTGTGGTGCTTTCTGAATGATAGTGATCCACTCAGAAGCATTTCAACCGACTCTAAGAAAACTAAACAACGCAAGCAATGTCAAAGATCAAATGCACAAGAGGGTAAGGGGGCACCTATATGAATAATGTACATCAAAATGCATAAATGGAAATGCCACAATGAAAAGCACGTCAGAATGAATCACATTAAGGTGTACATTAAAAATGTCAAAAAAAAAAAAATCTAATGCCAAGCTATGGAATAAAACACTGTGTAGATACTCACTCAATGATTGCATGACACCACTGTTGAAAAGAATATTTACAAAATGATGGAAGAGAAAAAGTAACAACTATGAATGCCTTCAAAACGATGGGCTGAACCAAGAACTTTTGATTACACATCAGGTGAGATTAAAGCTTCTCATTTTGTCACAAAAATAATTCCTTTTCTAAAGTCCAAGAGGATTAAAAATTCAAAGTAGCAAAATAATGACCACAAAGGCAGTGGAGCCCCATACGTGAAAACCCACAGAGACTGGACTCATGCTGCTGCTGTGAAACTGTTTTCCTGCAGAGAGTGGGCTGACTAGTAGAATCCTAGTTTTCAGGTATTTCTACCAACTTCTCTCTGTTCCATGTAAACCCTACTTATCACTGAAACCTCAGAAGCATCTCAAGAGCAACTGATTGGCAACTAGATTAATTCAGATTTGAAACCAGGAAGCTATCTTATTTGATTTAAAACACTGGGAGTGCTAGCTATATGGCACCTCATCACTATCAACCCACCACCAGCTAGTAGCACTGGCAGGACCCTCCTCATGGTGGCTCTAAATTGCCTGGGGACTCTCCAGAAATGCTTTTTGGCCATCCTTAACTCTCAGGGCCTAGTGAAGGCCGAGGTGGTTCCAATACCCTGGCCTGGGTGAGGCTGCAGTGAGCAGTGGATGTGCAGCATCAAGCCAACAGGGACTCTAAGCGCACCACACGCTAATCTATGATAATCGCATGCCAGAGACGTCAACAGAGAAATGCTGCCCGCTGTTGATTTGCAGGGGGCTGTTTTCCAAGATATCCTCACATTTAGTCTGTGTGAATCACAATAAAAATACATCTATTATGCCAAATTTCACTTCTTAAATATAGTATAAAACCAAGCCACATTGGTCCTTAAGACATGGACTAGTCACTGCCTTACTGAATTTTCATGTGAAGTAAACAGAGGACTCTTATTTTTGGAAAAGCCTTGGCAATCTTTACCAGGATGGCTGGCACCTGGCCCAGATGAGATTTTCATTAATAAGGCTCTATAGACATATTTTCGCTTTTGACTTAATTTCTCTTAAAAGGCCAATGACTTCAACGGGCTTCAAAGCACAGAGTAAATTTTGGTTGATGGACAGATCTTGGTGTCCCTATTTCTTACATGTTTGCGCCTTCGCTAGGTATGCTGTTCCCTTCCATTTGGGTTAATCTGAGAAAGCTCTGCCAGAAGGTTTAGAAACCTTCAGAAACAAGGAGACATGGCGATAGCCTATGGAACTTGAACTTCTACCTAATAAATTAATAAAGTCACTACAGTCTTTTTAGGGAGCAGCACAGCCTGAGGGTACATGTAAGAAAGCACTCTAAGCACTCAGCCTAAAAAAGAACAGAAATAAAGACTGGGAATAGCCAACTACAAACACTCACTTTGTATCTGGCTATCAAGACAGTTGTTCCATGTAATTCTGACTACTACACTGAGTGCTCCAATGGGCTTGCTTACTACCCTGTGGTCACACCTGGGTTCAGATCAGCCCTGGTGTTTCATTTCCTCCTTCTGGCCTCCATCTCACCAATCAGAGAGCATTCCAACATGAAATGCTTGAAAGTGTTTATAGCTTGAAATGACTTTTGGCCTCTTTCAGGATAAAAGTTTGCTTCTGTAACTGCAATCAACATCGTGTGTTAGGAGCCTGGTACCCTTTGGCCATGGTGGCTCCATCAGCAGTTCAGTTTAACTCACAGAATGCTCAGACATATGCTCTCTCTCTTTTGGATTCAAATATGAGAACATTATCTTGTATCACCTATGACCACAATAAAAATGCAATGTGTTTCGGTGGCAGAGCTAAAGAATTCAGCATTGGGTTTTCCTCCTCCATTTTTCCTGGATTCTGGTTAATGTGAAAGGAGGAAGAAGTGACAAGACCTTAAATGTTTACTCCTTCTAGAATGACTTCTTCACCTGCTTAAACTTTGCACTCTTATGTCTATTCAAGAAAAGAAGCCATAATAAGCTGTAAACTTGGACTTTATTTTTCCTTGAGCTATTTTAATTACATCATAAAGCTAACTAACGGCTGGGGAATCAAACAGTATTGTTTTCTTCCTCTATCAAGATCCAATTTAGAACCTCAGGAATCACTGAGGTGGACACACCACTGCTGCTGACCCCAACCATGATGCTGGAAATACATGAGCCCCTGAAAAGGAAGTATCTCCAGACTGTGGACCCTCCTTCCTCCATGGAAGGATGTACAACCCCAAATACACTCTAACCTATGTTATAGTTGGGTTTTCAATTTCTGCCCTGGAGACAACTTTCTTGGATGGGTATTTCAGGTTCTAATTCTGTCCTGGTGGCCACAGTGTGGGAGTCACTTCCTGGGAGGAAGTTAGGCAGCTTTAGAAATTGCATCAGTTCTTTTAAATCTCCTGTGTACTATTCAGAGGCTGGAAAAGTAATTTACTCTAGGATCCTGGTGGCCAAGAAGCTAAATGCAGCTCTTGCTCTGAGAATAAGTCCCCCTGTGAATCAATCCAACACAGTGTTATAGAGGGACATTTGTTCGTCTGCATATTGAGACTGAGGGTCCACTGAGAGCACTGTTCTAAACCTTGGGACCCCACAGTGAACAAGGCATTCAAGGCCCCTGTCTTCAGGGAGATGCTCCTGCAGGTCTCATCAGCTTTGAGCCCACATCCAAATGGATGTGCCAAAGGTCTTGAAAAAATGTGCCAATAGCAGGTCCTTCTTATAACATTCCACTTCAGTGTAGGCTCCTAAGTTCAAGGTTTGTGGTAGTTATAGAAAACTTTAAGGAAATCATTTAGGCAGGTGTAAAAAGGTACTTGGTCTGCAGCCATAGCATCCTGGCATCTGATCCCGCCTGATCTCGGAAGCTAAGCAAGGTCAGCCTGGTTAGTCCTTAATGGGGGACCGCCTGGGAATACCAGGTGCTGTAGACTCCCTAGAGAAGGATCTGACAATCCACTCCTGAAACAATCCACCACTGAAATGAATAGCAGAGAAGCACTGACAATAGTACTGGGCATGAGCATGGCACAGTGTCGGGGAGTGTTTCATTCTGTTGCACACAGGGTCGCTGTGAGTTGGACCTGACTCGACAGTACCTGACAACAACAAAAAGGTATCGGTATACCATGGATAACATTAGATCTAGAAAAGAGAGTGGAAAAAGACATCCAAGTATGACTAACAATACAGCAGACTTGATGACAAAAGTACTTTTTAAAATGTTATTGTGTACCTGTAATAATGCATTACAATATTCTTCAACCCACAAAGGAATAAAATGCATCTATTATCTTATATTTTACTTTCCCTTAGCTGATAAGACACCTAAATCCCTGGCCTGTGATTACATTTTTGTTTTTGTATTGCATATTAGGTGTATGCTGGGCACAAGCTCCACGCTTAGAAAATATATGAGACATTAGCACTGTCTGAGAAACTCACTTCATACGCACACACTTAAACATAAAGAAGAGACTTAACTGGAAATTGCAAGAAGCAGGAAGAATCTGGGCAAATAAACAGGTAAGAAGCATGTAGACTGTTAGAAGCACAGACAACTGAGTTTGAACATGTTGGCTCAGGGGACATCACAAACTATAGCAGCATGAAAGGGGGATCAGTTGGAGTCCTTCATGGACACAGGACCTACACACTTTCAATGATGCAGAGATCTAATATGTGGCAATTCTGCCAGCATAGGATTGAAGGTTTTTAGCTAAAAAAACACAAAGAAATGTTTACTGACTTAATTAAAAAGTTGAGTATTTTATTTTACCACTATTAGCTTCTAATAAAGAAAGCATCTGATCTTAATTCATCTTTATGAAAAAAGGGACAAATATTATCATGTGGTCTGATGCCTACCTCTATATAACATCATCTTAATTGCTGTGTAAACCAGCTTGGCCATAAGGCCCTTTTTAGAAGTCCATTTTAGCTTTATTTTATTCCATTTATTTCTTGGTATGGGAAATCTAAGTCTATTTATAAAGATCAAAAGAACTTTTCAAGTTTCTTCAACATACTGGAATAAAGTAGGTTTTCCAAATCAACAGGAGAATGATAAATTTTCCTGAGGTCCACAAACAGAAATTTCACCAAACTGGTACACACAGTGCCTTTTGGTTGATTCCTACTACATGCAAACAGGGCACAATTACTCAGTAATAAGAGTGTAATCCTGATATGAAGTATCTATTATGGGGTGATTCGCAGATCATGGTTCAAGGAAATATTTTGTTTTCAACTTTAAATGTGGTCTCATTTCATAGCAAGAGTGTGTCATCTTGTTAGGAAAACCTTGAGGTGGGAGCCACTGAGCTTCCGAGGCTGGTCAGTCTCAGCACCTGCAGAGATGTTTCTGGAAGATTCCACCAGGAGCTTGCAGAGGGTCCTCATCAGACGGGCCCTCCTGTGGTCTCCCTGCCCCTGATACACAGGTTTGGCCTCCAGGACAGAAAGCAGCAGGAAAAGGTAGATGCTGGGCAACTCTCTGAGCCCCGGCACCAGCCTCCTTCTCTGCGGCAGACTAACACAAGGATGTGGGGCAGCAGCTATGCAGCCCACAGGGCCTCTGGAGATAACTAGAACAGCATGAATGTCTGCTTACACGGCTGGGGGCCTGCAAGGAACACTGAAAGGAGAAGAGAGAGCTGCTTATGCGATATGCATGATGAGGTGCTCCCTAGGGTGCAGGGCAAGACCTAAATGAACTGAAATCAAGCACTCGTCATTTTTGTTGCGGTAACTTTAGACCACGTCCAAAGTCAGTGCAGTTTATGATGTTTTTATTCTCACACCCTCTATACAATTCACAGAAAAGCATCTGTTTCCCTTACCTTTTCAATAAATCAGTTCTCTTTCCTTTCATTTACCTCTCTTTAGCACTAACTGTACCAACCCGGGCATTGGTGTAGGGAGCACAGTGACTGACAGCTCTGAGGAGGGAGCTGGAGGTATACACAGCTCTTCCCTAGGAGAGCAGGCCCAGTGAGAAATGCCGCGTGTCCTGGGATCCCACTGGACCATGTGCTATCAGTAGTTCATGGACTAGCTTCTCAAAGTAAACAAAAATTAACAGTCCCATTTCCTCACTCTGACAACATCCGGAGGCATGAAAGGATGGTGAGGTTTGTGCTAAGGCATTGTCAGTGAACATCTGTGCTTACAGGAAACACACTACTTCTGCCTGGATCACAAGAAGGTGCCTGAGATAGAGCTATGGGCTTTTGAAGATGAGAGTAGACAGGATTAGGTACTCCACCAAAGCATTACCTGAAATATTCTCATCCTTCATTATATCCAGACCTTCTCTTGGAGAAGGCAGATGTTCCATCCCACCATGAGATACTGAAATCCACTTGGTGTATGTTACTCAGATCAGCGGCAGTCTGTGTTACAGGAGCAGTAATTCTACTGAACCAACTTACACTCAGATTGTGTTTACTGTTTAGAAAGTCCTTTCACATTGGCGCACTATATTATATAATCTTCACAGCACTTTTGTGAAGCACAGGACACCTTATAGATGACGCAACTGAGCTTGAGTTGTAACATGTCACCAAGACATGTAGCCAGTATATGACAGAGTTGTGATCATAACCTTTTGGCTCCAAGGTAAGTTCCTTCCTATGTGCAGAAGCTTTTAATTTGAAGGAACTGTACTGGAAAAGTAGCTGTGAAAAATAGTCCCATGAAGATTCCAACATCAAATAACATTATGGTTTAAAAATGTGCATATTAAACTCCACGAATTGTGAACTTCAAAGGTGCTGAAATAGCTGGGCGTGGTGGCACATGGCTGTAATCCCACCAATCTGGGAGGTGGTGGTAGGAGGATCGTGAGTTTGAGGCCAGAGGCAGCCTGGGTAGCTTAATGAGACCCTGACTCAAAATAAAAAATAAAAAAGGGGTTGGGGTGCAACCCAATGGTAGAGCACTTGCAAAGTATGTCCAAGGCCCTGAGTTCAATCCCAAGTACTGAAAAAAAAAATGTTGAAATAAATATTTACTATATTTGATTCCTGATATGTATTTGTCTCTCTGTGTGTAGCTCTAAGGAGATACTGTTTTGATAGTCAGCCTTAAACAGACATCTAAGAAAAAGAAATGCTATATAATACAATGACTCTCTATAAAGTACAGACCTCTACTCTAGAGAGAAATTTTATTTAGTCATATGCTCCTTGAGGATTACTATACAGTTATACCATCACAGCCAACTGAGAAGAAATACATTTCCAACACAAGCCAGGCCAGCTTGACTCCCTGTGAAACTCTACTTCAAATATTAAGATAATTGTATGCATAGTAAATATAAAAAATTGCTAACCCCTGCATCAGACAGATGTACTTGCAAGAGAATCTTTGTTTTTGGGGGGGCAGTACCTGAGGGTTGAACCTAGGACCTCAGGCATGCTTTGTTGCTTTCTAAGTGTTCTACCACTAAGCTGCACCCCCAGCCCACCTTTTACTTTGTATTATGAGATAGAGTGTTGCTAAGTTATGCAGGCTACCTCTGGACTCAAGCTTGCAATCCTCTTGTGTCTGCCTACCACACTGCTGGAATTATAGGCATTTGCCATCATGCCTGGCAGAAAATCATTTTTATGAACCCCCTTATCATAGAGCTCGTTTTCACAGATCCTTAAAGATATACGATCCTTATAGACATTCTAGAGATGACTTGAAGTCATATAATCAGAATATCTTAACTTTGTTCACAATACAAATTATGAGCACATATATATTTATATTTTGTGTATTATATTTAATAAACACAAACTGTGATCAAAAAATAACTAGCCTTTGACAAAAACAAGTGAGAAATATGCACTAAGGAATTTCTAGCCAACAAATATAAATCTAAATATGACCTCAAATAGCTCCTAAATAACATGTAGTTACAAATAAATAAATCCTTGCCAAATCATAGTTTTCAAGACAATATTCTATGTATTGAGTTACATTTATGACTTAGCCAGCCCAGAGTTGTTTACTGAAGATTGGTCCACTTCTCTTAGAGCACTTTGATGGGGACACACCTGAGCACCCTGCGTTCCACAGTCAAAAGGTAAGATGTAGTAATAGTATGGTTCTGAAGATCCCATCTATTATAGAAAGAAAGGTCTTTATGATCAAGGTAGTGCTCTTGCTAGATACTGTCTGACCAGGAACGACTGAACTTGAGCAAAGGTGGTCCCATCGGAATTCTCACGGCTCCCCTTGCCAAGGCTGCTACAGTCTGGCACTGGGCATGGGCAAGGTGTTCATCCTCACAGGCACAGTGAGTCTGATGGCTTCACGGCTACTGGTTTCCTTGTCTGCCACCCTCTGAGGAGTCAGGGAATAAAGATCTCATTCACGCACTGAAACAATTTTTGCTCTGGAAAGGATTTAGAGAAGCATGTAGCATGCAATTGGTGATAAGGCTGCAGGATACTTTATACCAACCCTCCCTCGAGTGGTGAAGCATGTGATAATGAAGGAGCGGCCACTTACAGGACACCACATCTCATCTGTCACCACACATAAGAATTCCCACCAGACCTTTTTTTTCCACCTGATACATACTCAAGTCATCTTTTAAACCATCTTTATAGTTCAAAAGACTATGAAAACACAACCTAAGTTTGTGTGTATTTGTGTAGGAAGCCAGAATACAAAAAAATCAGAAAATCAATTAAGATGTTCCATTAAAATGATTGGGTAATTACTATTTAGTTTCTTTCTAGTAGAAGGATGAATTCCCTAATGATGGGTATTATAAGCAATTAGACAAAGCTGTTCACTTTTCAAAATTAATCATCAATCCTATTAATTATGCCTGTATTACACATCCTATTAAATTAGCACACATAATATGAGGCCTTCACACATCAAAGGAGAAGCATTATCACTGCACATTAGCAAACATTTTTGTTTTGACTACTAAAAAAAAAGCTCAGTTTCACAGCAGGTATGATGTTCCTATAGCTCTATGCCCGAGTAATTAGGGAGAAGCATTCCCCTGGGGAGGAGCCCTGTCCCAAGTGGGGTAAGGTGATCTGTGTGGTCACTGAGAAAGCCTCAAACAGGACACATGCAAACATTGGTCCTCGGTATCCTCCAGGAAAACAATCACATGCTTTAGGACACGCCACCACACAATGGTGGGTTTCCTCCCTTCTCCTTTGCCTAGTGATCTCTGTGTGATGATGAAGATCTGCTGCTGAGCCAATCGTTAAGGGCCTTTTGGAAGGCTGCCCTTACCCAGGCAAAGCACTCTTTATAGAGTGACGAGGCTTACTATAGGATAGCAGGACCTCTTAGCTGGTAAGAGAACAAGTCCTAAACCACACTGGAGAGTCAGAGAGGAAATCCTTAAGTCACCATCATGAAGTGAACTCCTAACACTCAGCTGTAGCAGGGCTACATGAGATACGGTGAACCCTAACAAGGCTACTTACAAAATAAGCATGATGTAGAAAGATGTAGTACTATTTCAATTATACAATACATGTGGAATATTAAGATGAATGAGTGAATATACCACATAGTTCCTGTTTATCAAATGCAAAATCTCCCCAACAGTTCTTGAAGGTAGGTCATAGGTTTACAGAATACAATTGTACATGTGTCAAGGTAGGGGTGGGGACTGTCGGTGAGGGAGACAGAGAAAGAAACAAATTTCCACTATACCATTATGAGTTTATATGAACTGCAATTCAGTGAAAATGCTTACAATCTAAGACTAAAAATCACAAATTTGGGTCAAATTCATCTTTCCTCCTACATTAAAGAAGAACGTGTCATTTACATGATCCAGGGATTAGAAATATGGAGGGAAAAAATGACAGAAAGGATGGACACAAGATATTATGACTTGCAGGTTTCTTTCCAGTTTTGAATTGGTTAAGTTGGTTTTGTGAGAAAGAGAACTGATTTACTATTATCATATGGCAATGAATTTACTACTTGAGTAATTCATTAATTACTAACTTGCCAATTATGCAGCAAAACACAACAGGAACTTTTAGCTAAACAAAACAAATTGAGAATTTTCAACACAAGAGAGATTTGTTGTTAGATTTTTCCTTTGAAGGTAATGTGGAATTCTCAGACCTCTGGGCCCTGGTTTCCCAAGGATAAGTCAAGGGTATTTTGTTATTAAAGTCCTGATATGTAAATAGGGTAGTACTAGCTCTATTTTTTCCCCCTGCAGCCTGAAATTATAGCCTAGTTGTATCTTCCACTTTGCTATCACCAAAGGCAGTGCCATTTCTTGTATGAATTTTTGGTCAGTCTCCTGAAAGAGCAAGTGGCATTAAACTAGGTGCATGTCTTGTTATGTTTTTAGCTTCATTTAGGAGCTACAAAGCTTATAGGTACAGAGAAGCCAAGGTCCCACTCTCTAAGAGCTACCAGATGTCTCAATTTCGACAGATACTCGATACTCCTGCTCTCTGGCTGTGCTCCCAACCAATTATTAACAGCCTCCATTTCACTTTCAAAAGCATGATGGTATGAATAATAAATTATATAGGTGGTTAGTCTAAAGGAGAGAATCCAGTTTCCAAAACATTTAATACTCTTTTGTTATTACATTGAGAAAATCTAGCTCTGTAAAATTCCTGAGAATAGATATTATATTTTTAACTGCCATAAAGCTCTGCCTGTGGCCAGAAGATCTCTCCTTTCCCCAGGTATCACTTCAACTATTTGCAATGATTTGTGTGTAGAAAGTATGCAAAATCTCCAACAATAAATGCACAATATCTGCAATTAACACAACTGACATAATTTTTCATTTGCTACTCTGATTACGGGTTCAGTATTGGATTGAGATGTGTCTTGTCTTTCATTTGACTTTATGAGCTTCGCTGGATACAAAAGCAATAAAGAGAGTGAGAGCCTTGGGAGTAGGGACTGTCCTTGATTAGTGCCAGCTGTCTCAGCCTCGCCTTCTGGTCCTCAGAACAGCATCTGGCTTATGTCCACAGGACCAGTTTGGATGTTAGGCGCTAATATGCGTATGTCCTCTGCTCACAAGATGTATCACCATGGGTCACAAGAAGGAGAAGGCTGTTAGTTATACCTCACTCTGTGTGCCTAGGCCATCAGCATGGATGACATGGCTTCAACAGAATCAGTTAAGTGTACTTATGCACTTAGTGTACTCTAACATGGGAAACAGTGGGGAAAAAATGACTACTGAAAATAATCAGGTAGAGAGAATTCTGATATTGAAAATAATAAACCAGCAAAGGATCCCAGTACTATAATGTAATTTTGATAGAGGATTTCTTCATTCTTAACATGTTCTATCTTGGGAGTACATCTTTCCCATCTTTTCCTGCTTCATATTCCTACACTGGGTCTATATGACATGTCAACCAGAAAACTCATTCTAAAAAATATTAACTGATGTAGGCAAATGGCTGTTAACGTCAATTTAGTGGCCACTGGTAGAGATGAAAGTTTTTTTTTCTTGTTCTTACCTAGGCAGTAGGGGCAACACTGGCCTTTTCTTAAAACAGGTCTTTCACAGGATACGGAAGGGCAAGACTCAGAGTAACAGCTAATTACGCTATCCATGCACACGCAGCTGGTACAAACGTCAGGCTTCCAGGACTCAGCTGCCAGGAATATATCCCCTTCATCATTTTTGCAGTAACTAGGCACGCTCTCATTATGGGATGAGGAAGGCTGAAGAGGTTCATCTGGAAAAACGAACACACAGGTCAGCAAAGGTGATGCTGCAGGCCGCAACTGTGCAATACAGTGAGTGCCCCTCAGACTGACAAGAACACTTCTAGGCACTACGGCTCTGGGTGCCTCCTTACAAAATGCTCTGTCACAAATCAGGAAGTCTGATTTAGACAGGGTCTTGAATTTTAAAACAGCATAACAAAGATCTAAAAAGACTTGTCACCCAGATTCTTTTAGCTGCTTATACAGCATCTTCATTTTCTTTGGGGTTGGTACAGGGACTTGGATCACAATAGGTGTAAGTTAATCAGGACAGTCCTGCCCCTGCACTCCCAGTCTCCTCTGATGGGTAGGGGGAGAATGTCACCTTGCTGTAGCTCAAGGGCTAATGAGGGGATTTCTAGGAAAGCTTTTGCTTTCCTCAGAGGGTGGATATGATCCTCCCACCATCCTTTCACGTTTCCTGCCTTGAGTATGAGTGTGTTGACTGCAGCTGTCACATCCTTATACCTATACAAGGAAGGCCCTATCATTCCTGAGATACTGAATCAATGCAAATATATCTGCTTCTAAGCTCTTGTAAAGTGTGTGAACCTCTATTTGTTTAAAAATTGTAGCTGGGTTTTCTTACTTGCAGCCACATGCAATACTAACCAAATATAATTTCACAATACTAGCCTATGAAAAGCCATCTATCTATAATATTTCACAGTTCAGACATTCATGTTAGTGATTGCCAGATAAGATATCTAAATCACACACAAGTATGCAACCACAAAGAACCATCTGCAAATCACCTGTGTTTCTGCTATTGAAACTTATACCAGAGGGTCCCCAGATCAGGTTACAATTTGAAACAGAAAATAACATCACCAGAAAACTCAGATATTTCTTTGGGTACTGGTGTCCAAATTAATGAAAATTATAGCTAGAAGCAGAAATCTGATATGAGAAAGGAAAGTGTTGAGTGAGGTTTCTACTTAAGAAATGTCACAATCTATTTAATGAGAGAAAGTGTACTTCCAACTACTCTCACCACTCAAGAGTCTAGAAACAGCTACGGTAGTTAAGCAAACTCCTAAGAGAACCACATTTTCTCAGGGGATACACAAAGGTAGTCATATGTTCCTCTCTGAATCAACTTCATGAATTCTGCTATTTTCAGCCATGAAACAGAAATAACTGAGATAGACATGTAGCTATCACATGATGCAGAAGCTCTAATATCACATTTTCCATCCATTTGCCTCACAAATACACCCTCCAGCCAACAAGTTTGATTTGACAAGAAGAGCCTTTCTGAAGACCAAGGCAGTTGCTTTACTTGGGACCCTCCCTGAGAGCTACAGGAAAGTCAGACTAATGGTATTGGCCCAAATTGTGTCCTTTAAACTGCAACCATCTTTCCTATCACCAATCCCAAAGGCAGAGGCACAAGGAAAGAACAGTCACTGGTTCCTCTGTTCCCAATGCACTCTGGGTCCTATTTCATCTATGGTTCTTTATATCCTGTGAGATTAAAGATGGCAAGATGGGATTACTTTCTCATGACCTTTTTGAGGTCATCTATGCCTAGGTATACATTCTTCTTTAAGGGACTGACCATCAGTAACTTCTGCTTGGCTGGAAACAAGGACAACTTATGGGATCCAAACTAGGCCTTAAAAAACACAATGTTTCTGCAGGTTATGAGAGTTTAGCTCTTGTAAGTAAAGTCCAACTTTGTGGCTAAAAATTTAGAAGAGGAAATGGGGATAGCAGTCACAAGGCAATGAAACAGAGAAGAAAATGAACACCCTAAGATCTATAGGTCTCTTACTGAGGCCCTGAAAAGACCCCAAAGGACATCAGGCGGTGCGGCAGTGATGAAATGGGAAGTCAAGCTGGGACTTAAGAGTGGGGAGTCTTCTTTCACTAGGCAGGGGGCTCCTAGCCAAACATTGCCTGGAAATGTCACTTGGAGTCTTGCTCCTGCTGACGTCCTTCTGTGGGCTTTTCTTCCCATTTTCCCCATGCAAAAGACCATTTCTACTTTTACTTCCAAATTTTACTCCTTTGTTTTATTTTTATCAGTGTCTTTCATTGGTGGTCATTCTTTTTTTTTTTTTTTTAATTTCTTTTGTACCTCCCTATCTGTTCTGTGCTATGCTTTTTTTCCAACTCTAGAAAATAATGAAAGAAAGATATAAAGTTAAAAAAATGAAACAAATGCAATTTGATCATCTCTCATTTTTACTCTGGGGAAGCAGTACACCTTTGTGTGCAACTGTCCCTCGTGAACCCACTTCTGTGCAAGACCTCACTATAAGCCAGGCCAGAGGAAGGCCAGAGGGAATGACAAGGTATCCCAGAGACGGAATTGCCACGTGGGATGCAGCTCTTGTGTACAAGTAAATCATTTTCAGACATTTTAGAATGTGGTAATCTAAGATAAGAGATGGTATTTTTCTAGAGGTATAACACACCACTTATCAATGCTACTCTTGAAATTTACTGTGATGTGAAAAAATTGACATTTTGAGCTTCAGGTTTTTTTACCTTTTTATTGCTGCAATAGAGCTATGAATGGAAAGTCCAGAAAGATTCATCATGGGTGGGAGGCTCACTTTAAAATATAGATTACCATGTATTCTCGAATCTAATCCACACCCATCTGCAACCATACTACCCTGGCAGCTGATCTCATCAGCTCTTGGAAGCTAAGCAGGCCTGGGCCTGGTCAGTACTTGGATGGGAGAATGCCTGGGAATACCAGGTGCTGTAGGCTTGGCAGAAGGACCTGGCAGCCTACTCCTGAAACAACCAGCCATTGAAAACCCTATGAATAGCAGAGAAGCACTGACGATAGTGCTGGCTATGGCACAGTGTCAGGGAGTGTTTCCCTCTGTGTACATAGGGTTGCTATGCATCAGACTCGACTTGATGGCACCAAAAACACCAATCCACACCTTTTCACCAGTTTTCAACAAAATCAGTTGCAGATTAGAATTTTGCATGTGGAATGGATTCATGGTTGAGAGCTGGAAAACCATGAATCCAATTCACATGCGATTCTAATCACATCTGATTTTGTTGCCCTCAAAACTCTTGAAAGGGTGCCGATTAGATTTGAGAATATATGGTATTCTGTCTGTGCTCTTATTCACAGATCTATGAGTGAACTTTAGAATGCTACTCTATTAAAAAGAAAGTCCAAAAGTTTAAGAAGAGGGATAACACTGAAGTATCTCTCAAGTGATATGGAAAGAAAAAAGTAGTCACCCAGGCCTAAGTTTATAAATGAGAATTGTAAGCCTGGCATAGGATAGAACGCTTGTTTGGATCCACAGAAAGGAACACAGAAAGACTTTCCTTGCTTGGCAGGAATCGTGGGGCTCTGCACAAGCGCACCTTTGTTTGAGGGGCCTTGCCTACACCATGTCTTGGAAGTCCCAGGAGGCTCATCGCCTAGAATGCTCCTCCTCTTCCTAAGCTGAACCTCTGAGACCAGTGTAACCCAGCAATGAATATGGGCAAGTGGTTCTGGAAGAGTGCCTTCCCCCACCACCCCTCCTACAGTCAATCCTGTGTCTACTCAAATTCTAGCCCAAATGGCACCTGGAGCATGTCTTTCTTTCCTCAAAGCTTCCCAGCCTAGCTGCACTCATAAATCCTCCCTTTCAAAGCACTCACCTCACTTTATCATCATTTATGTAAAGCAGGACACTAGAGCATTTGACTCTTCTTTTGGACTACCTACTCCAGAGGACAGGAATTGTTTGTTTTCATTAACCTCAGGATCCCTGGGGCTCAAGTCAGGTATCCCACCAATAGCTATAACATGAATAACCAATAGCTATAACATGAATAACATGTCACCAATGAACAGACCACGTAAGTGGTTTCTACTAGGAGGATGTAAACAGTCGTGGCTCTCTATTAACAGAGAAGCCTAGCAGGGTTTGGATGGATTTGGGCAAAACAGTGATGATGATAAAAATATGGTGGGAACAGGTTACAATATCCTACAAACTTAACACATACAGACTATTTAAGCTAGAAAAGATATTCCAGTAATTAAGCTTGTCAGTTTAATGGAGCTGCTAATTACATCAAAGATTTTATACTATGATGATGATAACTGGCTGTGATGTATGACGAAAACAGCAAATAACATGGCTGTCCTTACGTGTTCATCTGATGCAATTAAAAAAGTACCATCAACATGACCCCATGAAAGATTTGGCACTGACTATGCTGGATATAATTACAGAATCAGACTCCGGACAGCTAGCGAGATAATCTAACACAACAAAACAAAACAAACAAACAAAAACAAACAAACAAAACACAAACCCCAAAAACGAGGGGTTATGTTTTACTAAGCAAAAATGCATTAAGAATGTATACTCAGAAGGTCAGTACTTATTGATTTAAGCTGAAAAGCTGGAAAGATTAAGCAACACTGAAATAAAACCAGTTGTTCTGCCAACTTGGTAATTGTATATATCAAATTAAATATCTTTCAAAAAAGCCATATATTCTGATGCTAACTAGAAGTACTATTTTAGTTATAAAACCAGTAACTCACATTTAAGATTCTGAAAAATTTTTATAACATATTTGTTTCATGACTATAAATTTACCTGCTCAGGTCAGAAGAATAAAGAAGATAACAATAATATTCTTCATACATATGCAGTGTTAGTCACTTAATACTCTCGGATTTTAATTTGCTAACCTTCATAGGTTGGGGTGGCATCAGGCATATTTCAAAATATCTTCACTCCCTTTATATTTTCAAAGAAATTTATTTGCATTACTTATCAGTAACTATTTTTCATATTTGTTAGAGATAAAGATGGCTTTTTACATTAGCAAAATCATCTGCAATAATTTGATACAGAGGGACTGTCTCTGCTAAGATATATTCCTTGAGTGTGAGATAGAAGATTAAGGGAAAAAACCAGCAGGAACAATCTCCTTTCTTTGTCAAAGGCACCTTACGTGCCAGGCACAGTGACTGCATACAGATGTGGCTAACAGAAGGGAATGCATTTAGGAAGCAGGCTGCCAGATGTTCCTGCTTCAGTTCCGGGGTTTGGCCCACTCCCATGTGGGGCTCACCCTGACCTGCTGGCCCTACAAAATGACAATATCCAGAGCTGCATCCCTCCCTGCCAAGTGTGTGCTGTGGCATCACATGGGTTACCTGGACACTGTGGGCAGCAGGAGTCCTGGGTGCGTGTGGGGTTCTGGCAGAGCAGTGGGGGGCACACCTCGGTTTCACACAGCACCCGGCCACTGTGGCAGGTGCACTGAGTACAGGAGTCAATGTTCCACGTCTCTCCTTCCACAAAGTACTCTCCTCCGGGCGCATGGCAAATGGAAGGAATGCTGAGCTCTGGCTTCTGCACCACAAAGTCATCTGGGGAATGACACAAAAGCAAAACACAAGAAGTTACTCAACTGCAGTCTTTCCAACTCCTCCATAACCTGGTGCCGTTTGCTTTAAGGGAAAGAAAAGCTGAACTGTTTGACCTTATCAAGAGCATAGTGAAGAAAAGAAGAAAAAATATTCCATGCATAGAAATATAAGACAATGGCAGGAGAGCTAATCTGAAGAAGTAAAGTTCAAGTGGCTTGAGGCTGTCAACAGTAACGAGACTTCAATATGAGAATTAAATTACGGGGAGGGGACTCAGCTTGAGCATCCCTGAGAATGTGCAGGAGTTGTCTAGAATAAAGATCTTTTCATTTACTGAATGCTTGCTATGGTCCAATTACTTCCACACTAAGCACTTTCCACTTACTCATTTCATTACATCGACCTTGTGAGATAGGCACTGTTGTCCTATTTTACATAGGAGGAAATTGTGAGCTCAGAGTATTAAGTGCAGTCAAGGGACCTGAGCCCAAGCCTCTGGCTGTTTAGATAATGGATATGTCTCGAGATTAAACAAAACTTCCAAATGACGTATGCCCTATCTACATCATTATCTCTGGGATCCTGGGCACTTTCTGGTTGGAAATCGGGCCTGCTGTCAACAGGCCACACCTCATCTTGGCTGGCTGCCTGCACACGGAGCAGGAATGCTCTACAGAATCGACAGTCTGAAAACCCTCACCTGAGACTAAACATGTGTTGGGCGATATCATCATCCAGAGAGGGAAAGGCCGAGAGGCTGATGATAACTATGATTTCTTCCCCAGAGGAGAGGTGGTTTTGGTCCCTCGGTGAGATGGTAATGATAGAGAGAGAATTTAATGTTGAAATGTCTGGAGAGGTACTGGGAGTTGCCCTGAAGTTGTGCTGGGGAAATGAGAAGTATGAAGACATTAACCATATTCCTGTAGTCCAAACACAGCAAGCACTTCAAGGAGGTGTTGAGTGTTGAGTCCTGCTGAGAAATAGTCTGGAAACATCCGGGCTAGCCCAGGCCTGGAGTTTGGTGAAAGTCAGGCTTCAGGAGAACTACCTTGGTTGTGCAGAGATGCTCAGAGCTAAAATCACGATAGAGTGCACTAGGGCTGTTACTTTCAAAGCAGTGGGCAGCAGGAGATAAATGATGTTGATGGGATAAAGTAGTGTGGGCTGACTTCCAGTTAAGGAGGTAACTTTCAGGACAGCTTTATTTCAAGGGAACGAGGAAAGACTAGAACTCTGACCAAGTGGACACACCCCCCAAAACTGACATTAGTCAGTGCTTACATTTATTAGCAACTGTACCAAACTTTCCAGTATATGAATGCCTGAGAAGGTGATTAGAATGAAAGGAGCTGGGACAAGATGATAAAAGTATATTTCCTGTAGTTTATAGGGAAAGAAAAAAATTGTTCCAAAAAGCTTCAATAAGCTGTTAGAAAAAGGTTTGTTTATTGCATCCCAAAAGAGCTTACAGAGGACATTGCCACCTCTTTAAATGCTGACATGTAGAGGGGTTGTTAGAAGATGTAAATGTCTGCAGGTATCCTATCACCCTAATCCCTTTGCTATACCATGTTCATCAAGACAAAACACAAGATGGGCTAGCGAGATGGCAGAGGAAATTAAAAGGTAGTAGATGAGAAGGAGGGGAAAAATCTGAGAGTTATCATTTGGTGATTATTCTATTGGCAGAGTTCTGAAACTCATTTATTCCAGGACAAAACCAGCTGACACCTGAATGCAAGAGGGGAGAAAATATTCTTTAATGTATGAGCCCACTGAATACAATGGCTCTATGATCTCTAGGCAGAAGAACCCACATGTGGCAATCCACTAAAGATTATGGAAAAAACATAATTCTACACATCCATATATAGGAAAGTATTTTTGTATACATGTATCCAGAGAGTCACAATAAATATGTCAATACCTATGTATATAAGAACTTTCCATATCTTTATAATAATGATACTTCTGGTCCCACTGACTTTCGGTTCTCAGGTCAACCATCTGTTCTGAGCCATGTCTTTGTGCTTCCACCCAGCTGACTCAGACTTCCTCACTGAGGATGTATTTAACAGAAGACATATTTAACAGAGAAACAGGGGCAGATCTCCCCTTTATACATGCATACTTATAATAATTAAAGCACGGGTGTTATGAGAACAAATTATTTTTCCTTCCCCAAAGAGTCAATACAGAGTTCTAGCTCATTTAATTGTTTATTTACCTTCTGATCCTGTGGACACAGTGATTTTTCACATTTAACCAGTAAAGTACATGAAAAAGAAAAGAGTTTTGATACAGAGTGCATCAAACCAAACTATGAGGAAACAAGCACTATAATCTGTCCTCCATAGGGGTATGGAAGCTGTCAGTTTGATACTACAGTTACTGAGCTATGCAAAATCTCAGCTGAAATGGAACTTATGTGTTCTTTTCCCCCATTCCGTGCTATGGGAGGCAATGCAGGTATAGCCTGACTGCATGAGCCACCTTCCCTCCTTGGCTTACTGCAAAAGGGCTAGGCCTTGGGCTTTAAACTACACTCTTTGCATAGAGTCACCCATAAAGAGATACAGGATCAAGATGGACCAGAGGAAAAGTAATCATGGCTCCAAAATATGAGAATGTATTTCAACTTTAAAAGAAATCTGATATGAGAATCAGGACACTTCAGTTTTCTCTGACTTTCTGACTATTTTACTTTAGATAAAAGACTTAATTGTTCTGTGTGTTGATTCCAAATGAAAAACTGCTAAATGTATTCTTCCCTCAAGTGAAAGTGCCCTGCACAGAGGAAGAAATATTAAACATAGAACTGTTGAGCTCGTTAGATAAAAGGCACCAAATGAGGTATTATGGTAATAGCTGTTGTTATTGGCAATCATAATTCAGACTCCAATGAATTAGAAATCTGTTGTAGTTAGGTTGATTATTGTTATGATTTCAAATGTTTTGGATTTTGTGGTCACTCCAAATCTCTCCCCTTTTCCAAGAGTGCCAGATGCCCACCTATTTAAAAAAGAGCAATAGCCACAAACTTCAATAATTCTCTCTCAAGTACTACTCGGTAAGCTTTTATGAAATACAGCTAGCACCAAGCCCCTCAAATTAATAAGGCATTCAGCCTTAATACACTAGCAGTAAAACAGAGAGCTGGATTTAAGTGCAAAAGCCTACAAACCTTTCCAAAAAGGTAGTTCAAAGATAAATATAATTGAGTAAACCATTCAAAAATAAGGACAGTTTCAACAGCTTTAGAATTTTCTCTGGCTTCTGGCTAATCATCTCCAGCACCTGGCTGACTCTCTGGCTGTTGGTAATAGAAGCCACAAAGAGCCGAAAAGTGTCCGAGGGGTCAACCGTCCCTGAATTTCCCCCAGTAGCAGGTGTCTATGAGGCCCCACAAGGCAGACGCTGTTTGGCATTGGGAGCACACAAGAGGGCAGCCAGCTTTTACCTGCACATGACGGGCAGCACTGTCCAGGATGAATGGTGGGGTTGCCACAGGCAGGCACCGGGCAGGTGATCAGGGCACACATTTCCCGTCCACTGTGACAGTAGCATTCCCGGCACCCATCATGCCAGCTTTCCTCATTTTTATGATGATGGCCATCCATGGACAGACATGTGCCTGACAGGACAGGTGGCCTGGCTGAAGCAGGGACCTCTGGACAGACAGAAGGCAGCCTGGTAAAGAAGTAGCTATGGCACAGGAGAAATAGCCTGTTGTGTCCTCACACGGAACAGAATCTAGCCACCAAAAATTACGTCAAGGGAGGACGGTCAGTGATATGGGACATGCTCAGGGAAAGAATTTAAGTCAACAGGCTCTCAATTTTGAAAAAGAAAAAAGAGAAAGAAAGGTTGCAAATACATTTCTCTCCTATTGGTGGGATTAATGCTGATTTTTACTCCTTTCACTCTACTTTCTTATATTTTATATAATAAATAAGCATTTAAAAAATAATGGATGTTACACATGTTTTTGTATGGAGAATAATCATCCTGGAAGTTTCATCCAATGAGAAAATTCTGGCTCTCTTGCAGCTAATAGATTTTTGTTTCACAGAATGACTCACACAATTGACTAGATTTTTCTTTAACATTTTTAAAACAATATTACGGTGGTAACTGTCCAACTCTGAAAAAACAATGAACACACTTTAGGGATCTTTCATGGCTTCATCTGGGTATCATGCTGACCACAACAACAAAGTCGTGGGCTGCAGGGACATTCTAGGTGCACACTCAATGGCTACAGAGTGTCCCTGGAACAGGAAGTCTCAGGCAGTGGGGATGCCCAGGATGTGTGCTTATACACAGCTGTGGGATGGCATGGGTTTCTCAGCCCAAGTCTAAAATCTCATGGAAAATTCTGTCACCAGGAAATACAGGAAGAGACTTTTAGCTACACCCCACCCTGGAGGGCACTGAAAAGAGGCTCCTTCTTGTATCTGTTGTATCAATCCTACTCCTGAGCAGAGTGGCTTCCTCTTTATGGAGACCGAGGTAAACTTCAGCTTTAGGCTACAGCTTCTGAGACAAGTAAGAGAAGTGATGAATTTGGCCAACGTACTTAACCATAATATCCTTGCTTTAAATTCTGTTCTGAGCCTTTTAATGCCATTAAGATGAAAGGAGAAGGGAGTTCTATGAGAGGGTCCCAGAGAGAGTGACATGTGTGTCAGAGGTGGCAGCAATCACTCCAGCCATATCCGTTATAGGATGTCCTTCTGTTCTTTGTTTCAGTGCCCCTAGTTGCTATGAGGGGGAGGGGCCGTATGTTCACACTTACCTCTGCACTTGCAGATAAGACAGCCATGACTGTCTTGCTGGAAGCCCAGGGGGCAGATTTTACTGCATGGGAACTCTGGACATTTCTTACAGCGACAGATGTCACAGCCGTGCTTATTCTTCCTGGGTAATTAAAATTTTGCCAGAGGTCAGACAATCCAAAAGTCTCAAATGATGCCCAAGCACTCAGACCCAGGGGTCAAGGAAGTGATATCACCATTGAAGCAGAATGTGTTGACTTCTGCTCTCAAAACTCATGGGTGATGTATAATTAGGTCCCTGTGGTCATGACCACTGCCCACCCATGATCAAGATTTAGAACTGCTCAAGCACTTCTGTGCTTCTGGGATGTGGCTTTCAGAATCCTAAAGCTATAACTGTTTATTTAATTAGAAAAAGTGGTACCACAATATAAACGATGAATGTGCAACTCCATGAACAGGAAGGTGAAGGAGGCATTATCAGTCAATGCTGGAGATTAGTATTAGGGACAAAAGTCTTCTTTTGATAGGCCTTTTTCACATGATCACATTCTCTGAGAAATTCCAGACACTGATAAAAAGATTTAATGAAATATCTACTGAAACTTATAGAATGCAGAGGAGAACTTAAAAGGACCCACAGACTTGGAAAAGCTACACAAATGCTGATAAAGAATAAAAGCCCTGACGTCCTATGGTCATTGTCCAGTAGTTACTACATTAGGTCTAGTTAGCAAAGAATATTGGTTTCTAAATCGTCCATCCATGAGGTAGGAACTACACCTGTGGGGTCAAAGAAAAAGGCTGGAGAAATTGTTTCTCTCTTTAATAAACTACCGTTGTTATTAGGTGCCATTGAGTCAGGTCTGACTCATAGCTACCCTATGTGAGACACTCCTTGATGCTATGCCATGCTGCCACTGTGTTAGTGATTCCCTGGTATTCATAGGGTTTTCAGTGGCTGACTGTTTTAGGATTGTTTTGGGAGTGGGCTGACAGGTCCTTCTTCCATTTTTGCGGTACTGGTGATTGAACCTAGGGCCTCAGAGAGCGCAGAGCAGCACTCTACCAACTGAACTAAATCTCTTTAACTAACTGCAGTGCCTAAATCTTTTGTTTATCAGAAAAATTATATTGCTGGGTACCTTGGCATATGCCTGTAATCCCAGAGACTTGGGAGGCTAAGGAAGGAGGATTGTTTCAGGCCAGAGGCAACCTATGCAACTTAGTGAGGCCCTGTATCAAAATAAAAAATAAAAAAAGTGGCTGGTGTGTAGCTTGGTGGTAGACTACTTTGCATTCAACCTCTCAGTCTGGATAAAACAAAAAAGATATTAAATAAATAAATAAATAAATTAGTGCTTATAAAAAGCACCACAGTAGTTTAAGTGGAGATTTTCGGGACCAAAAAAAAAAAAATCTTACCAATTCAGTATTTTTCTCTAAACAGAAAATTACATGGAAAGAGCTCATGCACTCTCCCTTCCTCCTGCTCATAGCTGCAGACTGATGCCTCTCAGGCCCAGCAACCTCCTCTGTAGGCTTGGACCTGGCTGTCTTCCTGAGTCTTTGAGCAAGAAAAAATTACTCAATATACCTCATGTTTCATCACAAGTAAAACTGAGTGGCCAACTGTGGTAGTGAACTGAAACAAAATTCCTGTGCTTTCTCATTTTGAACACATAAAAGGGCTCCAAAAGAAGACAGCCTTGTGAGAAATCATGGACAAGGGACAATTACCCAAGTGATAAACTACCTTTTGCTAAGCGAAGTAAGTACTGAACACAAGGGTACATTTATTTCAACATAATAACCTAAATGAATTGTTCATACTCATAGATTGTGCCATTTTCAAGATGTACAAGGCTTTGGCTGATTTGCTGTTCCTTGTTTTTCCTTCCTTCCATCCATCCCTACTGTGAGCATGCAAAAAGTCACCGGTCATTCAGCAGGTACATTGAGGGGCACCAATGGCTGCTGCCTTCATCCTAACACTCCCAAAAAGTGGTCAAAATTTTTTTCTTCTCAGAAGCTGTTCTCAACACACCATTTCTAATCAGTACAAAACTCAGTTGTCTGTCATAGTCAACTGGGTCTTTCCTGAATGTGCTAGCTATTGGGAATACAAAGTGAAATCTATCCTTTTCCAAGAGATTTTGCTTCAAGATGAGGGCTGGATTGGAATGTAGCCTTGACTCTGAGCTGTCATAATACTATAGCATTATCAGTAGCTACTACTGTGATAGTATTTTATTTTGCATTAGTTATAGCAACTATCATGATAATGGTACTTTATTTTACACTTGTGGTCAAGTGATGAAATAATTGTGCTTTTACTGGTATCGTATTTTATGATTAAGAATAATGGTGTTTATGTGGAGAATTATGGAAAATTTAAGTTTTCCCAACTTAATTATCCAATTAAAATAAAAATTAATATCTCCCCCTCACCTAGAATTTTCAAAAGGAAGGATAAAAAAAGACTAAAAGAAGATGGGCAAAAGATGATGGATCTAAGGCCCTTACAATGTGATATAAATATATATGTGTGTGTGTGTGTGTGTGTGTATACACATACATATATGTATATATATTTCAATGCAGCAAGATTGAAATGGAAGAAAGCAAAGAATAATAAAACAAGACTCTGAAAAGGTAATTTTAAAAAGGGATCAACTTGTTAAATGCAGAAAAATGCTACTACTGACTAAAGAAACAAATGTGAAGTGTTTTATTTCCCTCTTAGAATATTCTAGATTTTTTATAGAGTTTAATTCAATTAAAAATATTTAAAAACACAAGGGCCTTGTTTCCAAGGAAACTCAGGGTGTATCTGGCTCATCTCCATAAAAGAATAAGAATAAAAGTTGATTATTATTTTTGGAGACATAATCCTTTCCTACATTCTGAATTACCTAACAAAACCAGTGTAAGTATTCTGAACTCAGGATACCACTGACTCATCCATAAACACACAAGGCAGCCAACAAAGTCAGTATGAACATTTTGAAAACTTATATTCAGTTATGGGTCCCCTACATTGACAAATACGTACAGATATCCAAGTGGACAATACTTGTCGCAGATTATGGGTCTGCACTTCTTGGGCCGTGGACGGCACTGACAGATCTCACAGCTGTGGGCATCAGTTAGGAAACCGAAGGGGCAGTCCAAGGTGCAGGCTCTTTTAAGGCCTGAGCATAGCTCCTCTCCTGTGAAGACACACGGATGGCATGTTTCTTCCAAAGATGAACCGACCAGAGGCTTCCCCGAATCCTCCAGTCTTTTACAGATTTAAATTTCTCAGCTCTAGTATAGCATTAGTCATAGTTAACAAGTACAGACTGTTATTTCATGGTTATCACAACATGGCCCTACGTTTTCATAGTAGCACACAAAATAAAGTCCAACTATGAAATGGACTTCTGAAACCCAACTGAATCTGATAGGCTTTGAGTGAAGAGCAGACTGGTAGCTATTAATAATTAACGACTGAGTGCAGTTGTTCATGAATTTGTTATATTAGTTCTCTCAAACCACTAATGACCATTTATGTTAAGATATGGGAATTAGCAACTTACACTCCAAATTTTGTTATATATTTTATTTCTATTATATTTCATCATAGATAACACCATGTGCTTAAGTGTTTACATAATAATTTATTCTTGTGGTTATTAGATGATACCATGTAACACTGCTTATTGTATGTAGGATAAGGGATTTCCTACCTTTTCTTTTAAAAAAAGTACATCTAGGGCATCATGATAGAAAGTGAAATACCCAGTGCTCCACTTAGGTATTTTTCTCTTACATGCTGACCAATATCTAGGTATTTGGATACACTAAGTTAATTGACAGAAAAAAGTATGTGCTGAAGAAATATTTGTATTAATGTGTAACCATCTGCTATTTGAAGTATGTAAGCCATTCCCTGTTAGCAGAATCTAGACTGATGTTTAACTGTCCTCTTAGTTGTTACATTATTTTAGACGGGGAAAAAGCAATGGTGATGCCAAAAGAAACTACTGAAGATAACACCTTCATAGAAAGAAGTCTTGTAGAACGATTTTAAAAGGTGATACGGAGCTTAACAGAAAAATATAGGGAATAAATACTTTAAGGCAGGAAAAATATGCTTGATGATATATTGTATATTTTTGAATCTAACCTGCACCCTTTCTAATCTGCATCTGATATTGTAGCACTCTAAAACCACTGAAAGCATGCAGATTAAAGAATACACAGTAAATAAAGCAACTTGAGACCTGTTGGAATTAAATGCAGAATTTGAAAGAACATCCCATTTAAAGAAAGAAGTCCATATGGTGATAGCAAAAGTATGGCAATGTTTGCATGCTGTTCAGTAAGGACTGGTAAAATTGGAAGTAGAGACTACTACTTTGGAATGACAAGTGAATTTTTAATGTATCAGATATCGTTGAAGCACAAATATTGTAATAATGTGTAAGGTCCTAGGAAAACCAGAACAAATTTGGCCCCTTACAAACAAATCCTATAACCTAAAATTAAACCTGAACTACAATCAATAGGTGAAGTGGATCCATGTTTTATGTAAATATTTTAAGACAGCACCTTTTGTGAATCCTAGCTGCCAATATTTGCACATTTAATTTTCTAGCATTTAAAAATGAAAATGTGATTTATAGTCTAATTTTGGGGCTGGGATTTAGCTCAGTGGGTAGAGCGCTACGTTGCAGTCTCTGAGGTCCTGAGTTCAATTCCCAGCACCGCAAAAATGGGAGAAGGGCCTGGCAACCCACTCCCAAGGCAATCCCGAAGCACTCAGCCATTGAAAACCCTATGAGGGTCGCTATGAGTCGGATACCGACTGGACGGCACCTAACAACAACAACAACAACAAGTCTAATTTTCTATTTCTCCATTATCATCAACCTTTTATCACACATATTTAATATAACCTCATGGGTCTGGGGTTTAGCTCAGTTGGTAGAGTGCCAAGCTGCACTCTCTGAGGCCTTCTGTTCTATCTCCAGCACTGCAAAAAAAATGGGAGAAGGACCTGGCAATCCACTCCCAAAGCAATCCCGAAACAATCAGCCACTGAAAACCCTATGAGGGTGGCTGTAAGTTGCACTGGACTCAGACTCGACAGTACCTAACAACAACATGGGTCTGCATCACACAGTAAAGCAACTGAATACTAATGTGCATCTTTAAAAGAGAAATTCTAAGTGGCTCATTAAAAATTTTGTAATTATATGATTTGTAGGGAAGATCATTATTTTTCATCTCCCATCATTAAGGGAAGATGAAAGAGGGAGAAGACTTTTATAGCCCCAGTCCTTTCTGTGACAAACAGATCTAAGTTGTAAACTCAGTTTTCGATTATAAGTGTTTTTAAGTCATAAAACCAAGTGGATTATGTCAGGAAATAGATGAATTAAAAACACTCCTTAAACTTCCTAGAGTCAGCATCCTTGGGGATTAAATTTCATGAAACTTTAGAGTCTGAGCACTGTTGTGGCTTTATTTTTCTGGTCCTGTAAAAAGGAAGCTTATCTCATAGACCTTGATCTATAATGCTCTTCACTCAGCCTTAAAAAAGAAAAGCTTTTCTAACACCATTCAAGTTAAATAATTTGATAGAAACAAAATCTGTTATTAGCCTATCTCTGTGCTATGGTTTAGAAGTGTCCTCCAAAGGCCATTCGTTAAAGGGTTGGTGACTAACCTGTGGTGCTGTTGGAAGGTAGTGGAACTTTTAGGAGGTGGGGCCTAGTAGAAGGAAGTCAGGTCTCTGGGGACACGTCCTTGAAGGGAATATTGGGCTCCTAGCCCCTTCCTGGCCACTCTGAGGCAAGTAGCTCCTCTTGCCATGTGTTTCCACAGTGATGTACTGCCAGGCCACAGACCCAAAGCAATGGGGCCAAAGATGGATTAAAATCTTGGAAACTGTAAGCTAAAATAAACCTACCTTTTCTTATAACTTAATTATCTTAGGCATTTTGTCACAGCAATGGAAAGTTAACTAATACATAAACTTATCTTTGCTGCCGGGCTCGGTGGCGTATGCCTATAATCCCAGTGGCTTGGGAGGTGGAGGCAGAAGGATAGCAAGTTCGAGACCAGAGGCAGTCTGCGTAATTTAGTGAGACCCTGTCTCAAAATGTAAAAAAATGGGCTGGGGAGTGCAGCTCAGTGGTCCAGCACTTGCAGAGCATGCAAGCGCGAGGCCTTGGGTTCAACTCTCAGTACCACAAAAAAAAAAAAAAAACCAAATAAAAACAAACAAACAAACAAAATTTATCTTTGCTTTGCAATGAAAGAGAGTTCCAAATAAAGCTGCTGTGTTTAAACAAAGATTCAGGGCATTGACTAGAAAGCAGATGCTACCTTGAGTGAAATGCCCTACCATCTTCCTAACTTGAAACTGCTCACCTGCAGCGTCTAGTCTGAACTATCTCGATTCTGCTCTCAAACAAAAGGGAGTTCTGAGGTAGGGCCCTATTATGTTTTTTTTATGTCCACATTCTGGGACTATCATTGTATTTACCAAGGAATGCATGTTCATTAACTATGTGCTGAATGAATTCATCTAGCAATGTTTTTGCTACTTGCTCCACCACTATTATCAGGAATGCCATATTAACAGAGAAATAATAGCACCAAATAATTTACTCCGATAGTTTTGAACATTTCTTAAAATACTAGCACTTGATAAACATCACAAAATACCATTAATTCAGAAAGAAAGAACATGAAAAGCTTGGTAAATAGCCCTATATGCATGTGTGTAAATTATAGACTTCTTTTTTAAAAAAATCATCAAGGCAAATATTTAAATAAAGAGCAGAACAGACAAATTAGAAATACCTTACTCTTAGAAGGGTGGGGGTTTATATGTTTGTTTACAAAATTTTAGTACATCACTTGAGGCAATCATGGGAAAAAATGTGGCCTTACATTTATATTTTTTCAGCATTAAAAATTTATTGCAATCCAAAAATGCTTTCTAATCAATGGCGGAAAATTCCATGGAAGAGAAAGTGATAAAGAATGGCCAAGTACAAGACCTGGACATTACGATTGGTCAATAGCAAGTACACAGTAAATGCTTTTCATTCTGGAAAAAAAAAGATGTTTGCTTCTAGGACCAAAATGTGTACCATTCTAAGGTGCGTCATCCATATTTTACTGTACGTGAATACCATGTCACCTCTACCTACAACACAGGTCCATGGTGTCCCCTAAATAAAAGTTTTCTTCATCCCTAGAATCAAAGAATGTTAAAACTGGAAATGAAGTTACCAATAATGCAGTCAAATCTACTTGACTTAAGGATGTGGCCAATAACATCCTAAAAGACTGATGCGATTTCATTCATATAGATGTCATTTAATAATACGCACTGCATACAGTAAAGGTGAAGTATATTATGTTTCTCTGTCAGCAGCAAAAATTTTTGGTTAAAAAGTTAATGTTATTAACATTTTTTATCTATAAAGTGTTAGCAGCTTAGTTAAAAGATTTTAGTTTTAACTTTCATTGCCATTGTACTTTCTCAAATATTTTCTATCATATTTTTTATTATAAACATATTTTTGACACATTGCTTAGTCTTTTTAACAGAATGCTACTGATACAGGTTAAAATAGCAAAGCTGCAATATGCTCAAACAACAACAAAAAATCCCTTATCATATACTTTCTTTCTGTACACTTTTTTTTTTTTTTGGTGCTGTGGGTGGAACCCAGGGCCTTGGACATGCTAGGCAAGTGCTCTGCCACTGAGGTACATCCCCAGCCCTTGTTTTTTTTCAGTCAGGGTCATGCTATGTAGCTTAGGCTGGACTTGAGCTTGCTATATAATTCAGGATGGCCTCAAACTCGTGATCCTCCTGGCTCTGCCTTCCAAGTGCTAGGATTTCAGGTATGTGCCACCATGCCTGGCACTTTCCACATACTTTTGAAAGACATGTTTCTATAGAGTTTCTATTTTAATCCTTATGTCATTGTCTGTAATGTAGTAGATTATGTTATAATATCATCACAACATATTAGTCTATTGCCAGTACTACCAACATATTACCAGTATTAGTCAAGGGTAAAGACATTTTTATCTTCTTTGTATTTCTATCCCTACAGTGCTTAGCGGGCAACTGACAAATACTGCCTGAATGAAAGAATGAGTAAATGAACAAACAACAATCAATGAGGAAGGAGGAATATTTAGTGTTGGCCTTATTTTAAGAAATCTTGGTGTCAGTGGGAAGCAGGTCTAATCTCTAAGAGAAAATTTAGGTATAAATAATTATGATTATTGTACATAAAAAAGGTTCTGATGGAATGCAGACAAATAATGTAAGGGAGAACTTTAGACAAGATAGTTATGTATAAAGTTGCTACAATGGGAAAAAGAACTATAGGCCCTACTTTTCCTGTAGTCATACCACCCTGGTATCTGATCTCATCAGCTCTCAAAGCTAATCAGGTTGGCCTGGTTAGTCCTTGGACAGGTAACTGCCTGGCTAGAGAGAAGGACCTAGCAATCTACTCCCAAAACAATCTGCCACTGAAAAGCCCTATGAATAGCAGAGAAGCATAGACAATACTGTCGGGCATGGCACAGTGTCAGAGAGGGCTTCGTTCTGTTTTATACAGGGTCGCTATGAATCAGACCCGACTCAAGGGCACCTAACAACAAGAAGCAGAGGAAGGCCTGGATAGTCCTTGGATGGGAAATTGCCTGGGAATACTGCATGCTGTAAGCTTGGGAGAAGGACCCTGCAGCCCACTCTCAAAACCATCAGCCATCAAAAACCCTATAAATAGCAGAGAAGCACTGACACAGTACTGGCATGATACAGCGGTGGGCAGCATTTCTTCTGTTGTACACAGGGTTGCTATGAGTGCGACCTGACTAGACAGCACCTAACAACAGGCCCTACTTGACTATAAGGAATCTTCTTTTTCACTACAACCAAGGAAGAGAAAGAGAACATTTGAGGGTTAAAATGAAAAGGTAGAAGGAAAGTTGTTATTACAAATGTCCTGAAAGGACAGGAAGAACTGGAGGACTGATGGGGGAATAAAGGAGGAGGAACAGCTGGGGGCTTTCTACATCTGCTTGTTTGGGCAGACTCAGAAAAGGATGTTATAAAACAGCATGCAGAGTAAACAATTACCACGTTAGGCAATGATGCTACCTTTACATTTATCATTTATTTAGTCCTCAAAATAACCCACTAATTAGGTACTATTATCTGTCCTGTACAGATGACACAGAAGCCCAGACAAGTAAAACAACTTGTTCTGATCCCTCGGTCTGATAATAGAGGATAAGAATGAAGTTGTCTCTGATCCCAAGAATCTGACAATGCAGGACCCAGCAATTTGGTTTGATCTGACTCACCTCCCAATTATGTGGCTTCTAAAATTGTCAAATAATCAGGATGGCTAATAGCAGTGGGGAAGGTGGGAGCAAAATGCACAAGCTTAGATTTCTGTGTAACATAGACAAACTGACAAATTCCAACTGGTGTTTGCATTTTTAGATACAGAGTGGTAGTGAGATGGCAAGACCAACCCAGGACAAGCATCTGAGTGTGATAGGATGGGTATATAATCAGAATGGATAGACCTCAGAGTGGGACTGCAAACAAGAATGATGTCCAAAGCCACCCTTGATCCTGAAGTTTCTTTCACTCAGTCACTGCTTATTAATATTGAGCATGGCCATGAGAGAAGGCACCGACTTCGCTACTCTGGTATGAGCAGAACTCTCAGCTCCCCTGAAGGAGTAAATCTTCTTAGCAGGATTTACCTTCTAAGTTTCAGCACTGGGCTTAAAATGGCGATTATCTCATTCATGTTTCAGCAACTTGAGGTTTTTTCTTAGAGCAGGTCTTGCATTTTACTTATCTTTGTGGCTTAAAGGACTAATGCAGTAATTAGAACATGGTAGGTGGTGAAAGAAGGAAGGAGGGAAGACAAAAGGAAGGAGGACAAAAAATTTCTGTAAGTAGATAAAATTTGCAATGAATGACTAGTAAAGATCTATATGTTAATAAGAGTCACTGACAAAATACAATGTTCTCCTGTACATATTTCTTCTTAAATATGAATGAAATGGAGGTTTCTACAGGTAGCATGCAAGAAGGATATTCCTTAAAAAAAAGTCAGAATACAATACAAACTAATTCAAAGACAGGCAGTGGGGGCCTTCCTAATAGTCTCCATTTGCAAAAGGTCAGTGATATTCTTTGACTTGCTTCAATGACAAATGAGGGAAATTGCTTCTTCAGGTTTATTGATGGAAGTTCCTGTGAAGTGACAGGAGTCTCATGTAAGAATGATCAGGTGATCAAAACATAATAACAAAGCCCAGGGGACAGAGATGGGTGAGGTGACTGGGCACAATGAAATCTGTATTTCTAGAATTTTTAGAAGATCAGAAAAAAGTTGCGGTATGATTCCATGTTAAGAATGTGTAGCTCAAGAGGCATTATTGTTATTGTTAGGTGCCATTAAGTCGGTATCCGACTCATAGTGACCCTCATACAGTTTTCAATGGCTGACTGTTTCGGGATTGCCTCAGGAGTGGATTGCCAGGCCCTTCTCCCATTTTTGCGGTGCTGGGAATTGAACTCAGGACCTCAGAGACTGCAGCACAGCACTCTACCAACTGAGCTAAATCCCAGCCCCCAAGAGGAATTAGAAGGACTGAAATATAAACACTTTTGATGTTAAAAAGACAAGGTTGGCAATTTATATAAACAAATGTGGCTACCATGGCAATTCTCCAGCAGACTTGGCTTTCCAAAAAGAGTTCTAAAAGGCAGATGGGTGCAGAATAGAGACTGGCTCTTCCCTAGGCAGAATCAGATGCAGGAGAACAGGATAGCCCCAGATGGGGAGAGGCTTATTGGAAATTTAAAGATGGCAACAATGACAAGCAAAATGACAATTTTATAAACTCTTATAGCACTAATGCCCCTAAGGCAGACAGTATGATGGTAACATGTGACTAAGAACAAAGAATGACTTAACTATTTTGTATCTTCTTCTTCATCAAAAATACCCTTACAAAAGAAAATGAAGAATGATTATAGTTAAAAGGAATGTTAAACTCAATGAAATTGACAAGTCAGGAAGTGAGCTTCTACCTACACTAAGTCCAAGACTCTGAGCCCTGGATAATTATATCCAAAGGTTCACAGGGAATCTGTGGTTCTTTAATAAATCTACTGTCTACGTTTAGGAGAGATGAGATAAAATAGAAAGAGATTTCAGAAAATAGGCCAAATGTCAATTCAAAAGGGACAGAGGATTCTAAAATCTATAGAAAACTAAGCTTAATGTTAACAACAGAAAATTCTTCAGAAAGAACTGTTGCATATGTGATTTGTGAAAGAAAGCCTTGACCAACAGGAGCCAGCACAGGTTAAGAAGAATAAGACACTCCCTACCAGGTACAGGTTTTATTTTGAAAATAGGGATCCCAGCAAAGGAATGCTACAAATTTAACACATTTTGATTTCAGATAAGACACTAGTGCATGTGTGTCAGATAGAGCCTTGTGCAGATGGAGCTGAGATGTTGTTAGCTGAACAATGCTACTTGTGGAGTGAAGATTATGCTCAATGTCATACTACAGGAAGGTCTTTAATGCTACAGGGCTCTGTTCTTCTTTACAATATAATTCAATCATTTAGAAAACGACATATAAGTTGTACTTATTTACTATAACCTGAGAGGCATAAAGAATAAGAACACATCATCAAAATTAAAAATTATTCCAACTAGTTGGAAAATGGCTTGAAACTATTAGCATAATTTCTTGTTAAATATAAACATTTATATGATTAGTTGCATTTATATGATTAAAAAATTCCAATGTTCAAAAAATAGAACAGATGAGAATCACCTAATAGCAGCTGATATAAAAGTGCCTAGTGATGCTAGCTGCTCATAAACTCACTGTGCACACAGTGTGCCAACAGTGTGCACACCAAAGAGCTAATGCTAACTTTGTTGTTTTTGTTGTTAGGTGCCGACAAGTTGTGTCTGACTCATAGCCACCCTCATAGGGTTTTCAATGGCTGATTGTTTCGGGATTGCCTCGGGAGTGGATTGCTATGTCCTTCTCCCAATGTTAACTTAGGCTACATAGTATCACTGCACTGATAAGATTAAATTCTGGAATCTTTTGTTTGTTTTGGAGCCACTTATGTAAGCACAATGACATACCCTATATCAGAAGATGGAAAAGATCAAGTAAATTCTAGAAGCTACATCACCTGGGGAATGGTGAAAGGGACCCTGGATGACTATTCTGGTAGAGAAATCAGGAAAATTCAAAATAGTTTCAAACATGTAGGGCATATTCCCCCTCCACCCCGCCCCCAGTGAATGAAATTTCTTCAATCTAGTTTCAGAAGTCATAGCCTAGAGACATGGCTGGAATCTACATGGAGACAGAGCTGGGGGCAATAAAATAAAACACATTTTAAGCATTATAGCTGCCATGTCTGTAATTGGATCCCATGTGTGAGTGGGTGACTTCCTTGTCACGGGATAACCCTGGCAAGGGTCCTTGCTCTAGAGAGAACCAACTGTGAGGCTTCTGGAATGATGCATTCCAAAGCCCCAGAGCCGGCATCCCCAGTGGAAGTGAACATAAAGAACTATGTGAACACAATGAAGCAAAGACGAAAATCAGAATAAAGGAGTTCTTTTTCCTCAAATGACTATGTATGTGTTTGCGTTAAGTATAATATTTTCCCCCTTTCTTTCAGGTTGTCAAGGGAATGTAGAGTGAAAATGACATCCAGTCACATAATATGCTTTGACAAGATCATATTAGGTCTCAGAAAAAAATTCAGTCTTCTGTCTACTCACTGTTTTTGCACTGACAAGTTCGACAACCATTGTGATCAAGTTTGAAACCATAAATGCAGTCCTTCTCCGTCAGAGTACAATTTGATAACTCCCCACATGCAGGTGGATCAATTGTGATGTAGGTTGGTTCTAATAATAAAAAGAGAAAAAAAATCAATAAAGCATATAATTACCTCTTAGATGCTATTCAAGTCTTGAAATCCCACACTACAGTAAGTTACAAAAATCTAATCAATAATTTTCATGAAACCCTTTTTTTTTTTTTTTTTTTTTTTTTTTTAAAGATAGGATCTCACTAAGTTGCACAGGCTGCCCCTGGTCTCAAGCCTGCAATCCTCCTGACTCAGCCTCACAAGATGCTGGGATTCTAGGCATGTGCTACATGCCCAGCTAAATCCTAACCTTTTATCATCTTGTAATATCATTAACCTACGAAACAGAAATTGTTTTTACTCAGATTCCTGAAAATGTGAATGCTCCACTTTTTAATGATTAGTGGTGTTTTTTTCTTCCCTAACCTCATACAATCCTTTCCTGATGGCCAACACTATAGAAAGCAGACAAAAGGTTAAAATGGACACCACTTAAATTATTAACTGTGCTTCTATTTCTTCCTGACATTTTCTGAGTTTATTTTTTATAATGATCAAGACACAGCTGCCACTGTCAATTATCTCGCTTCCAATTCTGCAACTTCTGAAATCTGTTAGCATTTTTTTTTAAATTAAAAACTCAGAGATGTTTTTGAGAATAGTTTAAAATGCCTGGACTTCTTTTATCTTTTATGTGAAACTCACTCACTTATGACAGATCATACAATGGATATCAGTGACTAAAAGCTTATTCTCAGGGCCCAGAGGCTTGTAGGTGTTGCAGAGTGAGACAGGAGCATCCAAGGAGAAAGAGTGAGTAGCCATGCTGGGCAGAGAGGCATGGAAGAAACCAAGACCAGAGGGGGATGCTTTACCATCCATCATGCTAAAAATAACAAGTGCTCTGAGTGATACTGTAACTATGCACTGACTGGTAGAAAGCATATTATGTGTTTATAAGTCTACAGTATTGCTCATAAATACCTTGAAGCTTCACCACACTACCCTGAGGTCGGTGTTATCATCATCCCCATGCAGCAGATGAGGAAATAATGTACCCTGACTTGCTCATGCTCACCATAGTAATGAGTAGTGGACCCAACATCCAAACCCTGACAGTCTGGCTCCAGAGCTCTGCTCTTAGCTTCTGTGCAATACGGTACATGTTCTGGTACCTGTTCTATCGTACATCAATAAGGGACAGTTTTCATAATGCCTGGTTGTAAGATATTTAGTGCTAGGCTGTGGGAACAATATTGCCAAAGGAAACAGAGACAATGATATATTTACATAGCATCTTTTCAACCAAAAGATACTATGAACTTCTTCAAAGTAAGCTGTTTCTCACAATATCTTTGTGCAGGAGCCAAGTACAGATTCTCTACCTACATTTTCACAGATGGAAAATATGAGGTGGAGAGAGGGTAACTGGCTTATCCAAGTTTACATAGCAACCCAGTAGTAGGCCTGGAATAGAACAGAACAGAGGTTCCTGACCTCCTGTCCAACACTCTATCCATTAGTCCACACTGTCTTCTCAAGTTTCATCTCCTGTCTCCATGGAAGACAGACCAAAATAAGTGTTTTGTTTGCCAGTGCTAAGATGATCTATCCACCTACTGAAATGGGACAGTAATTGAATTCTTCACAGGTAGGAGACAACAATGACCTACTAACAAGATGCTCTGACCAGCTTTCTTGCAGTATATATGACATGGGCTTTCTCTATTTTTATTACAACATATGGTTTAAATAATATCTTCCTGAATTTTCTTTTTTCTTTTTTTTTTTCTTTTCTTTTTTTTTTTTTTTGCGCTACTGGGGGTTGAAGCCAAAGCCTCATGCTTGCATGCTTTCCAAGTGCTATTCCACTGAACTGCACCCCTAGTCCTTTTTTTTTTTTTGTACTTTTTTGGGACAGGGTCTCATTAAATTATGAGGACTGCCTCTGGTCTCGAAATTGCAATCCTCCTGCCTCTGCCTCCCGAGCCGCTGGGATTACAGGTCTGTGCTACCATGTTTGGCTCTTCCTCAAGTTTTTATATGAACTTTCCACTGCAATAAAATTTGTAATTTCCCTTACTGACTAAAGTATTCTTTCTGATAGATAACTGTAAACATCAAAAATGAAAGTTTAAGCAAGTTTTAAGACACAATGAATTAGATACAGCATTACTTCTTTCCTACAGTCTCTTAAAATTTACTATAAAATCTTCAGTTTCCAAATCTATTCATTTTTCTTTTATCATTACCCTTGTTAGCCACCCAAAATAATGGTTCTAGTCCAGCCCTCAATCACAAGACTGCTAATGTTTTATCAAAATTATTCTAACCACAATTATCAGAAAGTGGAGAAAACTTTATCACTTTAAGTTGAAGCACACTATGCAATATCCTAGTAAGGAAGTTCTATGTTCTAGGGAGTTATTAGACCAAGGATTAGGAATGGATTCTGAACTCTACATGCACTGTGCTTTAGTGAACAACTTATGGGTAAAGAAACATTTTGTGCATATTTATACAGACCAGAAACTTATACTCTTTTATGACATTTAAAATGTAAAGTTTATGAGAATTTTTTGCCTTCAGAAAATATACTAGGGAAAATATGGATTTGGGAAGATTAAACTGACACCAAAAAATGTGTAATAATCATAGGGTGGTATGGAATTTTACTTTCACTAAGTTGTAGAGATTTGTTAAGAGAATGTTTCATCCAATTTTACAAAGATGATCTTCCATCTCTAAGTGATATTTTTCCTCAATATTGATGTATGTTATTTTTTGGTACATTTTATGCTTAACAGATTGTGATCTATGGCAAGGAAGTGAAAGAAAAAAAAAATGGACTGGATGTTAGAGGATCAGAACCCAACAATGATTTGAGGAGTCCCATGCTTTATCCAAAAGGCTTAATCTGTTGGGTATATGGTCATAGATGTATCTCTAACACAAATTTCTCCAGGACAGGCAGTATGTTCAATGCTTCCCTATAACATTCGGCATAACAGCTTTTCAACAAATGAAAGGGCTTTGGGTTTGTGCTGGCCCTAAAATGTGCACATTAAATATTTTAGGTAAAACAAGACCTACTGGATGGAGGCTTTTCAGGCCATAGACAATGTGGCAGCATATAAGAGGTAGAACATTATTTTGTATCTCTAAAAATGAACATTTTCCCACTAGTTTATGACCAGCATTAGATGAAAGAAATTGGCAAGTATATATGCTGCAAAGTCTGACACCCTCGAAATTTTACATTAAAACATAGAAAAACTCAACAATTCATTTATTTATGAAAATTGCCAAATTTACTCTGGAACTATTCAATTTTTCATTCATAGGTGAGGCTGAACTCAATGATACTCATTGTGATATAGTATCTACAGATAGCAGTCTAACTTTTTAAAGACATCTTAACAACTTAGCACTTCATTTTATTACATTTAACAAGTAAGTATTCTTTTCCTGTTCAGATACAAAGGGAGCAGATTTTAAAAGCCTTTTAGGGTGGTAATGCATGGGTCCTGGGTCCTTGGTACTGTTGTTTTATGTCCTTGGAAAAACCGTTCATTCATAATGGACACATCTGCAGGCCACCAGCTGTTTCCTAATATTTTATCTGAAGTTATATGTTACATTCTATTGCCGTTCATCATTCTCCCAACATTTAAGTGTTTAGTTTTCTACCATGGATGCCTATACCTATAGTAGTTCTATTTCTGCAAGAACAACATTACAACAGAAACCTGCCAGTATAAATGATCTACAAAAAAATCTGATATCAAATAAATCTAAGAGCCTGCTTTCAGCCCAGTACACTAATATGTAATTTCAGAACTGGTCCTATTACTAAGGCCAGGGAAATTTTTGAGAAAAGCAGTGCTGTAAGAAAGCTACAATTCCTTATTCTGAGTAAGGATCTCCAAAGTGACACATTTGACACCATTCTGAATTAAAATATTTTAAATCAACACTGTACTTACTGTTCTGAAATACTGACCAAGAGCTGGTGAGATTTTTAACATCGTTTTTAATATAAGGAAGTTCTCGGTGGGAAAAAGGTGATTTTAAAGAGTCTAGAATCATAGTATTGCAGTGACTGTACACTCAGAAAGTGTTGATGAAATATGTGAAGCATGCATTCTGCTTGTCTCAAAGTTTCATCATCCTGAAACTTATCAGGAATGATTATTTCTCCAGTCAATGCAACAGTGCTCTGCATATGGAAAATATGTGATGGGTCTTGGCCTGAAGAACAGAAGATTCTCATTTATATCCCACACTTCTATACTCCTGTGTTACATGAGGTATGGCACTGAAATTATGTGCTGAGAGTACATGCCTTTCTAGGATGATGGTGATCCTCTGCCTTTGGCAAGTTTGGTGAACAGAGCTGGGTTGGACAAAAGTCCAGCTAAGACTTCTGAAGGCATTTCTGTAAATGATACCTTTACTTGGCGGAAAGAAAATTGTCAATGGTTGGGTAAAAATGTATTAGTAGACTTCTTTCAAAGGACAGAAATGGTTTAGGATCTCCTTGTTTTGGGAGAATGAGGAAATGCTTGCACAAGTTGAGGTTTTAGTGAGGGAAAACTCAATCAAGTAGTGCTTATAGGATCACCCTGAAATTCCATCTCATCTTGTATTCAATCAGCTGAGGAATTAAAGAAATACCTTAACGTCCTCCAAAGGAAGAAGGCTTGAAACAGCAGGAATTCATTGTCTTTGGCTATAACTATTTCTAAAGGGAACCCTGGAACAGCTTCTTTGTGGAGAAGAATTCTAGAAATAGTTTCTGAGCCTAGAAGCAATAAAGAACAAAAATGGGTGTTTGTTATGTCTACATCCAGTTTGCTGTTTCCTATTTGGTATCTGAGTGGGAACCGCTACCCTCCTCAACTTGTTTTCCTGAATGACTTTTAGACTCTCCAAGTGCTATACACTGTTGAGAAGAGTTATTTTTACAAGAACCCCTGAGATTGCATCAGGAGTGCAGATGTTTAGCTACCAATTTTTATCCCAAGTCTTAGAGGATAAAAATCTGGAAGGAATTTTCTTTATAATATGCAATAACATAAACAAACACATATGGTCAGACCTTTATTTTACATTTGTTTAAAATTGAGGGATATTGCTTTCATATTCTAGGAAGCTCAATGAACTTGTCGATAAAAATATTTTCAGGAACATATTGATTTTTTCAAAGAATTAGAAAGCCTCAGATACTAAGTTTCTAAAACCAACAACAGTATTGTAGATTGATGTTTAAGTATTTCCTAGGAGCAATTTTATCTACCTAATAGGGAAATTAAGACACCATGATGAAGTTAAAATAAGAACCATGATTCTAACTCCAGGGCTACAGAAATAGATCATAAAATAACATTTGATTATTCAGGTGTTATAAATGTGCTAAGCCAATCTAATCTTTCTTCTTTTTGCTTTTTGTTATTTTATTTTATGGAGAATTCACCAAAAAGCAGCAAGGGAAGAAGTTAAAATTAAAATTTCACCTTTGAAAATGTTCAAGTCTTATAACTGTCTTATCATATTATATAATTCAATGACTTTGGAAGAACAAAAGAACAAAAAAGAAGACATTTTGACCCTCATCCATATTAAAATGTACACTAATTACCAGTATGTTAATTTGCTTCTGAAACAACTGATATAATCACTGGTATTTATATTTCAGGTACATGTAACTTAAACCAAAATAGTAACTGATGCTTTAATCTGGTGTTTAATCTGTATTGCTGTAATGAACTTTCGTCTGAGTGAATCCATACAAGGTTTCTTCTTATTATCCTGATTACTAGGAGCTGGATATCTTTCATAAATAATGCTATTTTCAATGAGAAATGCATGAAGTGCTCTTTCTGATTAGCAGCCAATGAATAGTGAATATAGGTGGGAGATTCTGGAATTGTACAGTTGTGGCTGGCACACAGAATCAGCCCTATTAGGTCTCGTATAGTGCTGCTTCTGTCAGGGGTAATTAATTGGCTCCAGATTTTGAGTTGTCTCCAGAGTGCTGCCTCAAGGTGCTGCGCTTTGGGTGGGTGGCAGGGCTTGAGGGCCTGGCTGTGGGTAGCAGCTGTCAAGCAGGGACCTGGATGCCTAAACATCCTTATTCACACATACTCACACACCAAGAAAAGTCTTTGTGGAAAAACATCACCATAAGTAAATTTCCAGAAAAAGTACTTTTTAAGGGCAGCTACATTCTTATATGGCCTGGGATTTAGCTCAGTTGATAGAGCACTGCTCTGAAGTCTGAGTTCCAAGTCTGATTCCCAGCACCACAAATATGGGAGAATGCCGTGGCAATCCACTCCCAAGGCAATCCTGAAACAATCAGCCATTGAAAACCCTATGAGGGTCACAATGAGTCGGACATGACTCAACGGCACCTAACAATACCACCACATTCTTATATGTCTTTTATTAATGAAAAAAATTTCAAGTAGGAGCAATAAGATAAATGAAGCTAATTCCTATCTGTCTCTCATTTCTCTTATTACTTCTTTGGGGCTTAAATCATGTTTTGCATATTTTACATAGCTCTCTCTGTAAATTCCCAAGCCAGCTTATTTGATTGTGAGGGTAAAAATGAATAATTATGTTCTCTTTTCAGACTTAATTTGGGTACTCTCTTTCTTAAGCTGTTTTTTTTCTTTTGGCTACAGTTGGTTAAACTATGTGAATATCCAATGGATGGGAAATTCCAAAGTTTCACTCACTTTATATGGCAGTTCAATGGCTAAATATATCAGGCATCGTACAGCCTCACCAGTTAATGGTAGCCTGTCCAGGGCCATAAAACTGGAGATAAAGCTGGCCAAGATAGAAGCGAAGGAGATAGCTTATCTGTTTTACTGTATCTTCATATGTCATTCTATTGCCAAATCCATTCTATTACAGTTGATTTTCAAATGTGACCCATAACTAGTCAGACTCCATTCAAATAAATCACCAACTTGTCAACATAATTACAGCCTGGGAAGAGAAGCATAAAGAAGATCAAATTTTCCCAAATGAAGCTAGAGGGAGAACTATTAATGTAGATGACAAGAAAAAAGTCAAGGTTACCAAAATTCCCTAATCTGGAAGTGGGAATTTCCATGGGATATGAATTGTATACTTAAAGTCTCATTAAGTCATGGAAAAAAATCTACAGTTAAGAGTTTTCAAATTCTTTCGAACACTACACATTTAGTTATCCCTTTTTTCCTTTGTATATATTTCTCACAACACCTACCTCCTCATAATTTCTGCAGCACTTAGCTCAGAGTACTTTCTGTTTTATTTTAAAATGAATGGTGTGAAAATGTTCCCAAATTTTGTATTATTTTGTGGTCAGATAAACAACCATATATTTATTTTAGACCTATTTATTAACTTTGTATGCTTTTTCAAAAGAATCTTGGCTGTTGGACATATTTTTCTTCCTTTACCAATCTCATATTTAATAAAAGAGTTGTATGATTATCAAATTATTGTTAAATGACCACAAAAGACAAATTTAAACAATTTTTTACATATAGAGCAGGATATCTTTTCCCACAAATTTAGCTTGAGACAACTCACAAAACTACCACTGGATTCCAAGAATAATCTAGACTTTTCGTATTTGTCTTATATTCTTTTCACTGTCCAATTTCAATGGGACTATTACTTGGTATCCTCTACCTGGCATGTTAACTGGTAATAAGCCACAGTCATATGTGCACATGTGTTTATGCACATTTTAACAGCTATATTCCACTCAGCAGGTGGGTCAGATGGTCAGAGTTCTGGTAACCTCAACTCAACCCTCTGGGAAATAACTGGGAAGAGGGGGGCTCATTTTAGGAAGAATGCCTCAGTCACTATGTATAACCTGAGTACCTAGCACAGTACTTAGCCTACAGTATTGTTTACTGAATGAACAAGGAGGAAAAAAGACATCTAAGCACCAAAAGTTAGGGTGTGTTATTTGAAAAAGCACCCCCCCGCCCCCGCCACTATCATCCCTAAAATGTTGAATCTCAAATTTCTTTCCTTGTAGAAGATTTGACAGTAAGTTTCTTAGGGGCCTCATTGCTGCAGCCGTCCCTTGCACATAGTAGGGGTACTCAGTAGTGAGCGCCACTGAAGCAGCAAGCTAGATATGAGGGCTGTGAACCTGGCACACTTATGATACTGAAAATGGAACGGAAATCTCCCAAATCCAAGCACTTCAAAATGAGATACTCAGTGATAATACTCAGGTTCCTATGATAGGCTAAAATATATTTTGTTTTTTTTTTCCCTCGGTACTGGAGATTGAACCCAGGGCATTGCACCTGCATGTTCTACAAGTGCTGGACCACTGAGCTGCACCCTCAGTCCTTTTTTTTTTTTTTTTTTAACTTTTTGAGACAAGGTCTTGCTAAGTTTCACAGACTGCCTCTGGTCTCCAACTTCCGATCCTTCTGCCTCCACCTCCCAAGCTGCTGAGATTACAAGCATGCGCCACCACACCCGGCTGTTTTGTTTTTTTTTTAACATCATCATTGCTAGTTTTGGGCTGGGGTTTAGCTCAGTTGGTAGAGCGCTGCTTTGTGACCTCTGAGCCTTGGGTTCGATCCCCAGAAACACAAAAATGTGAGACGGACCTGGTAGTCCACTCCCTGAAACAGCCATTGAAAAGCCTACGAATAGCACAGAAGCACTGACACAGTGCCAGGCATGGCACAGTGTCAGGGAATGTTTCATTCTGTTGTACATACAGATGCTATGAGTCAGCCCCAACCTGATGGCACCTAACGATGATGAACAATCTTTGGCTTAACAATGCACATGAGTACAACAGCACCTCAGAAGGCCTCCCATCAAAATTCTTAACATAAGTTGGACACCCCACATTTCAATTGTTTGCAGAATTCACTTCTTGGACAACGCTATTTCTTGATGGCCCTAAACGAAAAAGTATTATAAAAATAGTCCCGAAAATAGCTGAGTGTTCCTACAACTCAGGAACTCATCTTATACTGGACAATGTGTGGGCACTTTTGCTGACTGCTCAGCAAATTTACCACATGATTAAGCAATGACTGGCAGCAATAAGAGGGAGAAAAGGGAAGAGTCCAGACCAGAACATGAAAGTGTCGGTGATGGTATCCCAGACCTTGGAGTTTGGCTGGATGTGAGTAAGGCTGAGGAGAAGACACGTCTGAGAGGACACAGAGAGCTGGGGAGAACAGGCCAGGGCTCTCTGGCAAAGTAATGTTTCCAGGGGGAAGATGGAGGTAGCCTTGGAGAAGCGGAAGCAAGAAACAGAGTCAGTTTTCCCAGAGGTCAAACAGCAAGGGTAAAGTTCTAGGCAGAGGCTTAGATAAAGAATGGGGAATCAAAGGTTAGGCTGAGAAAAACAGTAACTGGGCCTCACAAGTAAGAATGGAGCCAGGAGCAAGAATAGATTTTGAATCTGAGCCATTGGTGATCTTTCACACTATCATATTCACCATCATTTCCTCAGCTTGTCTCTTCTCACATTGAGGCTCTAAGAGAAACGGTGCCAACATCATGGATTTGGAGGTAGAAAACTTAGCTTGAATCCCTGTTCTCTCATTATATGATGATGAACATCTCTGGGCTTCTATAAAATGGGACTACTTATTATCCCCACCTTATGATATTCTTATAGGGCTAAAATGAGGTGGAAGAGAAGAGATAAACTCTAAGGGCTACATGAATATTACTTGTTGCTACGTTGTGATGACAATCCTGCCTGCTTAGATCTAGAATTGGTCTCAGATAATGGCTAATTAATGAATTATGAGCCCTTTCACAGGCCTCAAATGTTTAGCTGATAAATGGTATGACAATCGGTTCCACGTGCTGAACCCTGTTCATTGTAACTTAAACATCATTTTCTACTTCTGCTTGAAACCATGAAAAGCATCTGGGATGTGGGTGGGTCTGTGATGTCTTTTCATATGGTTGGGTAAGCTTTGGACCATGTTAGTGACCGGCCACTGGCGCCTTTCACCTTTGCTGAGTGGCAGTCTGAGGTCATTGTTTCACATTTTGACTATGTCTGTGGTGTCTCCAAGAGACCAGAAATCTCTTAGTCATCAGCTTATTCCATGTGAGTTGAAAGAATTGACTCTGTGTGCCTGGCTGACCTTGTTCTTCCTCTCCCCTGATGGGGGCCCACTACTAGATGTTTAGGGACAAGGGAAAACTCATCACACTATCATTTATACTATTTTGGTACCTTTGCCAACACTTTTGCCATTCTCAAGTTAAAAAAAGATACAGAAGACCTATGTCTAAAAACTGTCTTTGATCAGCAAATCTTAACTTCAGTAGGCCAGTGATCTCAAACTTAGGTCAACACCAATAGAAAGTTTGACCAGTACTTTCATAACAGTAATACCGGAGATGTTTCACTCAAGGAATAATGTCCTCATTATCTATCCCATGACTGTGGACCCCTCCCTGCAATCAAATTCATCTGGCATAAAATCTCCATGGAATCTTTTTAAAACTTTTTTCCCAGAAAAGATGACAGATTCATGGTTTTGAAAACATCTGAGCTTGCTGATCTCTCTGAATATCCAAGGCCTGAGGCCATCCCAAACTGACAGCTTATTATCCCCGAACATATTTTAGCTTCACTAACAGAGACTCCCTGAATTGTTTTAAAAGTGAGCTGATATACGAAGGAAAAGCTGTCCAATTAGGGTGAAAAAGAACATAGATCTCTATCCTTCATGCTCATGGCCACAGAAAGGTGACTCCAGCACCATGCACAGCCCAGCAGCAGGCAGCACACAAACAAGAATATTAACAGACCTATGGGATTCCACAATAGAGCCAGGGCAGACTCCAATTATACCATGAAGGAATACTTTTGTTTAATATCCAGGTATACTATAAGTAAAAAGCAAGCTGTAGCCAGGGGTGAGGTCAGCACTCAGAAGAGACTCAGTGAGGTCTGCAGCTGGTTTATAAACTTGCCTCCAAGTCCGCTCCAGCAGGCAAAGTGGAAAACAAACCGAGAATACTACATCATTGTCAAGGTCCACAAGGACCAAGTACTTGTTAGCCTTAGGATCTTCTTGGGGATTCTTAAGTCATGTTTCAGTATAGGGCAAAACAAGAGCTCTAGCCTTGATCTGAATCTTCCAACTGGCAGTTAGTATTAAATTCTGTGGTCTCAAATGGTCTGGATACCTGAACTGGACTCTGTTTCAAACAAATCTGATAAATCAAGCTAATCTCTCAGAGATGAAAAATAAAATCCACTTGATGTGTCAGCTGGTATCCTTTAAATCAGGGATATCCAACCATTTGGTTTCCCATGGGCTGCAGACTGGACACACTAGCTTTAAATGGTAAATAAAAACTTGGTTAAACTGCTAATCATCAATTAAAACTAAAAAAAAAAAAAAGTGTAAAATAGAAGGCAGTAGGTCCCCTCATGTGTTCTGACAAATTTCAAAAATGTGCTAAATGTTTAGTATAGCTCATCCCCTATCAAATTTAGATTAAACTGATGCTCCAACTCCTGGGCCAGGATGTGGCATGGGTGAAGCCTCTGTAACACTCTTTTCCATCTGCACACTGGGAGTTGAGAAGGGAGCACCTTAAGAATCTGAGACACAGGCTGATGCTATTCCTGCCACCTCTGCAGCCACCCATGATGGAGACATCCACACATAGGAAGGAGACTTTCTTTAAGACACATTTCTCTTCCTTCAGTCTGCCCTATTGTTTTATACTACTACTACAGCATTTTATACACTTGCATGACATTTTATTTTCAATAATTGGATAGACACAGCACAGAAAATGGTTCTAGTTGGGCTTTTAACAACAATTCACTGGGATTGTTCATTATTTCCCATGCTAGCCCTCATGTATTAAACAATGTAAAATCATTCTATTTTTAAAAGATACATTTAAGAGTATGCTAGGAAACACTTTAAAATGGTACAATCAGAAGTGGAATTAGAGAGCTAAAATGTTAAAAATAAATTTTACTAAATTACTATTTTAAAAGTTATTTCTACAGGCAAATTATTTTAGTCTGATTTGAGAGTATGTTGAATTGGAATGCCTGCAATTTCGAAAAAATGCTGCAATATGACCATCTCAATATATGCCTCAAGTCTATAGAAGTTATAAAAGCACCACACAGTAGGTGATTTTTTAAAAATAAAAACATCAGAAATTACACTTACAAATAAGTGTTCCTGATAAAAGTACCCACTTTCAGAGGCTAAATGCCTATACCCTAATGCTGGTCATGTTAAAATTCTATTTGAAGCTTGTCTTCAGAGTTGCTTTCAAAGCAAATCACTATGGCATGGAAGACAAAGTATCTTTATTTTACTATCACTTTTTGCTTTTTCTGAACAGTTTTCCCCAGCTAGATCACCCATCCTCTTCTGTAGACTTAGAGAGGAGTGACTAGTTATTTCCTAGAGTCTAACAAAACCTCAAAGTCAGAGATTACAAAGGTGAAGGTTTCCCAATCATTGTATCTTAGGAAAGGTTTACTATTTTCCCATGCAACTATTTTGAAAGAAGAAATGCTTTGCTTGAATATGTAAGTGTTGGTATGTTTAAAAGTAATATTATTATATAGTCAGGCCCTGTGGTATTAGTTGTTGTTGTTAGGTGCCGTCAAGTCGGTATCCGACTCATAGCGACCCTCACAGGGTTTTTGATGGCTGACTGTTTCGGGATTGCCTTGGGAGTGGATTGCCAGGCCCTTCTCCCATTTTTGCGGTGCTGGGAATTGAACTAGGGGCCGCAGAGACTGCAGTGCAGCGCTCTACCAACTGAACTAAATCCCAGCCCGTGGTATTAGTAGGAATAAACAATCATGCCCCATAGGAAAAGTGCCATTGAGTGCTTTAAATGCAGGCATGTTGAGACCAATTCATTCCTTAGAACTGAGGCAAATAATGGAAGATGATGAAAATCAGGATTTTAAAATAAGATGGTTGGATATTGCCATAGTTAGCTAAAGAATGATGTCTTCAAAGTTGGAAAATAAATACTAGTTAGAATGTTAAATCTTAATTTGTTGGCAAAAGCTAAAAGAAACCAATCTGCTACTTATCAATGGCTGTACTGTAAGGAAGATGGGCTCGTTCTTTTCAAAGTCTGCAAGTGTTTTCTGAAGGGCATGCCTCTTAATAACCTTCATTAACTTCTGTTTGGTTGCCTAAGAGTTGTCTCTTATCCAAAAAGAGTTTAACATAGTCTCAAAAGAGATTGTGTTTATTTAAGCTTGTTGGGAAAACATTCCTATCATTTCAAGAATGACTAAATATTTTTCATTCACATAGTTAGCATTCCAGACTATGTTTTCCTGCCTCTGTTGATTAGATGAAAATTAGCAGGACCAAGTCTGATCTATTAGATGCAATTACTATCTTTGAAGGAAAATCATGAGACAATCAGCAATAATGCTCTTTTAGGTATGGGAGATGGACAACAGGGGGAATAAAAAGGAATCCAGCCCTACCTGTTACTTCAACAAGGAAATACTCAACAGTTAGGGCTGTAGGACTCTGCAAACTCAGAGGCAGAAGGCTTTCTCAGTGTGTTTCAGAATCAACTCAGCAATTCTGACTAGTTAAGGCATTAAGCAGTTTGATCATAGAGTAAATTGAGAATTTCAGGCCAATTTTCATCTTTATTTGTAAAACTTTGATGAGCCTGGAAGTCTCACCAAAAATCAAGTATACAGTGCAAGGCATTCCTGCTGTAGGCAAAAACACAAGCACTTTCCTACTAAATCACTCCACAACATTTATTTTCACACCTGTTTAGCTACTAATGTAAGTGGTGAAACTAACAACTACAGAAAGCCATTCATATGGAATGCACGTATTTCAGTACAGCTCTGAAAACCATAAAATCTTGAAAGTGATACTTTAAGGTCAGATGGGGATGTCTTTTACATCCATTTCATCTAAATCCTAATGTTACTTTAAATATCTAAAGATATTTTAAGTGGACAGAGGGGAAAAAATTAAAGTACCAAAAAATTTATCACTGAAAAATTTCTGATGCTTAAAGACCTAGGTTAATACATGGTCATTGCTATGCATTTGGTACTCAACATAAGGCCTTATTTGGACAAGCAGAAAATAGTTATATTTTAATTTCCATTTATGGAACTAGTCTCCAGGACATTTAGAGTTAAAAGATGAAATAGCATGCCTAACAGTCTTGAGGATATTACGAATATTTTATTATTCTTGGCTTACTAATAATAGCCTAGTATGTGGCACTGAAGCACTACCACCCATAAACTGAGTTCTAATCCCCGTAATGCACCAGAATGTTAATAATATGTGACCCTGTGGCATCTTTTGATTTTGCTGCATCTCTGGGGTCAGCCAAACTATGTTTGACTCCTTGCTGCTCAAGCAGTCACTTAATTATTTGAGATACTGTTCAGTGAGGAAGCATTATGGGCAGGGCAGGGATACAAATATTTTTTTTCTTGTTTCAAGGAATTCCCACCCAGATATGTGCCTGGTACAGAATTTTTTGGCAACCCCGTGGAAATCTCACTTGAAGGGCCGATTCAAACTATCTCATCAACAGTCACAAGAAAGAATACAGTGCTCCTATAAAACCAGGATTGATGAGGAGGAGGACAGGACATCTGACACCTCACAGACCTTCAGCCTGCTGGAGGAGCGCAACATACAAATCTGGTGTTAAGGTCAAGTGGCTTACTAAATCTACATAGGTCAAGACATGACTAAGATCCCATCTACTGTCCCTGGCAGGACCAGGATTCCCCAAGTAAGTAAGGGATCCCAGAAAGCCAGGTTGGTGGGAAAAATGATAGTTGATTTTCTGGCCCAATTACATTCCATCCTAAATCCAGAGAATTAGAAAGAACCCATGCACAGTGAATCTCTCATTCCTCTACTTCAAGAGTTGATTAAATCCAGGTGAACAGAATTATGAGGACTGCCTGAAACTCAGTTCACTATCTGATAATAGTGCTACAAATAATACTGCTTTAACTTACTATGAAAAATGTTTTGAAAATACTGCAGTAAAATAGTATGATGGAGCCTCATATGATCATCACCTGACTTTTAAAATCTATAAGTAACTCTCTTCTCCTCCTCCTCCTTTTTTTCTTTTTCTTTTTCTTTTTTTGCAGTGCTGTGGTCGAACTCAGGGCCTTGCACATGCTAGGCAGGCACTCTACCACGGAGCTACATCCCCAGCCCAATAACTTCTTATCTGAGACACAAAAGATTTTGCTCTGGTTTCAGAGAAACAGAAACAATAGAAAGGTAAGTACCTATTCACCCAATTATAAGCATGGAATTAAGTAAATGGCAACTGAAGTATAATTTGAATGCTACCTTGAAAAATATTACCTAAGTTGTTCTTAGTTCTTGAAAAGTGATACCTTGGTATTGGCTCAAAAATCCCCAAGGTCATCAAAATCATCAACTACTCCCTACAGGAGGCTCTGTACACAACCTAGCCTAAAGATATCCAGGTCACAGTGGCTCCAATACAGCCCAAGATGAGACAGAAGATCAGGTCTTCTGCGACATTAAGACTTCTAAGTCATGATGAAACACCTCTTGCATCAAGTGCCACAACTAAGGTGTCTCCATACCTACTCATGTCTCTGGTATTTTTCTTATTTAGTAATTGTAAGTATGTATACATACGTTGCAGTTAAATTTCCTTAGCACCTTATCTTACCTTCAACTATAAAACAATTAAATTTTTAATGAAAATGGCATCCTGTCCTTAGGGTCTCTCTGACATTAACAATCAACTTAGGCAGCATTTACACTTGATAGTACTGGGAAAAATCAGCAACTTATTCTAAATACCTAATTGTGACATAAAAATATAATTGCTTGTGCAAGTAAATTAAAAATGCAGTGTCACCTACACATGCACAAGGTGTGTCTTAAACAGTTCAGTGTTAAATGTGACAGTGAGCATTAGCCTGAATTTGGGTAAACTCCACTGGAACTCTGTGACTCTGAACTTTAGGGGCTGTCCTGAGAAACAACAAACTGCACACTACACACCAGCACTGGAGGGCCCATGTGGCTGTCCCTGGATGGAGGTGAGTGCTGATCAGATGGGCAGTAGTCAAAGTGAGGCTAATTGGTCCAAGTCGCCTGGAGACATGTGGGCCCACTGCATGTCAAAAATGCATTGTGTTAAAAAAAAAAGAAAAAGTATGGTGAATGCTGCTGTCAAGTGCCATAAAATGGAAAGGCACGTATCTTCAATACTGGAAGCAGGGAGCAATGTGTTGAACCTTAGCAACAGTGTGCGACAAGTTTCAACTTGTTTGGTGCAGTCGGTGTGAGCCAGTTGAGAGAAGGTGTGTTGTAAAGTGTATCTACATCACAGAACATGACCAATTCTTTTGGTAAGGCAATTTCTGTCAAATAAACATTACCGTGTGTCCTCATCCACCTTATTCAATGGACCTGGCCCCATATGACTTCTGGCTCTTCCCCAAAGACAAAATAACCATAAAAGGTAAATACTGTGGATGGATTCAGGACACTGAGGCTGCCATGGCAGAGAATCTAAAGCCACTCAAGAAATAAGAACTTCCAGAACTACTGCTGAAAGTTGCAAGATTGATGGGATAAGGGTGTTTAAAGCTGAGGGGAATCAATAGCAGTATGTCTTTTTCTGTAATAAACTTTTTTACTTAAACATTCACTGTAGTTTTGGATCACACTTCATTTATAGGACTCTGCTCTCTGTTCTCAAAATGAGTTTTCAAATGCAAGCATCCTAACAGCCTTTCTTCAACTGATTAAGGGGCCAAATAGTTGTCAGCTGTTTAGGCTCTGATTAAGGTAACCCTGTATCATCAATGTCTTTCTCAGATCAAAGATCTGCAGGAAAGGTTAGGATTTTCTACTGCTTTCTTTCTCACCTTCCTTCCTGCCCTCACTGATCATTTATTCATGAAAGTTTCTGGGCATCTACTTACATGTAGATGGCATTTTAGGACTTCAAAAGAATATGGTAAATCTCTTGCTCATGGGGCATGGCCTCTCTCTGGGGTACAGAGCACTGTTTGTCTCAGAGGCAGTATTCAGGCAGGGTCCAGAACCTAAGCTTCGGGGACCTACTGAGCTGCTACTTGCCAGTTGTATGACCTAGAACAAGTTCTATGACCTCTGAACTGAGGGTTCTGCAATGGTAAACTGGGATGCCAGTACCCATATCAAGGGAAGTGGGAAGCAGAAGAGCTGATGCTCTTGAAATGCTCAGGCACATGAGAGGTGTGCAAAAAATGTTAGTTACTGTTAGTAAGGGTTACAAATAAGATGATGCAAAGGATGCTGGATGCAGAGGAGGACTTAATTCTGCTGTCTCCTCCCTTTTCTGATTTTAGTGTTTAAAAAGATATGGCCACATCTTCAACACATACACTTAAATTGCAAATTTTCTATGCTTTTCCACAAATTCCATCCTAGCTCTTTGTAAGAGTCTGAAAATAAAATAATGAGACTGATGAACAAGAGGTACAGAGAAAAGCCAGCAAAGCAAAATATGAGAACACAATCAGTTACAGACTTCCAAACAAGAATGGCTTATCTGCACATGTGAATTGGGTGTTGACAATAATGTGCTAAGACTGCATCATGAGAGTACTTAAATGCCAACTTAAAAAGCACTTAGGTACTTGTGAACCAAGTTAGCTGTCAAGTAACAGCCTTGTCTTTAAGGGTTCCCAGGTCCATGTCTCCGGTCCTTTGTGAGTAACTCGACACATTACACTGTGACTTGGAAGGTATGTATCCTCAATAACTACGACAGCCACAGCAAGACTCCTTCTCCCTATAGGTACTAACATGCCATATTTGGTGATGCAATAGGTTGTTTAGAAAGAATCTAAAACCACAATCCTTGTGTGGGGTCCACTCTTCTAATTTCAGACTCTTACTATGTACCTTGAGACACAACAGGGTAAGGGCCAACTCTTGTTATGCAACTGCATGCAGAGGAATTTACTGTGCCTAAATTGCACAAATACCAGTGCTTCTGTTTTTCTCTAAATGATTTTGGCTGATTGCTTCTTTATTACACATTAACACCTTGTTTTTTATTATTTCATACAATCTTTTCGCTATTTTGAAATCACTTGAAATTATATTTAAGTAGGCTACTGAAAGGCTGGTGAAAAAGATATTTTCAAATGGTTCCATGGACTCTATGTAATAAGGCCTATTTGGCTTGTATTATTTTATAAGATTGTTATTAAGTAATATTTTAGTAACATTATCTTAATCTATGTACCACTTTCTGACTCCATACCAAAGAATCTTTCTGTCCCTATATCTTAAAATGAGAGCAACTAGAGAACAAATACCATCTTACATGAAACTCACTACTCAACTAAGATAAAAACAAAAATAAGAAACGTAAGATAAAATAGTTCTCTGAGAACTAGAAAACGGAATCTTCTGAAAGGTTTGATAAAGTCAGATCAGTGCCAGAGAAGGAGGAGGACCAGCAGAGGCTCACAGGTGAAATGACAAAGATGCTGGCTCCGCTGAGGTGGAGAAGGAAGCAAACCTGGGAGGCATCTCAAGGCCACCTCTCCCTGAGGTCCACAAATAGGGGTGGGGAGGGATGTCAGGTAGGTGATCACTCCCAAAACACTTGGAGCAGTTTTCAAACTGCAAATGAGTTCCTCCCCTGCCACTCCACTCCACTCTCTCCTTATCATGGAGCCAAGGGCCAGAAAGGAAAGGAGGCTAATAAAGAAACCAGAAGTGGAGGTGTGACCAAGCCGAGGCGACACTGGGAGCAGGGAAAGCAAAATAAAAATGTAGCTAGACCTGACGGACTTCAGTTGATCCCAGTTATGCCTCGTAATGGCAACTTTGGGGATATTACACAAGTCTCTCTAAACTTTAATTTCTTCATCTCTAAGATGGGACAATAAGGCCTTCAGTACGGCGTTGTTGTGAAGGTTAAACAAAACTAGGTGCAAATGTGAAGCACTTACCCCTTCATTTTTTTGAATTCATGTCTCACTCAAACTGTAACTCTTTTCATAAGCAGTAAAGAACTTGATTACAACTCTATGCAGGTGTTGCAGAGCCAAAACACTAAGTGACCAAACACTTTCTGTCTATCCAAACACCTACATGATGTAGGAATAAATCAATTTCACATATGTATTTCTTTTCACCATGATGAATATGCTAATGGATTCAAAACATGAATGCAAATCATGAATGGGATCTGCCTTCCTTTCACTTACTTTTGTAGGAAAGGGCCTATTTTCTTCTTTAAACAAAATTTTAAGTCTTATTTTGAACTTAGGATGCAAAACTCTTGAGGTTAAAAGGCTGGTGTCTACTGGATTATGTATTTATGCTCTTAATTTTTCTTACACAATCACCTTTATATTGCTTTTAAATATTCCAAGTTGACAATACATTGCCTCTAATTCTTATGGACAGACGTTGCCACTTTTATCTGCATCATCAAGGCATCCTTCTGTAAAGGTGACTGTGCAAACATTATTTATATTTCTACAAACTCCTTTTGGCAGCACCAAAATGTGGCCTGTGGGTAAACGGGAAGAGTGTATGTGCGAGGGGCAGGGAATTTCTACAAAATCAATCATCTGGAAGCTATAAAGTCACGAAGGGTGGCAGCTGCATTCTGAGTAGAGTAATGGTGAGTGAACTGGTGATTCAACAAAAGCACAGCCCTCTAGCTTAAATTATTATATGGTTTTTAAGTTCTGTAATAAGGCTAACCCCTCAGAGCAAAAATTCTATAAGGATCCATTTTTGAAATGGATTAATTTTTGACCCATATGAGTTCATTTTACTATGCAAATGTGTTTCTTCATGATGGATACTACCTGTTGCATCTGTCAGTTATATAAATATTTAATTTCTTTTCTGTACTAACACGCATGGACAGAAGATTAAGACTGACATGAGTGAGTATGCAAGAAATCTTCCCTGGGTAGAGGAAATAGATTGGAATAGTAACTTGGACCAAAAATCTAGTCCAAGATGCCTCAGCTTCTCTCCACTGAACAGGAAAAGACACTGCAAATGCAGGTAAGCAGGATGTACGTAAAAAAATCAGAGAAACTGCAAAGCCAAGGCCACTGTGGTATTAGAAGCAGAAAGGACACTCAGAATCAGGCATTAGACAGTGCCAATTGCCTTTGATGGTTCCATTTTTTTCTTCTAGCTGTCAGCATGCTTGGGCTTATTGAAATGACATAAGTTAAGCTTGCTATACTTGAGTCATGGATTGTATTCCTAATTTTATTTCCTTGTGTTGACCTTTGGATGTTAACAAGGCTTGCAGTGAACTGAATTAAAATATATATACCCTTGTTCTATAACATATTCACATAAGCACATGAACAATGGTAAAAGAAAGACCACACCCTATTCTCATTTTAAATTTGTACCATTTCCCTCAAATGATGAATTTTGGTTGTATAATCCCAACTGGGCCTGCAGCCATAGTCCTGTGGCATCCGATCCCATCAGATCTCGGAAGCTAAGCAGGGTCAGGCCTGGTTAGTACCTGAATGGGAGACCGCCTGGGAACACCAGGTGCTGTAGGCTTGGGAGAAGGACCTGGCAACCCCCTCCCAAAAATCAATCTGCCATTGAAAACCCTATGAACAGCAGAGAAGCACTGACAATAGTGTTTCCCCTGTTGTACAGAGGGTCGCTATGAGTTGGATACCGACTCGACGGCACCTAACAACAACAACAACAATGCCAACTGGAAACAGCATGAAGCAGACATTATGCCTGAGGAAATAAAAAACCAAACAAGAACATACTAGTGGAAGCTTCTCGGATAAGAGACATTCACCACAGACTCATCAGAACTAAAGTTTACCTTCGCACACAGGGCAACACTCCCCAGGCACTTTCACAGGGTGCATGCAGCTCTGCCCGCAGGCCGTGGCCACGCAGTGGGGCTCTCCATTGATACACTGGCAGAATGTGCAGTCATCTTCCCGCCACCGGTCTCCATGGGCGCGGATCTGGCCATTGGCATAGCAGCCGGCAGGATTGTTAAAAGGATACACCGGATCTAAATTAGAACATGAATTCACAGTAAGGTTAAGCACCTTCTAAATCTTACCTCTGCCTGCACTTAGAGACATTTTTTTCCTGGCTGCTATTTGTCAAAGGGCTGGGATTTAGTTTAGCTGGTAAAGCGCTGTGCTGCAGTCTCTGAGGTCCCGAGTTCAATTCCCAGCACTGCAAAAATGGGAGAAGGACTTGGCAATCCACTCCTAAGGCAATCCCCCCAAAAAACAGTCAGCCACTGAAAACCCTACGAGGGTCACTATGAGTTGGATACTGACTTGATGGCACCTAACAACAACAAATTTGTCAAAAGTTCTATTCCTACTGTGACCACCATAAGCTGGGGGTTGCATGAGTCATCTCTAGGGTTACATGCAAAAGCAGATGTCATGCTGAACTCATCTTTTCATCCTGACACTGCAGTCAAGGAGAATCTGTGGCCTAAAAACCAACATGCAGTTGTTGTCACTTCAAGAAGCTGGGAAATTTGGGTGATAGGGCTGTGGTTTGGTTATTAGGACACATGGATCCATTTTAGGCTCTGATGTCTTCTCAACCGTTGACCTAAACATCTGCTGCACCTCAATTTCACCAACTGTAAGGGGAAAAGAATACTGCCCTACTGAGCTTAGAGGGATGCCGTTACTTCTGGGACTAGCTGAGCTGATTCTCATAGTGCCTACAGATCCATGTGGACAACAGGGAGGAGCAGAGCAGGCCTTGCTGTGGCCTTGTGCATAACAAGGGTGGTTTAGACATCCATGGGTCACTGTTGGTACCTTGAAGACAAGACTGAGAACTCAGATCATTTTTCTCCCCATTTACTGGACAGCTAAAAAGCGGTCAAGGTTGGAGGACAGAGTTAGTCAAGGCTACTGTCAAATAACCAACTGTATTTTCTGACAAAAATACAAATACTGAATGCAAAATTCCTACAGTGAAAACTAGATTTCTTACTCCATTGTCTTTTCACAGAAATACATAAAAACTAGCTTCAACAAACAGGTACCACTGTTCAGGGAAGAGAGGCCAGATAGCTTAGAGTTTAGTTTTTATGCTAAAGAGGTAGAGGGCATTATAAGAAAGTTAGGAGGTCAAAATTTAAAATAATGTAGTTCTAATTTTAGAAAGGCAGTCTCTGAGATGGAAGTGTCAACAGACTTCAGCTAAATAACAACTTTTAAATTCCTTTGTAAGAATATTATAGTACATATTTCATATCTACTTTTGAGTTGGGATCTGAACTCAAGGAAGTAAGACATAATCAGATCGATGCCCAAACAACTCCCTACGATTATTACATAGAGGTTCACATCTGTTTTTATACCTCCACTGGTGCATAGCTTCAGAAACTATTATAATTTAGGGGCAGCTAGAGAACAAATCAATCCGGAAGGTTAAAAGTTTGATGTGACTTTTAAAAAAATGCACGAGGACAAGCAGAGTGCAGTGGCACATGCCTATATCCCAATGACTTGGCAGGCAGAAGCAGAAGGATTACAAGTTCAAGGCCAGAGGCAGCCTGTGTAACTTGGTGAGGTCCTGTTTCAAGATAAAAAAAGAAAGGGGCTTTGGAATGCAGCCCAGTAGTAGCGCACTTGCAAAATACATGCAAGGCCCGGGGTTCAACCCATCAGTATCAGCACACACACACACACACACACACACACACACAAAAAGCACAAAAACTTGAGGACATGTAAAAAGTGAATTACTTTTCTCCTATGTTGGCTAAAACAATTTCTAAGAGAGAAAAGGTCTTCCTATTATGAATAACTGTTCAGTATTAAGAACGGACATCAGGCACAAAATGAATATGTGTGACTTGGATTAAAGATTTGTGACCCAGTCAGCATAAAAAGGCTCATGTGACCTTCATTTCTAGGGGAACAATGGGTAGTCAGAAGAAGACTACATGTTCCATCAGGCCAGGGGGCATCATTTCTGGGTTCCTTGTAAACTCTGATAATTGACCACTTTTCTGAACTTCAGTTTGCTAATCCTTAAGATGAGTGGGTATAGTGGATGATATTTAGAGCACCAACCTGAAATATTTATTACGTATGCCTACCAGTAATGGGAAGACACAGCCTGTTGAAGGAACATGGGAATAGAATATAGATAAAACAAGTCCCTAAGCATCACACCTGATGCCCAGGGCCACACCTGACACCTGGCTGGTCCTAGAGCTCGTGTCACTGCCACACCACACTGTAACCCCACTCTAACTACTACATGGCTTCAAAGAAGGATCACTAGCAGGGTCCTGACTCCACGTGGAAGGACACGGCTATTGAAGAGGACGCAGGGTTGGCTCCTCTCTGAGCTGACTGGCTGACACTGACAACAACAAGGGCCGCCCTATTTTAGTTACTCAATCCAAGGGGAGAGCAGGTGGTGAACTCCAGCAACAGGGTGAACACAAAGCTTTGTCCCAGTCTTGCTACGAAGCATTACAGCTGCAGGGGAGGAACAAAAAGCAACTCTGGGAAATCTCAGGTAGACTTGTGGAAATAGGTGACCTGCTGTTTATGTCCACAGAAGTATTTTCATGCACTCTACCTGGAATTATCCACATTCTAAAAGACCGCGATGTCATTCAAAAGGAATTTCTTCAACACTCCTCTACTTCTGGATGAGACTGAATTACATCCATTTTTAAAGTAAAGCTCTAAGCCATGTCCACTGACAGTGATCTTCAGTTAGGCCTGTTTCTTACCTTCACATACTGGGCAGCACTCCCCTTCTGGCACATAGTATCTCTCGCAATTCAACTCCCCACACTGTGCAGTGAAGCAGATGGCAACGCCCCCCTGGCATCGACAGAATCGGCAGTTGTCCATTCGAAACATGTCTCCATCGTAATACTCCACGTTGTTGAATACACAGGCTGGCTTCGTTTCTGAAAGGAGTTAAGGCAAACAAAAAATATTTAGTGTCAGTTTTGAGTAGTGTCCTTTTATGCTTTTTGAACAGCCTCTAGATAGCGGGAAGTTCTAATCAGATGGAAGTTTACTAAGCTTGATCTAACACAGAAGCCACAGAAGCAATAAAGCAAGGTAAAATAAAATGAACAAAACTCACAGTTAATCCTGTTTACATGAAGGAATTGAATCCTCCTTAGCAGAATCTATACTGGACTCCTCCCACTACTAATACAGGTAAACTTTGTGGCCACAAAACTCACATCTGGTATGTACCTTAAAGAAACTACATTTGCTTTGTTAAATCATTCTCTACCTCAAATCAATGATCCTGTATCCACATTAGGTTTTGTCCCAATTCAAAAAACTTAAGGCCTTTTTGGAGGTGGTTCCTCCAGTGTTCTCTCCAAAATTTTTATTGTTTCTATCTAGTTTAATAATCTATAGTGCATTACCTCATTTTATCTCAATAACGAAGGTCTAATTTAGTTATTATTGTGAATTTAGAAATGAAGAAATCCTAGGTAATTTGCTTAAAATTGCATATTTCACAAATGACAGAAACAAAACCAGTAGTCCTTTAATTAAAAACTTGTGTTTCAGCCGGGGGCGATGGCTCACGCCTATAATCCCGGGGGGGGGGGGGGGGGGGGGGGGGGGGGGTCGGAGGCAGGAGGATCTCAAGTTTGAGACCAGAAGCAGTCTGCGTAACTTTAGGGAGACCCTGTCTCAAAAAAGTAAAAAAAATAAAAATAAAAATGGGCTGGGGTGCAGCTCAGTGGTCCAGCACTTGCAAAGCATGCAAATGTGAGGCCCTAGGTTCAACCTCCAGTACTGCAAAAAAACAAAAACAAAACAAAACAAAACAAAAAAAACCTTGTGTTCTTTCAATTCTGTTCCAAGGTTATGTTGTGCTAAGGATTCATTGTCCCACATTTCGAACTCTTCACTAGGATATCAATGATTTTTAAATTATTCACTGCCCGCCGGGCGCGGTGGCGTATGCCTATAATCCCAGTGGCTTGGGAGGTGGAGGCAGGAAGATCACAGGTTTGAGACCAGGGCCAGTGTGTGTAACTTAGCAGGACCCTGTCTCAAAAAGTAAAAAGAAAATGGGCCGGGGGTGCAGCTCAGTGGCCCAGCACTTGCAGAACATGCAGGCACGAGGCCCTGGGTTCAACCCCCAGTACCGCAAAAAAAAAAAAAAAAAAAAAAATCACTGCCCTAAAACAATAATTCCATTCCTTATCTCTACTTCTGGTTATTTTTTTTTAAAATAAGCCTAACTAGACAAAGACATCACAAGAAAATAAGCTATAGATCAGTATCTCTTATGAATGTGGACACAAAAATTCTCTAAGAAATCGCTAGCATACCACATCCAAAACAGGATTATATACCATGACTAAATGGTATTTGGGCTGGGATTTAGCTCGGTTGGTAGAGCACTGCACTGCAGTGTCTGAGGTCCCGAGTTCAATTCCCAGCACTGCAAAAATGGGAGAAGGACCTGGCAATCCACTCCCAAGGCAATCTCGAAATAGTCGGCCACTGAAAACCCTATGAGGGTCGCTATGAGTTGGATACCGACTTGACCGTACCTAACAACAACAACAACAAATGGTATTTACTCCAAGAATGCAAGTTTAGTTTAATATCCAGAAATCAATTAGCTTTATATGACATGTCAATGGAATAAAGGGCAAAAAATACCATCATTTCAACTGATGCAGAACAAGACTCTAAAAGAACTCGGTAAATATTCTTTCATGATAAAAATCCTCAACTATAAGAAATAGGAGAAAACTGTCTTAACCTGGTAAATAGCATTATCCTTTGGATATGAGGCATACCCCTAAAAGGCTCATGTGTTGAAGGCCTTGTCCCTAGCTGGTGACACTGTTGAGAGGTGACTGCACCGTGAGGATTAATCCATTAAAAAAGTTCATTGCTGAATGGACTATCAGGAGGTAGGGGCTAGTTGGAGTCAGCTGGTCACTAGTGGCATGACTTTGAAGGGTGTTATCTTATCCCTGGACCCTTTCTCTCTCTCTACTTCCTGAGGTGAGTAGCCTTCCTCTGCCAAGACCTTCCTCCATGACATTTCTATCTTGCAACAAACCTAACAGCAACAGAACCAGCTGATGATGAACTGAAACCACTGAAACTGTGAGCCAAAATATATCTTTCCACCTTTAAGTTGTTTTTCTCAGGTATTCTGTCACAGAGAGAAAAGCTAACTAACACAACCAATTATAAAACCCACAGCTAACATCACACTTAGTGTTGAAAGACTAAATGTTTTCCAAGATCAGGACAAGACAATGATGTCTACTCTTAGCACTTTGATTCAATATTGTAATAGAAGTTCTTGCCAGGACAATTAGGAAAGTACAAATAGTGAAAGTGGTCCAGATTGGAAAGGAAAAAATAAAACTATCTCTAGTTGCAGAAGACATGATCTTGTACATAAATAAATCTAAAGAATCCAGTAAAAATCAATCAGAACTTATAAACAATTTCAATGACATCACAGGGTACAAATTTCAAATCAAAAAAATTATTTCTCTATACAGTAGCAATGAATAATCAGAAAATGAAGTTTAAAAAATCCTATTCACAGTAGCATTAGAAAGAATAAAATAATAGGAAGAAATTTCTAAGTGCAAAATCTGTACTCTGAAAACAACTACACATTGCTCAAACTTAAAGAAATTAAAAAGGTCTATATAAATAGATATGGATCGGAAGACAACATTATTAAGACAAAAATAATTACCAAGTTGATCTAATACCCTATCGAAATTCTAGGTAGTTCTTTAGTACAAACTGACAAGCTGATCTTAAAACTCACATAGAAATACAAGGGACCAAGATCTACCAAAACAATCTTGAAAAGAAGAACAAAAACGATTCACACTTCCTAATTTCAAAATGTAACACAACGCTACAGTAATCAAGACAATGTGGCTATAGCATAAGGATTTAATAGTTAAATGGAAATGAGAGTTACAGAATAAACTATTATATTTGCTGATTTTTGACAAGAGTGCTAACACAACTTGAAGAGGAAAGTAAAATCTTTTCAACACATAGTGCTGAGGTAACTGGATATCCACATGCAAAAGAATGAAGATGAAACTCCTATGCCTCACATATACAAAAATTAATTCACAATGAATCACATTGCTATGATCTAAATGTAATAGCTAAAAATATAGAGTTGTTAGAAGAAAAGATAGGAGTAAATCTTTGTGACCTTGGATGAGGTAATGGCTTCTGAGATATAACACCAAAAGCATAAAAATAAAAGAAAAAATATATGAACTGGACTTATTCTATTCTTGACCTTCAAAGGACACCATCAAGACAGTAAAAAGGCAATCCATAAATTGAAGTAAGTATTTTCAAATTATAAAGAACTGGATCTAGAACTCTTATAACTCAACAATATAAAAGAATTCAATTAGAAAATGGCCAAACATTTGAGCTGATGCTTTCCCAAATAAGATACAGAAATGGTCAGTAAACACATGAAAAGATGGTTAACATCATTAGTCATTAGGGGAATGCAAACCAAAATCATCATTTCATACCTACTACGAGGGCCATAATCAAAAAGACAGGTAAGAACAAGTGTCAGTGAGGTTATGGAGAAAATGGAATTCTCATATTATTGTTAGTGGAGCTGTAAAAACATAGCAGCTTTGGTTTAGCAGTTTGACAGTTGCTCAAAATATTAAACAATTATCATAAAATCAAACAATTCCATTCCTAGGTATGTACTCATGGTAGCTGTAAACACACATACTCACATAAAAAATTTATGCAAATATTCAAAGAAGCATTATTCAAAAAAGTCAAAAAAGAGAAACAGCGTAAATGTTATTAACTGATGCACTGATAAACAAAAAGTAAGACAGCCACATAATGAAATCTTATTTGGCCATTAATACTAATGAATTACATGCTACAATATAAATAGGCCATAAGACATTATGTTAAGTGAACAAAGGCAGTCATAGAAGACTATGTATTACATAATTCAATGTATATGAAATGAACATGAAAGGCACATCTCTAGCAATAGAAAGTAGATTAGTGGTTGCTCAGTGCTGGGGGCTTTGGGGTGTGCGGGAAGTTAATGTTAATGGTTTTTCGGAATTTGGGGGTGAGGCTGATGAAAGTGTTCTAAAATTGTGGTGATGACTGCACAACTTTGTGAACATTCTAAAACCCACTTAACTGTACAACTTAAAATGGTGAATTGTATGGTATGCATCTCTATTTTTAAAAAGTAGTCTTGAGTTGAAAGTTCTCCTAAGCTGATATACCCTCTTCACTCAGGGGAAACTGGACGGTTAATAGTCATATCTTTCATGAGCTTCTGTCCCCAAACCGTTACTTAATATTTCACCCTGAATATATGAAATACTTTCAAATTTTTCAATGAATTTTAATTGATGTATATACACTTGCACTGCACTCAAGGGCATTTACTTTCTCGTTTAATTTTACAACAACCCTGTTGAGAAGACAGAATGAGAATTAATACCTATCTTTTTAACAAGGAAAATAAATTTAAAGAGATTAGGTGACTTGATTGAAGTTCCAGGAGTTTGAGATGATCCGTGTGTCTGTGCACAGGCACTAATGTGTATGGACCTCTTTCTTTAATGCTGTCTAGATAGAATACATTTTCCAAAAAATTAATGTTATGTTAAAAAGAATCACCTTATAGCTCAGAATTCTTCTGCATACTTTTAGCCAACATACTTATCTCAGTGAGGACTGGAAAAACCTACTCAGACCACAAGTCCCCAAAAGTATAGAAAATGGAGTGCTTTTATAAGTCAATCTTGCATGTGGAGGGAGGGAAAACACTATACTCTAACAAAATGCTAAACATCTATTCAAATTGGGAAAAAATGATAAACCAATTAATATTAATTATTTAGTTAACCAACCACATCTACCATCTGAGTGATGCCACACCACAAATTTTGGTTAAGATTTGAAGAGGGGAGGGAAGATTCTAGTTATGCACAAAGCTGCCACAGTACACTTGTGTTTACAGTGGGATAAGCAGAAGCTAACATCAGAGGACATGGGATTGACAAGAGAATCAGGGCAGTCAGGTTTCACTGGCTAAACCACAGAGGCAGAGAGTAGAAGTTAGAAAGATGGAGAGTGGCCCTACTACATCCTAGAAAACAGTCAATCTTTTAGGGTAAAGAAAATCATAGAATGAAGATGTCTGTTTGATGCTGAGAGATATTCATAGAGGCTCTTTATACAAGTGCCTAATAAAAAAGAGAGCTGCGGTCTTTGAGGACCAATAGCCCAATTACTTCTTCTCCTGTCAAGGATAGATGTCAGTCTCAGACGAGGGTAGACGTTGCCCCTTCATCTACAAAAGGATGATTTAAGTTGATATGGAAAATATTATGAAGAAATAATTTACTGTATAATTTGTTCTTCTCAATGCAGAAATGCATAAAGTGTCTTTTTAGTGATTTCCAGATATGTTTTGTCTGCCAATTAAATTTTATGTTTCTAAGCTCTGGAATCTTCTTTTTACTATTTAATATATTCTAAAACTCCTGAAAAAGAGCCTAATGATACATACAGACTGTTAGTAAAATCAAATGCCTGCCAAGTTATACTGATTGGCAGAGGATGTATAACATTTTAGTAAAGGAAAAGACTAAAATGTAGAACTTTACATCAAATGGGAAAATAGATAAAAGTCTCAAGTAGATAACACTTCTGTTGTTTTTCTCTTTGACCTCTGAGTAGCAAACAGTTCATACTCTGCCAATGGTCTCATTTCACTGGGGAGTGAGCGATACATGAAGTAAATGGACAGAGTCAGGCTACAAATGAGAGACAACTGTATGGCAGATGGGAACCATCTGACAATTTCTCCATCAGTCAACAGCAAATAGACATAATTAAAAGACTGGGTACAAGGGCTTCTAAGAACCCAAAGGGGAAGAAACCTTTTCTACTGACTGTGCATGTACATGTGCCAGAGTGTACCAAGCAAACACTATTTTAGGATAAGGAAAGGGAACAATACATAGAAAAGATGGCAAAAGACCTCTCTTAAACAGCTTAATAAGGCTCTGGGAACATCAGGGGTGCTCAATAAATACATACTGAATCAAATATTTCTTCTAAAGTATCAGATTCTCTCCATTTCATATCAGTAGACAAAATGTGCCTAGAAATCTTACTGAGTATAACTGTTGTATGGACAGCAGGTTCTTAACAGACGTCTTTTGTACTAGCTTTCTTATTAACAGGCTGCAGCTTTGGATTTTCTAGGTCAAAATTTTACATGATAGAAAAAGGTCATTTTGGGTGTGGCTCTGCTATAAATGATCAATTTTATAAATTAATGTCAGAAAAAATTTTGTCAGGGCCAGCATCAAATAATTTCCAATTTTTATGTATCTTCTATTTAAATATGTCTGAATAAAACAGAAATTACTGGGTAGGCATTCTGTTCTTAATGGAGACACTCAGTTAATATTGTTCATTTAAAATCTGCATTTTAATAATACTCAGTGTTTCATGGACAGACAGAACATTTTGAATGCCCTAAGAACAGGCTTAAAACACACCACTCTGGGTAGCCTGGGGAAGCAGAGGGCACTTTTCTTCTTTTATGCCAACGATCTGTGAATGTAGACTAGCTTCAAAATATGCCTCTCCTACTCTGTATATTGTTGTTATTAAATATTATAAGACTAAAACACTTTTGTTAGTTTCAATTGGTTTGCATCCAATAACCTAATGTTGTTGTTGTTGTTAGGTGCCGCCGAGTCGTGTCCGACTCATAGCGACCCTCATAGGGTTTTCAATGGCAGATTGTTTCTGGATTGCCTTTGGAATGGGTTGCCACATCCTTCTCCCATTTTTGCGGTGCTGGGAATCGAACTCGGGACCTCAGAGACTGCAGAGCAGTGCTCTACCAACTGAGCTAAATCCCAGCCCGTAATAACCTAATACCACAGACTAATTCATTTACTAGGAGAATATTTTATAACTGAGTCATGCTGGAAGAGTCAGTTATTGACTTTGCCATTCAAACCAACATATTTTGTTTGCCCGGCATGGCACAGTGTTACAGAGTGTTTCATTGTGTTGTACACAAAGGTCGCTATGAGTTGGACCTGATAAGACAGCACCTAAAAACAAGGTACTGTGCATAGATACTGCACAAATGATCATGTCTAAGCATGATCACTTCCACATTCTAAGGCTGGGATGTCAATCTAAATGTCTCCAGGGATGAGACAGGTGGGCCATATGTAAGAGAATTAGGGGTGTTAGGACAAAATGGAGCAGACATGCCCATTTAAAAGTGGAGGCCCTCATACAGCTCCAGTAGACTGCTAAGAAAACATCTGTTTGTGGGCCATAGCGGAAGCAGGAATGTTTCTTGAAGGAGGTATGGAGCTGTCCACCACTGCTTTGGAGATTGTACTTATGGATGGTAACTTTGACAACTGCTGAGTTTACATAAAAGGAACCTAATCATACCCTGTTCCTTTGGTTTCTAAACCACAGGGTTCCTGCTCCACAACACTTCACAAGTGCTACTCTCAGCTCTCATCAGACAATCTTATCACAAACTTTGATGATCTGCTTAGCAACTCTTCCATCCCTCCCCCAAAGCAAAACCAATGAAATTACAAAGAGAAGCAATATTTACAGAGGAGGTTCTCCTTACTTACTCACCCAGCCTAGTGTTCCCAAAACTCAGGCGTCCTTGAATTCTGAGTATTTTCCCACTTTATGTTTTCATTTTAATGTTTCCCTTTTTTAAAAAAAATAGCACAAGCATATGGATCATCTGATGGTGGTTTAGGAACCGTGTGCTTGTGTCTAATCTCCATTTCTGCACATGGGGTTGGCAATGTTCACATTTAACCCACTCTCTCCTGAACTGAGATCCTTGGATTTATCCCACCATGTGAGGAATTCTCCAAGTGAAAAGCAGTGCTGCAGGTACCTGGGGTACAGCTGTGTTAACCTGACCTCTTGAAACTGCTTTCATTGAGTTGCATCGCAATTTTGTGCTCTTGCTTTTTATTGAGAAGAACCAATGCAGGTTTCTGCATTTGTGGTGTTGAACCAACTGAACACACAATCTACTTCATCCCTCCGTGCTTCCTTTTTAATTTTCATGTGAGAAATTTCCATTAGACAGAGAGTCTCACCTTGTCCAGCAGGTTTTTTGTCTCTGAAAATGAGAATTGACCCTACTATCTCCTTTTTCACATTGATGGCAGAAAGCACAAGCCAAATCTGATGTTTAACTTTGGCAACTGCATAGACACTTAGAGCCTGCATACCTGGGCAGTCTGTTAAATTTTCATTTCACCTTTTACTGACAACCCTATGGCTATGCTTCTCTTTTCTAATTAATATTTAACCACTATGTTATTGAATCTGTTCTCACTGTAAAGTTGCCTCAAACTTTTGTGGATAAGCAAGTCTTATATATACAATACATAATATATATAATATATATATATTTTTGTGTATATGATGCACCTATGCTTTTCTTTTTCTTTCTTTCTTTGTGAGTTTGTGTGTTACTTAGGGATTGAACCCAGGGCCTCATATATACTTTGCAAGTGTTCTACCACTGGGCTGCATCCTCAACCCATTTTTAGCTTCTATTTTGAAACAGGGTCTCCCTAAGTCATGCAGGATCCCTCTGACCTTGAACTTGAGATCCTCCTGCCCCTGCCTCCCGAGTTGCTGGGATTACAGGAATGTATCATCACACCTGGCAGACCTGTACTTTTCTAAGTGATGATAATCTTTGATACATGGCATCTTCTAATGGTGACCCTGCGACATTCTTCCAGACACTGGAGACAAATACACAACACACTCATACTCCCAAGTATGTGCATGTTATGTATATGTATGTATGTACATGTCAAAATAAGTAAAATACAGACTTTGAAACAGTATCCTTAAAACTACTCCGTAGGATTATGAATCCTTATAGTCTTACTGTTTCTGGTCTTCTACAACTGAATGACTAATATAGTAAGAGATACTACATAGCAAGGCAAGAAATAAAGCAAAGATTACCTAACATTTTACAGTGGCAGGAAAGAAGCAACCACAAGAAACACAGTGACACTGTTTGGTTGTCTTAACGTTTTCTCATAGTGGATGGCAAATCCTATTCCCGAAGCCAGTGTTCTATAAAAAGTGGCTATGATTTAGGGTGCCTGCAGCTGTACCACTGTGGCATCTGATCCTGTCAGATTTCAGAAGATAAGCAGAGTCAGGCCTGGTTAGTACTTAGATGGAAGACCCACCTGGGTGCTGTCAGCTTGGGAGATGGACCTGGCAGCCTACTCCTGAAACAATCAACCATTGAAAACCCTAGAAATAGCAGAGAAATACTGACAATAATGCCAGGCATGACACAATGTCAGGCAGTATTTTGTTCTTTTGTACATATAGTTGCTGCGAGTTGGGCTCGACTAGAGGGCACCTAACAACAACAACAACAACAACAACAAAATTGAGGACAGGCCCTGATGATTGATTCCAAGGTCATTAAAACAGAGGTGCAGCTATAAGCTGTCCAAGACATAACACATGAGAGACAGATGTAAAGTTAATGTCCTGAGAGAAAGGCATGGCTCTTAGTTCTCTAGAATCAAGAGGCAAAGAGAGAAGAAAGGCATTTTTCCTCTTCACTCAAAGAAAACAAGAGCAAATTTTGTTACTGTAGGTGGTACTTCCAGGGGACAAATGATTTAAGATTAAAGAGTAAGGCAGTAAAACATGGCGCATTCCTCATAGAAGTAACCCTTCTATGAGCTGGTATTTAATAGTCACCTCTTGAGGGAACTAAGATGGTATGGATCAGATCACTCACTTGCTCACTTAAGAAAATCTGGGTGCCCTCTGTGGGGCATGTGATATGCTAATAATCACAGATACAGGGTGAATGTGACACACTCCCATCTAGCAGTTCACACTGCAGAATGAGAGAGACATGTGAGTACCCTCAGAGCCAGGAGCACTGGGAAGAAGCATATCCGAGATTCTGAGAGCCCAGCGTCAGCAGCAAGGAATTCTGCCTCAAGTGGTAAGACAATTATGGTATGAGTTAAGTATTCACAGAAAATGGTAAAAGTTAAGCATTCACAGAATATTACCTACAATAAATGACACCGTAGCAGCACCAGAGAGAAAAGGTCTGCTTGTCCACTGGCTGGTGTTTAACAGACAAATCTACAAGAGGATTGACAAGAGGCACTGAAAAGAGATTTAAGCACAGAGAACTTTTTCTGCACCCCTCCCCGTAGGCTTGTACTTATATGGATTGTAGGTCAGGCTGCTCAACCTTACTGTCTCCATCCCTCACCACCAATGCCCAAACCAGTGTCTGTGGATGTGAACAGAAGAGAGTGGGTACATGGAACTATACAAGCTATGTACACACGAAGCCCAATTGCAAGTGTTTCACATATAATAATACCTCATTTAATTCACTGTTATTCACTTTGTTTTTACCGATATAAAACAGAAGCTCAGGGAGACCAAGAGATTTCCTTAGTTACACAGCTAGTAAGTGGAGGAACCAATTTTCAAACTGAGGTCCTCTAGTTCTACTCTGTGTTTTATCTTAACCACAAAGCTACGGGGTTAGGGTTTCTTCAAAGCAAACCAAAGCACCACATATGTAACCACTGGACCAAAAATCCAAGGATGCAATCAAACAGAACTCAACTGTAACATGACCTTTTCTTGTAAGGGAAGGGGTTCTGGGAGGAGGGAAGGAGAATATCTCAAGGCTGAATTCTTATAGGCGGTAGTTATTACTGACGTCTCTGTAAGTGTAACTGCATTGTATTTTCTCAAATCTACTTCCATTTTCCTATGTGTACAGGTAGTTGTTCTTGTTAGGTGCCACAGAGTCGATACCTGACTCATAGCGACCCTGCACACAACAGGTGAAACACTATTGTCAGTGCCTCTCTGCTATTCATAGGGTTTTCAATGGCGGATTGATTTTTGGGAGTGGGTTGCCAGGTCCATCTACCGAACCTACAGCTCCTGGTGTTCCCAGGCAGTCTCCCATCGAAGTACTACCCAGGCCCGACACTCTTAGCTCCCGAGGTCTGACTGGATTGGATGCCACAGGGCTACAGCTGCAGGCCATATGTACAGGCATTAATTAAATAATACTTTATGCAATTACTGACATATAACTTGTTTCAGTCTTATTCCTTTTTTCCCCCTGAATACTCTAATGGAGAAGCATTTTAGGTTCTCCTGCCTTCTTGCATCTAAATTTAATAAAGATCAAGTCACCAAACACCAAATTCTCTTGTGAAGGGTGAAAAAGAGGTAGATTCCATCTGAGGGAATCTCGTGATGGAAGAATCTTTTTTCTGGGCCACAAGGGTCAAACCTAAACTAGGGCAGTACTGATGACCTAACACTGGTCTAAGTTGTTCTCTCTAAGTAGGAAAACACTAAACTGGATGAACGGTGTCTTTCCTATTTAAAATTGTGGTAACTCCCACACAGTTTTAATTTCCTCCTGATGGTAAGGGGATGGGTGTTTGAGTGAAGGATATGATAAGAAGCTCCATGACCTTTTTTTCTGAAATCCCATAACTTCTGAAATTCTGAAACCCAGTGGAGTAGGCAATCTGCTACTGAGTTCCAAAGGTCTCTCTGACAGAACGATGCTTCCCATCCTAACTTTCTTCACTGCACCGGGGTACCGTAAGCAAACCTCCCTTCTGAGTGATGTTCAGCAAGCCCCTGAGTATGTTCCCTGCTCTGTAATGGGCAGAAGCAGGTAGGCTGAACCCTCCCTCCTCCTCCTGCTGCAGCTGCTGCGCCACAATTGTACACTCTCTGAGAACAAGAGAAACCCCACGTACCATTAACACATTCAAAGACATCACAGCACTTTCCAGGTGTCCCATCTCCACGAGAGACTATGCGGGGAGTGGATCCCACCTCACACACGGGGAAACCACATAAGCCAGAGAGACACTCGCATCTGAAACCAAAGAAAAGGGAAGGAAAACCCCATGAATAAACAACAACATAGAAGTTGGGAGACCACAAACAAAGTGGCAGTGCCAAGTACCTGGTCTGTGTGACATGATCTAGTATATCTGGTGTCACGGGGAAAAGGGAAGAGGGAAGGAGTCTCACAGAATTTGCCTTCCAAGTAACTGGCTCATCTCTTTTACATACACTCCAATTTTAACATCAACCGTTTTGGTAGATGTATTTCTAAAATGTATTACTTCACTTCTTACTTAACCAGACTGGTATTGAGCATAAGAAAACATTTTCAGATGACTCAGGGCCATCTTTACATGCACACATTTTGTTAGTCTGTAAGTCAATGATGCTCACAGAAGTTAATGCAGAATGAGTGCTCCCTGCGTTAAGTGGCCCCATCGTGCAGCTGTGTTGCTAGTGATGTGTAGGTGTGTTTTCTAGAAATTTTTTGACTTTTTTCAACGGTTAAGTTCTTAGCTTTTCAGTTCTTCTTGTCAGTACGATTGTCTCTAGGAGCACACTCACCTTGAGCAATACATAATTGCATATAATATATAAAAGGTGGAAGACTGAAGGGCTCTTTATAAATAGAGAACATAAGCTTTAGTAAATGGATTTTGTGACAGCTATCTTGGAAATGAAAATTCTTAACTTTTTGGACCTTCTAAGCTACCATATGTGCATACACCTCTACATGCATGAATGAGGTATTCAATGAATTGTAGGCTGGATGTGCTGGTCACTCTTCACTTTATTTCAACTCTATTGGGAAACATGACTGAACACAGAACTTAAATGAATATAGGCAGTTAAATTGTCTACAGCCATACCACCCTAGAGTTTGATCTATTCAGATCTTAGAAGCTAAGCAGGGTCAGGACTGGTTACTACTTTGATGGGAGACCACCTAGGAATACAGGGTGCTGTAGGCTTAGGAGAAGGACCCAGCAGCCCACTCCTGAAATAATCAGCCATCGAAAACCCTATGAACAGCAGAAGCACTGACAATAGTGCCAAGCATGGCAAAGTGTCACGTAGTGTTCATTCTGTTGTACATAGGTTTGCTATAAGTCAATGGCACTGAACAACAACAACAACAACAACAGACAGATAAGCTAAGAGGAGACCAAAACAGCTTATCTGTTACAATGAAATAGGAGTTAGGATATAAGACCCTCAGGGAAGCTGGGTGTCAGCATGTGAATGCAACAGAAGGAAGGAGTTGGTGGACTTTTGTCCTGGGAATAGAAGTATGGGTCAGAGAGTGGTAAAGATGATGGAGGGAGTTCCCAGGTTGACAGGATGAAAGGAAAGTACCCTAAAAAGAGACATGCTGGCAGGAAGCATGTGGGTATTCATGTACAGTGGAGTTTCAAGAACAGAGGAAGTATTACTACCAGCAGGTAGTACTGCAGCAGGGAAGAACTATTAACATGCTCATTCATTATGGGCTTTTTTTCCTTCTTATTCAAGTGATTGGTTTGTTCTATTGTTCTTTGGATCATTAACAATTTAAAACATGCTTGTAATCTTCAAGTACCTCAATAATTAGGCACAGAAATTTAAAGACATTTACAGTTAACTGTGGAACTAGAAAGGAAAGGAAGTTAAAATTTCCCCCAAAGATCGTTAAAACCACTGGAAAGGTATGAATGAGCCTGCTCCCTCTTCAGGTCCTTCCATGTGGGGTGATGGTGATATTGGATTCCCGGGAGAAGAGGGCATTAACTAAGGTTCGCCTGCAATGATATTTTTGCCTACGGTTTAAAATAAATGTCTGCTTATTTTGTGTGAGCCACACCTGGAGCTCTCAATTCATAGTCTGTATTCCTATAGGACAACCATGTCAGAGGGCTTGGTACTGTGAGCTGAGCTTTTAGTGGCTGGTAAGGTTACTCCGCCTGCAGCGGTAGCCCTGTGGCATCCAATCCCGTCAGATCTCAGAAGCTAAGCAGGGTTGGGTCTGGTTAGTACCTGGATGGGAGACCGCCTGGGAACACCAGGTGCTGTAGGCTTGGGAGAAGGACCTGGCAACCCCCTCCCAAAAATCAATCAGTCATTGAAAACCCTATGAATAGCAGAGAAGCACTGACAATAGTGTTTCCCCTGTTGTACAGAGGGTCGCTATGAGTCGGATACCGACTCGACAGCACCTAACAACAACAACAACAAAGTTACTCCACGCTCTGTCATGTTATGGGCCTGGTCATGGCAGTTTTAAGCATGCAGTCCTATCACTGTGATATTACAGTAAGGTATACTGATTCCATTTACTGCACTTGATATTCTGTACAACTTAGACTCATTAGAGTTTACAGATGAATGGGCTAGAGTATTGAGAAGACACACCTTGAGGTCACAGTGAAAGCATCCTATAAGAATAGCTGATTATTTCTTACACATCTTCTAGATTCACATGCTGGACTGCTGTTATATTCCAGGGAATCATTTTAATTTAAACACTGACCAAGAATCATTTTAATTTAAACATTCGACCAAGAAATTACTTTTTAGAGATGAGTGTGGTGGTGCATGCCTGTAATCCCAGCAACTCAGGAGACAGAAGAGGGATCCTGAATTCGAGGCCAGAGGTAGGCTGCATAACTTAGCAAGACCTTGAATCAAAACAAACAATGGGCTTGGGGGGTATCCCGGTGGTAGAATTCTTGTAAAGTATGTGCAAGGCCCTGGGTTCAACTACCAAGTAGTTTAAAAAAAAAAAAAAAAAAAAGATTTCTGATGTTGTCTTTTAATACTTTGACAGTCTTTTCTGAATACACATGTGTGCTTTTGTGCTAGACTCTCTGGTAGGCCAGTGGAAATCACACCACACTGAAAGCCATGACTAAGTCTGCTCTATATCTAACGTATTTCCTAACATTTATATACCTATATTATTTTCCTACAGACTCTGGCCAGCATGTTGCAGAGATCTAAAACTGCACACAACTGCCCATGAACGCACTTAGTAAATGAAAACTCTATGCTGCATTTTTACTTCTAAACCTAAACTGACTGACAAAGAGCTGTGGAGTTTTGCTAGCTAGTATGCTCTAGGCTCTGGTCCTGTTTACTTCTCCCCTGAGAGTGCCCTTACCTGTTACCATCTTTTAACTTCTCATATCTTCCTCTGAACCTAAAATTAGTACGCTAATGAAGAAGGAACTTAGGCAGGAACCACTAATGGTGAAAATCTGGGCTCAGGTCAGATTACCTGTTGAGCAGCTATCTGCTGGGTTGAAATCTTATGAAGTTGACATTTTTGCAAGTTGGAAATGGTCAAATAGCAATTCTATACACATCAACACAAGATAACTCACATGAATTATCTGCTGACAGATGTATGTACATAACTCTGTCAGACTGAAAAAGGGGGATCCCATTATGACCCATATTTCCCAAGGGAATTTATTATACGTACAAATTATGTGATTCCAACGCAGCTCAAAACATTCTTTTGTGAGATTATTCTTGACTTCCTGGTTTGTGAACACTGGAGGTAGGAGTAAGAATTCTTCCTTTTACAGATGCACGTAGTGAGACAGAGCAGAAACTAAAGTTTCCTACTCTAGTGTTTTTCACCAAAAGAACCAAGTCTCTCTTCTAATTCATGAAGAGGAAATGCTGAATTACAGAACAACTGGAGCATGCAAACTGTACCTTGTCCTCACCACTTTCTTTCTCTTCATTTTTATTTCCCCCCCCTAATCTTCCCTTTGCTCTTTACCGCAGTCCCTGGATAAGAATCAAGGGAAAAGAGAAAACAGATGGATGAGGGGCAGAAGAAACAAACATGAGACAGATGCTTAGTGAGGATGATGTCACCATGTACCCCTCCCCAATTTCCTGCCCTGACTGCCCTCACCCAACTGATGCTGATGCCACACCCAGCCAAGGGCTCAGTTCCTGTACTCACTTCCACAGCCAACGACCTTCCCCTCCCCTTTTCATTTATCAATGTCTCCGCCTAGCACTCAACACTCTCAAGTCCACATACCATTTACAAATTCTCTCTCCCACTGTTGCCCTTCGTTTTCCTCATCCTGCAGTACTATATTCTCCAGGCAAGCACCCACTTTGCTGTGTTTTCCATTGCATGTCCTACTGCTCCCAGACACTTCTAACCCAGCCCATATGGCCAGCTGTCCTTCCAGATCATAGCTCCTCTGAACCCTGAACACCACACTTATCTGCAGCCTTGCTCTCACTCTACATTGAGTGACTGTAGCACTCATCTGGCCACAAGCTCTTTTTACACCTATCATATGTAGTCATCACATAAACATTTTTTAAGTGGAATGGAACTGGTGTTGAAGAACAGAGGGATGATATTAACTAAGCCAAGATACCAAAAAAAGTAAGATGCAGAGATTCTATATGGTGAACGCAAAAAGGCCCCTCCAGACACAGCTATGTGCACAGTGCCTTGCACAGAAGTGCTAGGTACATTAAAAACAAAAACGAAAACAGCATTGTTGTTGTTGTTAGGTGCCATCGAGTCGGTATCCGACTCATAGCGATCCTCTGTACAACAGGGGAAACACTATTGTCAGTGCTTCTCTGCTGTGCATAGGGTTTTCAATGGCAGATTGATTTTTGGGAGGGGGTTGCCAGGTCCTTCTCCCAAATTATTCACAAACCATAACATCTACCTTTTTAAAGTGTATAATCCAGTAGTTTTATATTCTGAGGGCTGGGCAGCCACCACTGGTACCCAATTTCAGAACATTTTCATTGCCTCAAAAATTAAACACTGTATTCACACTAGCAGCTACTCTCCATTACTCAGCCCCCAGCCCCTGGCAACCAGTAATTTATGTTCTGTCTCTAGAGAACTGCTTATTCTGGACAATTCATTTAAATGGAATCATACAATATGAAGCTAAGGGCTTTTTAACATCAGACAAGAAGCAACCTGTATTTGCAGTATGTCAGAAAAAAAATCAGGCCGCTAACGTTATCCTCAGTATTAAGATAATGATCAATCAAAGTGCCACACTAATAAATTTTTGCATAATGTAATCACAGCTGCAGTCAGGTGGGACATGGTTAGGCTTTTTTTTCTTTTTTCTCCAGTAGGTAATGGATTCAGTTTAGTGGGCATATGAGTGCCTGAGGGCAATGATGAGCAGCATTCAGAAATCATCTGAACCCCTAGAGGGCACTCACCTCCTTAGCTCATACTGCTGGGTCTGCTGGCTGAAGGGCAGTGTACAGGTATTCCTTCCCTTCAGGTTCTTTGCTTCCAGGATGACACAGACAGTCCTGAGCAGGCCAAAAGGCCAAAATCCCAGCTCCTGGGCATGGCTTGACAGATGCTCACAGCCTGGCCTCTACCTATCTTTTAGCTTCCATATTCCACTGGGTGATCCATACATTCACATTCTAGCAGCAACAATGTCAATGTGCCATTCACTGACCCCACTCACCCCCACTCCTATCACCACATGCCCAGGTCAGATGTCCACCATTCTCAATCCCTGCCTCTCCTTTGCCTGTGATGAACTTCCCAGAGTCCTGAAGACCACCCACTCTACAAGGTTTTCTCTGGTCAAAAAACAAGCAGGATTAATCTTCCCTCTGCTGACCTTCAACAACACACTGATTTTTGGAGTGTATCTGTTCATTATACTACATACTGATTCTCTTGTGAATGCCTCTGGTGTAGGCTTGTTGTTAGGTACTGTTGAGTCAGTTGCAACTCATAGCAACCCTCATGGGGTTTTCAATGGCTGACTGTTTCGGGAGTGCTTTGGGAGTGGATTGTCATGTCCTGCTCCCATTTTTGCGGTGTTGGGGACCAAAACCAGGTCCTCAGAGAGTGCACAGCAGCGCTCTGCCAACTGAGCTAAACCCCAGCCCCAATGCAGCATGTATTATTTGTCTTATAAATAAAGAAAATGAATGATAAAGACATCCAAACAAAAATCTGGAACAATATTTTTTTCATGGCTAGGAAATCAGAGGTTAGCACAGACACTTAATTTTTTTTTATTTTTACACATTTGAGATTGAGAGCTTATAGGTGCAGCATTTTTCAAATTACTACATGGCAGAAAAGACTACGAAATGTTTATGATGGAGATTCTGGGGTACAATACTCCAAGACTGGTTTTTCTGCCCTGTTATAAGCTCTCTAGAGAATCTGGGGGGCTGGGATTTAGCTCAATGGGTAGAGCGATGTGCTGCAGTTTCTGCGGTCCCGAGTTCAATTCCCAGCACTGCAAAAATGGGAGAAGGGCCTGGCAATCCACTCCCAAGACAATCCCAAAGCACTCAGCCATTGAAAACCCTATGAGGGTCACTATGAGTCGGATACCGACTCGACGGCACCTAACAACAACAACAGAGAATCTGGGACCCATCTTCTGAGACCCTTGTGCCCAGATATGCAGGGTTTAGGTTGCTGTAGTTTAAATTGGGAAAAAGACAAGCACAATTCATTTCTAACATCTGAATGTGAATGATGCTTGTTAGTACATGCTTTCAATCATTTACAATCTCCTTCCTGTCCAAACACTTAGGAGTGAGAGACAAAGGAGTGAGGGAAGGAAAGAAAAACTTATTTTTTGTTTCTTTTTTTTTTTTTTTTTTTTTGATGTACTGGGGGTTGAACCCAGGGCCTTGTACTTGCATGCTTTGCAAGTGCTGGACCACTGAGCTGAACCTCCAGCCCATTTACTTTTATTTTTTGAGATAGGGTTTCGCTAAATTACATAGGCTGCCTCTGGCCTCGAACTTGTGATCCTCTTGCTTCTGCCTCCTGAGTTGCCAAGATTACAGGCATGTGCCACTGCGCCCAGCCACAACTTACTTATTTAAGCCATACCATCATCCACCAGAAAAATGTGTGACTATCATCAGGCCACTTCAATTCTCAGAGGACTGGTTTTCTCATCCTTACATTGAGATGGCTGGATCATAATAAACATTCTTCAAACTATAAAATCCCATCCTTCAATCGCTGCCTTTCCTATTTCCATCACCACTGTGATCTGATCCTGGCTCATCCTCCTCTACTGCTTCTCACTTGCTGGCTCCCTGTCTTTACAGTAAGTCATTTATCCTGTGCCCCTGCTCCTCCCACACCTTCTCTTCCCTCCTGGACTTTCAAGGCTGGCTCCACATGGGCCCTCTGTCCACCCCCAGAGTTTCAGTGACTTTTGTTTTTCCTGGTATGTAATAATTACATATTTGTAACTATTTTCCTATGAAAGAAGACCCTGGGCAATGCAGAAGTAACAACATGCTATAGGCTAGGGTCCCCATAACATGAGGCATGTGTGAGACCCTTCAAAACCATATTGATAAATCAATGGTTTCTTTTACCAGAATGAACAGGGACACTTTGAAGGATGCTAAATGACAGGGGTTGCTGCAGGAGATATGAAGGGGGAGGTCCTCTGCCTCTCCCAGTCCTTTACACAAAGAACAGGAGTGCTCCTGGAATGTGCCCTGGAGTGGCAGCCAGCACACCCAGGCCAAATGTTACTCGGACATTCCCCTACCCTAGGACACTCTCAGGAGGACATGCAGAAGCGGTGATCTATCAGGCTCCTCACCTTCCCCAGCAGAAGCTTATCTTTGCCTACATCCTGGAGGGAAAACAAGTCAGTGAGGCTCTCTGGCAAAGCTTTTTTCCAGTACTGGCTTTTGTCCACATCTGAAGGGAGTGCCTGCACCCTTCAAAGGGGGAGACATCACTGCCCACCCATCAGTGGGTGGGAGGAGGTCTCACCTTGAGTCAGGAAACAAGGAGAAATGAAGCATTCAAATGGCAAAGCACTGTGCCACTAGGATTCCACACAGGGTACTAATGAAATAGTTTGTCAGGAATGGAAATTATGACACCCAAAACACAATTCTAGTCTATAAAAAGTTGTTGTTGCTGGGAGTTGAACTTTGGTCCTCAGAGACTGCAGCGCAGCGCTCTACCAACTGAGCTAAATCCCAGCCCCTATAAAAAGTAGCCTCAAATTTAATTAAATTTGATGCTTTCTCTACAGATTAAACTTCCTAACTCCTTCCAGGAATGTGTAAGTCAAAACAACAACAAAAAACTGCAAGTAAAACATCCAAAAAGAAATGTTTCCCATGTGAGGGTCCAACTGCTCTTATGGAAAACAGCACCATTCCCGAAGGAAGTTCCTCAGGCTCCAATTCTTTCAGGTCTCTCTCTAAGAGATGCACCAGTCTATAAATGACAACCTTCCTTAACCCCTCTCTCCTTTCTCTGACTAATACCTGCATGACCTCCTCGCATCACCACTACCTACACGCTAAAATACACGCCTCAGCCAAGGCCGGCAGGGGACTACCACACACTTCCATCCAGAGCAGCCTCCCTCCTCTTTACAGTGAGCGGCTATGGGAACAACCAGAATCTCCATGTTCTCTATCAGTTTCCCTTCAGAGACAAGAGGCAAGTCACTCTACTTTCTGCTATTTTTATGCTTTGGCTTTTATCTGGGAGGAAGAATTGCAGATGGGATTGAGTATGGGATGTGCTCCCATTCAGGGAAGGCACAAACTGAGGACAATTAGGTAACATTAATTTGCAGTTCCTAATATTAGTAGTAATAGTGAAGTTTGCTGTATGCCCTTAATAAAATAGTCATTATAGCTTCTCTCTCACTAGCTTCCTCAAGGGACAGATAATTACAGCTTCCTCCTCAAGGACAACATGTGGCTCAGGAAGCTTAAGGTGCCAGGTTGAAAGGAAAAAATGGTATAAACTGTAGGAAAATACAAGCTCTAAGTCCACATGGTTCCTATAAGAGCTATAAAATTATTTTCTAAAACTATGCCCCACAGTGAGTAGGTGTGGTGAGGAGAAAGCAGGGGTCCTTTCTGCAAATTACTACCTTGATGTGAGTGGCTAAGGAAAACAGTTGGGGCAATTCTGAAGGAACTCAATCTTGGCAGCAGGCTAACCAGACACAGCTGAACATAATCCCTGGGCTCCTGTTGAAAATACTAGGGCTCGGACCTGGCAGGCAGGCATCCCCATCCACTCCATCCAGCTCAACAATCTGACATGGAGTGTGGCGAGCCGAGCCCTCAGAGGAACAGAAGGCTTTCTGCCTCTATGTCCTCAGGCCTGGAGGGAGACACTGGCACTTGCTTTCATAGCTGGCAGGATGGGCGAGAGAGAGAAGTGCAGAGGACCAATTAGGATGAGGAAAAAAGAAATTTGGCACATGACACCCTGAAAACGAGGAGGACTGGGCTTGGGTGAGAGAATAAGTAACACAGAAGCATAAATTACTCCCATTTCAGAGCCTGGAATCACCAAATCATGAGAAATGGATGCTTCAGAATATGGAATCAGCTTGCTTACAACATGTAATTATTTTGTAACTACTTACTGAGAGTATGCATGCAGAAGGCATTAGGCTGGGTGGAGGCTGGGGATGCTCAGGTCCCAGCTTCAGTTTATAAAGTGCAGTTTAGGAAGGTACTGGACATACAACCACAAATGAGAGCACAAAGGGATAGAGACTATTATTCAATCCTCTCCCCCAAGCAAATGAAAAACACATACAGATAACATCCGTTTGAAAACTTGACCTCAGTCTTCACTGCCTGTGCTGCTCACCCTCCTTCCAGAGCCATCTGGGGCTGAGCCTCCGCTGACGCAGACTTTAAGCATGAGTACACCTGGGTCCATGCGGGCAGTCAATTCTCAGCCTCTCTTTCTTGTCATTGGTGCAAAGTACACGATCCTATTGTCTCTTGTCCTCTGGGAAATACACACCTTGGAGTATTGCTGTGTTTCTAGGAATTCATTCTCCTGTGCAACTTCCCTGCCAGCTGTGTCTCTGCTCTACCAACCTTTTTCTGTAGCCAAGCCCATTATCTGGGCACTATCAAAAAATGTACCACTCAAGTCTAACACCTACTTGGCTCTCCCTTGAAGATTACTCTTATTTTACAGCTGTGTCCAGTGAGACTAGGAGTTCCCTGCACTCCTTCATTCACCTGTGAGGCAAGGCAGGTGATCACTCCAAGGTGATCACTGTCTACTTCACATTCTGGCTTTCTTCTTTCATGCAAACCTGCCCTTTCTGTGGCTCTGATTCCTACCCAGCTCCTCAAGGAGCAGAGGTGTGAAGAATGCTCTTTGACATCAGATAGTCTCAGGTTTGATTCTGGCCACTTAGGAGCTATGTGACCTTGGGACCTTGGGCAAGTTATGTGATCTCTCTCAGCCTCAGCTGAACCACATGTAAAATGGGGATGGTTAAAATACCCAGAAGCCATATGACTTCTGTGCAGATTAAGTGAACTGATACATGAGAAACACCTAGAATAGTTCCTGGAACACTCAATACCTGTTACCAATTTTATACAATTATAATTTGGGATGCTTCTGGTGATGGGTACAAAGCATTTTCAACACCCTGGCCTCACCTGACCTTTCCCAATCCAATGGCCCTTGCTGTCACCTTCCCTCCCCCGGCCCACTTCAGTGACTGGAACCTGCAGCCACAGCTCTTAAATCCAGGATTACAATGGCCTAACTTTCCAGTTCTTCTGCCCAACCTCCCACCATACCGACTCTTCAATTTCACTAAAGTTGTATTCTTCCAGAGCTTTCCAGGCCCTCCCCAGCCTAAGCCTTATGCTAATGGAACCTCTTTAATAAAACAGCCCCAAACCTATAGCATTTCACCGGAACCCATCATTTTTCTAATTCCTTTAAATTCCCTCCCTCTTTTTCCTGCTGCATAACTAGTTCCTCAACGGGAACCCCAAGTCATTTAAACCAGAGATACTAAACCTAAATGCTAACAAGAGTCAGATGGGATTCCTAAAAAGAGTAGAAGGGGACTGTAGACAACTAAAGAGGGTTTGCACCTTCTGAAGGGGCATCACTCTCATTCCATGCAAAAGCATAAATTCAATGTTGCCCTACTTGCCACTTGTTCAGAAGAAGCCAGACCTTTATGGGAAGCATTCTAGTTTTAAAACATTGGTAATTACTTTAAAGATAGCAAAAAAGGCCATCTCAAAAAAGGAAACATGTCTTGGGGTCAAACTGAGCCCAAAGGCTGCCAAATGCAAACTGGGACTCCATCCACTGACTTCCTCTGTGCTGAGAGCTGGTGGCAAGAGAATACTCCTGGTAGAAGCCATTCCACACCTTCTATGCTGAAGTGCCTCACATGCCTGACAGACTTCATTCATCCCCAAGGACCTTCCTCCACGATGCTTCCTTTAACTGGAGGCACAAGGATAAATGGCTGATGGTGTGTGTGTGTGTGTGTGTGTGTGTGTGTGTGTGTGTGTGTGTGTGTGTGTGTGGTGGGGAGAGGCTGTGAACAGGCACAGACTGTGAAGTGCCCATCAAATGTGAGGGAGTCAGGGCATAGGAAAAGCATTTCAGGTAATGGAAAAGCCTTCTACATTTATAAAGGCAGGAAAGAATGTAATGTGTTTATTGGGAGCAAATGATTCAGCCAACCAGAAGCATATCATGGTTGAAATGAGGACTAGGAGATATTACTGAGGGACTGGCAGTTGATATAGCCAGGCAGGCACGCCAAGGCGAGTAACAAAGGGCTCTGCCCTCTAAGAAGCAGTTTTGCTTGTAGTTATAGGAAAGCAACAAGATATCTTAAACTAGTGATGCAGTCTTGCAGTGTGGTTGTATGGGAGGAAAACCCATTCTATTTTTCTTGAATCATAAAGATAGGTACAATTAGTGCTAGTATTTTAAGTTGCAGAACACATTAAAAATTGAAAAAAGAAATCAATGACTACAGTAGCCTACAACACCATTTCTTCCCTTTCCACTGGGTGAACTGACTCATTACTAAAGACTCAGCTCAAAAGTCAAATCTGACAGTTATTTTGCACACTTCTACTTTCATAACACATAATACTTGAAACTCCAATGATTTGTCCATGTTGGCCTTCCCGTAGACGGCATACTTCTTGACATCATAACTACATTTTATTTCTACCAGGTACCCCTATGGCTCACACATGACAAACATTTTTTCCCTGAACAAACCAAGAACACTGCGGGATTCTGAGGCTGGGACTTGCCACAGAATGTCTGTATACTTTAGCTAAACAAATTGATTACCTTCTGAGAGAGAAAGATACAAGATACACCCTGTCCTCAAAGAGCACAGAGTCTATAGTAGGCCCTCATCCATGGTTTCAGTTACCCATGGTCAAAAGGGAAAAATCCAGAAATAAAGTTTTATATAACTTTCATTACAGTATATTATTATGATGGTTCTCTCTTATTAGTGTTGTTACTAATCTTACTGTGCCTAATTTATGAATTAAATGAATTAAGCTTTATCATAAGTATTATGATGAATAATCACCATGTGTATACAGGGTTTGGTACTATTTGCAGTATTAGGCATTTACCGAGGTTCTGGGGCATATTTACTGAGGATAAGTGGGGACTACTGCAATGTCTTAGGACAATCATAGCCTTCTCAAGAATCCATGGTTGAGTTATATCCATAAACTCTTTTCCTTTGCAAACACAAGGTCAGGAAAGGACAACTTATAATGCACTTGTCCATGTAGTATATCCACAACAGACTGAGAAGGTCCAAAAGAAATCAGCTGTTTCCACGTCCAGGGATCCAGTTAAGGAGTTAAATGTATACCAGGCAAATATAACCCTAGACCTAGACCCACCTCTGCAAACTGTGTCAACTACAATGATGAGGAACCCTATCTCTTACATCCAATGTAAAGGTATAACTGAAGAATAAAACATATTCCACAAAATTGTAGGTTGTTTTTCATTTTTTATCCCAAAGAGAGAGCATTTCAACACTTTAGATTTGCTTACTAGCAGTATAAACAACTTCACAAAGCTTTTTTGCAGAACTGTCCAGAGTGGATCTTCTGTTCTCTGTATGATGATGATAATACAGCAAATAAGGGTAGGGAAGCCCCTCAAGTTCAATATTATCCATGCTGTGGATTCTGCTTTCAAGCTTCACTGAAGGTTTTATGGAACTGAGTTACTTTCTTTCAGTCTGAATCAGAGGGCCATGTCCAGTGTCTTCTGATACCCATGACCACTTAGACGAAACTGCAAGCCACTGAGTGATACAGCTTTCCTTTAGGACTAAAATAAATATAATACAAGACCAGATAGTGATCAAATTCGTGGGAAACACATAAAGCATAAGAACCTAGTACAGGAAGTACAGAGCCCACACATCTGAAGTACATTATTGACAAATCAAGTACTCTACTGGGGAGACAGTTCTTTTCCAGTGGGCCAGGGTTTTACTTCTAGGAAAGCATATTTTCTTCAATCTGGGGATATGTCCAATAATAACATGGAATTCCTACAATTACTTTGTTTTAAGAACATCAGAGTTTAATATAGACTGGCTTTTTTAGTCATGAGTTGACTTGCTCTTTTGGGCCAAAAATTACTGTGACAGAGGGCAGCAGAATAGATGTTCTTTTCTTGGTTGAGAAAGAAGAACTTCAAATATACTTACAAATTTTTTCTGCATGTGTTTGAAAACAAAGAATGCTTACCACTATAGCACGTCAAGAGTCAGGAATGTTTTAAATCTGTGCTATGGTAATGCATATTTTACATATTGTATAATTTAATTTTATTTATCTCCAAAAAGCAGCTGGAGAAATAACTCAAAGAGATTAAAAAAAAAAAAAAAGAACTGAATGAGAGAAATTTGTCCTCAACCAGATCAATCTTTAAAAAAAAAAAAAAAGAATCAGAAACAACAAACCATGTTATACAGTGCCATCTTTTTTGAGACAGGCTCTCAGAACAGATGGACATGATAATTAATTACAAGACTCTTAATTTGATAAAGTCCATTTGAAAACTGCATATTCAGGGACAACTTCTACTGGTTAGCTTGAGTAGGCACAACATAAACAACTTAATTATTGTATAGGGCTGGGATTTAGCTCAGTTGGTAGAGCGCTGCGCTGCAGTCTCTGAGGTCCCGAGTTCAATTCCCAGCACCGCAAAAATGGGAAAAGGACCTGGCAATCCACTTCCAAGGCAATCCCAAAACAGCCATTGAAAACCCTGTGAGGGCTGCTATGAGTCGGACTGACTCGATGGCACCTAACAACAACAACAACAATTATTGTATGGTAAAAGTGTATGGGTCTGTAACATATATTACTTGATCTAAAGAACCTAGCACTGTCTCACAGAAGAAAGAGAAGTGATCCCTGAGCTCTGAGTATGAACCTGACAGTTCTAAACCATGCTTAGGAAGGTCTGCTCTTGATACACTTGTCTGGTTGGATAGATATGTCCTGTGTTTATGGTCCCTGACCCACCACTCCCACCCACTACCCCCTCCTAAAGCCGTCCAACAGCAGAATGATAGGCAGAGGCTCTGGAGATTAGAGATGCCTGAGGAACCTTGGAAAGCTCAACACCCAAGTTTATAAGTACTTTAGCAAACTGAATACTGAATGACTCTTATATTATTACTTAGAGCCTACTGCTCGGAAGTTGACAGATGTTACTGAGGAATAAAAAAATCCACTGAGTTCTAAGTAGGAACAGAATCGTATGATTCACGATTTGAAACTATAGACAAATAAAGAGGAAGGAATAAGAAAAAGTATTACCTGTTGTTCTCTGTGTGTGCTTTCTGAGGTCCCTGATTTCTCAGTTTGGATGTAAAGGTGGGATATTACTGAACAGATTTTCTTAAATTCAGTTTTTATTATCTGGTGGAAAGCAAATCTATTAACTGATTTTTTTCCTTGAAGGCAGATTCCTGTGTGTGTGCTTGCTTCTTTCATAGAACTTTCCAAAGGCCTAGGACCTTCTTGCTACTGGCACTGGTGATATTTCTAAGGTGTTGACCTCTTTCTATCCTTGGCCATATTTTATTCACTGCCATACTGTATACCAAGCCCAATGTTCTCTCTCTTCCACGATGTCCTCAATGAGTATGTGTTTAACTACTTAAAGAGATTTGAATATATTCAAATCTTATACGTTATTTTCACTCACTGTAGCTATGTGGATAGATTCATTTTGACTTAACTCAAATGCTTCTGAAGGGTAGGAATAATCTCCCAAAGACTCCAATCTGCTGGCCTCATCTGGAACAAGTCTGCTTCAGGCTGTGAATTTTGAAACTCCAGAAAACTCCTTTCCCAAGTATCCTCATCTATTCATAAGAAACTGCATGCTAGTAATCTGCCAGGATCCTATTATCTTAACACAACAGAACATCAACAAGACGGATTTTCTTGTGAGTGCAAAGCAACTAACGTTGAAGACTGAGAACTAAGCACCCTAGATTTCTGAACTGAAGCAGCTAAGGGTAAGAATCTAGACATTAGAGAGAAAGTAAAAGCATTTCATGACCTTCATCCTGGCCATGACTGTATATGTAACATATCTTTCAGATACAATGAGATTATCCTTTTCATCTTATTTCTCTTCCTAAAGTGAGTGTTTGGAGCTGTTATACCTTTACAGGATGTGACTGGGAAGCTGTCTTCTACAGTCTTACAGGAGAGAAATAAAACAGGCTTCACCAACCAAAAAAAAAACAAAAACAAAAAAGGATTTTTTTTTAAGTGACACAGAGATAGTTCATAAAGTTAGTAACAGAGAACCTAAAACTCTCCCATAACATAATGTGTGTGGATGTATAATTAAGCATGAAATACAGAAAAAGGCCTTAAGAACATGAAGAGCTAAATAAAGAGGGGGGGCGGAGAGAAGAGAGAATAATAATGAAGACAGACAATAATCAAAACCTCAGGGAAAATGATGCAGCAACAGATGGGAAGAAGCAAGTGTAAATATGGCTCCCACAACACAGACCAGGGCAGACTGACGGGCTGAGAGGTCCACATTCTATCAGAAAGCAATTTAATAGAGTAAATCCTTATCTTGTGGATTTATGGTTTGTCCAGATATTCCCTGCTCCTGCTATGTAGGAAGTACTTATTTAGTAGATGTTAAAAAAAAAAAAATTATAGCTGGCAATGGTCAACTTAACACAAACATCGACAAAACAGGCAATCCATTTTACTGGATTATCACTGAGTTTTCACAATCCAATCAATTCTGATTACCATGGCTTAAATCACTAGTCCAATAGTTTGTATATTTCATTTTGCTTTTTCCAAGATTTTTTTTTTAAAGAAAATGAAACAAAGTAAACACCTTTTATTACTTCCCTTGGACTTTTTCCCTTTGCTATCACCATATATTGCTCCCATTATCTTCTGAGTCCTTGAATTTCTAAATTTTCCTTTCTTTCTCAGGATTCTCTTAACACTAGCATCTTGGGTTCCTTTCCCTCAAGAGGGGTTGTTGTTGTTGTTATTAGGTGCCGTCAAGTCGGGTCTGACTCATAGTGACCCTACGTACAACAGAAGTCAAAAAGAACATGGAAGCAGGAGTTACTTTTGAGATCATGTAAACTCTCCTCCCCTCCTCCTTTGTCAAATAAGAAAACAGACCCAGATGAGAAGAGGGACTTGCCCACACACATGCAGAAGTAGGCGTGGATTCCAGCACTTTTAACATCCAGTTCATCTGATGTGCTGAAAAGTACTCTTCAGTTATCAAGCAGGTTATGCACAGGTACACATTTGCTTACAGACAATGATAACATGGGATGTCTGGTCTCCTGAGTGGTGGACTTAGGGTTGGGAGGTGCTGGTGGTGACTGAACTCAGGGGCATGGGGAATGTACAACTTGTTGGTTTGTCCTCATGCAGCCTGGCTCTGCCACTAATCACTAGGCAGGGCTCCTCTAGATCCCCACGCTTCATTTACGAAACAGGAGTATGAAGCAACCTGCCTCCTAGGGTGAGCTCCATGATTCAGAATTAATCAAGACAACAGTGCTGGGCCTGTCACAGTGTCGGAGAGTGTTTCATCTGTTGTACACAGGGTCGCTATGAGTCGGACTCCACTCAATGGCAACTAACAAATAATAACTGGAACTACACTTAAAATCTCATGTGCTCAATATATTCTAGTATTTTGGCGGGAAAAACAAAAGTCACATATTAGTTAACATTTGAGCAAGGAAATAATCTAAAATTTTTCATTATAGCTAGGAAAAAATTTAAATACTTGTAAGTGTTGAAGAATAAAAGGATTTCTGGTATAGCATTTCACAAAGCAAGAGATATGAATGTTCCGAATATAGGTTCTGGAAGAGAATCAGGCCCTTTGGTCAACAGAGAAGCAGAAGCCAGGAGAGAGCTTGGGAACCTTGTTTTCTGCAGCATACGCAATGCAGGAAAAAAAAATCCTATTTTAAGTTTTTCAATATCATAAACAATGACTTAATTTATTTCTGTCCCAAAATAACTGGCTTGGAGTTTTTGTAATATTTATAGATAGAAATTGGTAATGGAATGTTTTAGAACAAAAAGTTTGGGGCAAATTTTGTTAAATTTTAAATGGGTGACTGTTAAAAATATAATGAGTTTACTTATCTTAATAAAATATTTTAAAAACTTAAATAAAAAGGTACAGGGTTTCAATAAACTCACCCGACTTAAAGTAAAAAGGTAGAGGTATTACTGCCCACATTTTTAACTGGTTAATGTTTATCCTGTAAGCCTGTATCAGAAAGGCTGGCGAAACATTACAGAGACAAGGTGAAAGCTCTATAAAAGTAGGCACTTACACTGAAGATAATAAAAAGTGAGGAATGTACAGAAAAACTTGTGTTCTGAAAGTGACCTTCTTGAGAAATAGCCCAGTTGAGCTGTTTGTGGGCTGGCTGACCCAGGAGAACATGGCCTTGCAGATGTACAACTCAGGTGGATCTACCCTCCAATCACATTCTAGTGGATCCACTTCTCAGACAAGATTAACCATTATAGAGGAGAATGTCTATGCAACATCCTTCAAAGTTTTGTTTTTGTTTTAAAAATTGAACTAGTTTCATTAGTTAGATCTTTTGGCATCCCCCAAATCATATTCCCCGTTGTGTGAGAAGAGAAAATCCAGTTCACCTAGGTGGTCACACTACTCCTTAAGATTGTTGTTGTTAGGTGCCATAGTGTCAGGTCCGACTCATAGTGACCCTCATAGGGTTTTCAATGGCTGATTGTTTCAGGATTGCCTTGGGAGTAGATTGCCACATCCTTCTCCAATTTTTGTGGTGCTGGGAATCAAACTTGGGACCTCAGAGACTGCAGCGCAGCGCTCTACCAACTGAGCTAAATCCCAGCCCCACTCCTTGAGGAGGTAAAAATAATGGTCTGCCAAACAATGCTTAAAGCAGAGGTGATGCTCAGAGGCTTGTAACTCACATGTCTACTCCCAGGTACACTACCAACTGGCAAGTGGGGAGCAAAGCAGAATGTAGGTGCTGAGAAGCCAGAGAGCTTAACTATAAGGCTGCCTGAAGTACACACATGGACTCACAACCTCAGGGCCAGAAGAGCATTAGTCTTTGGAAAAGGGTCACATGTCTACCGTACTGTACCAACTTTCTATAATCAGAAAATAAAATCTAAAGGGTACTTATTTCAGTTAAATATATACTGTGGTGGATCAAAAATGGCCACAAATTATTTGGAGCTTTTCCCATCAAGAGGTAGAATCTACTCTCCTACCCTTGGGGCTTGTCACTTGCTTTGACCAACAGAATGTAGTGGAAGGAAGTGTGACTTCCAAGTCTTGGTCCCTAAAGGCTTTGTACCTCCTCTTGCTTTTGTCACTGTGCGAAGCAGGCCAGGATATAAGACCATATGGGAAAAGAGGTCCTTTCAGCCATGCCAGGTGAGTTCCCAGACGTGAGTGACATCCAGCCCTAGACGAATAGCCAGATGATCACAGAACTGCCCAGTTAACACACACAATTGTGACAATTAAGATGCCTTTGTTGTTTTCAGCTACTACTTTTGGGAGTGGCTTGTTACACAGCAACAAATAATAAAAAAATGTATATTTTCTTAATTTGTGCTATACCGATATAAATAAATAATAAGATGTAAATTCATACTACTGATTTACTTTCTGGTTTTAAAAACAAAGAATATTATTAACCCTTTGCACGTATCATGCTTCTAGGGTCAAATATGACCCCACAATGCATGTATCTGTGCTTAGGTATGTGCTATAGCATCCCATCTCCTGCACCCACCCAGGGATCTATTTTGACACTGGAATATTGGTTAAGGGTTAAAAATATTGCAGTAGAAAGAACACAGGGTTAGATTTGGGATGAGAAAAAGGACAATAGTAGAAAAACTGATTTAATCTGAATGTGTAACTATGGAGTTCAGTTAATGGCGAGGTACCAAAGTTAATTTTCTCAGTTGTGACTGATGTTCACAGTTACGTAAAAGAAATCAGCATTAGGGGAAACTGGATGAAAGGTACATGGGAACTCTATACTCTCTTTGCAACATTTCTGTAAATATAAAACTATTCTCCCCTAAGTTTATATATGTATACATAAATATAACACATGCATGCCCCAAACACATTCAGCAGGAAAAATGTAAAATTTATATGTAATGATCCTACTTATGTAAAAATACTCAAAACTGTCACACACTCTTTAAGTTCCTATGTTTGTGTGTAAATTCACAGAACAATGCTCTAAAAACACACACATAAAGAAAATTGATTACTGACAAAAAAACAAAACAAAACAAAACAAAAAACCTTGGGTTGGAGCCTTAGACCTCCTTCATCTCTTGTAGCAAGGAACACCTGTGATTTTGCACAAGTAACTCATTCTTCCAACCTCCATTTTCATATCTATAAATTTCTCATAAAGTGAGAGTAAGCATAAAGTAAGAATAACAAAAGGGAAAATGCTTTATAAATAGCCAGGCACATTTACATACTGTTATCTACATAATGCTTAAAGATTTTCTTGTTTTTCCTTCCCTGAAAAAACATCATTTGCATCAATGTATATGACTTGAGTTTCTAATGCAAACTGCCTTACGCATGGTGTCATGTGTACATGAACACACACCACACGCACATACACAGGCATGATACATACGAGTTGTCACAAAACCCATGGTAGTTCTATTTTCTCTTTTTTTTTTGCTGTGCAGTCGTATGCAGACCCAGCATAAAGCCCAGAATCACTAATTATCATCTCTTTCTACCTTCTCCTGAAAGGTCTGATGAACTGCCTGTAGCAGGCATCCTAGTGCCAATAGAGCAGCATAAAAAAGCATGGTAGGATACCTGGAATGCTAAACCAGCTTGAGGGAAAGAAGAATAAATAATAGTTCATTACATCACATGTAAGAATGATGTCTATATCCAATCAAGTTCAGAAGAACAGATATAGAGGAGCCAAAAATGAAGGCTAGGCCATTAAGAAAAAGGAGATGCAGCAAGAAAAGAATAAATAAACTATACCTGGAAAGGCCATAGGTGGGAGGGCAAGTCAGTACTTTTCAGGGGCAGAAGTAGAAAGCAATATCCAAGAATAGTAAGAATATCTTAGAGGTACAGTTTACCACTTCCGAGAACTCAATTTATGTTTGATTAATGACAATCAGTAAGTGAACTGAAAACATGCAACTCAAGAGAAGATTCACAAATTGAGCAAGAGCTCATAGAGAGAGGGGGAGTTGAAATAGTTATCATTGGGAATGGAAGGAACTTATTCTTTAACATGAGATGGTGAAAGTCCCCAAACTCTTCTTATAATCTGTGAAAGCATGCCAAATCCTAAAAGTGGGTTGTTACCTTCACTGAAAGTAAATTTCTACAGTTGGTGTTTCAGACATTTTACCTTATTCTGTCCTAATTGGGCTCCTCCTAGAATTGCTGAATAATTAGGTTTGTTCACAGGTAGCTTTATGCTCTTAGAAATGCTCTTTATGATTATGGGGGTATCAAATAACCACAATAAAAATTTTATATATTCTTTTTTTTTTTCTTTGCGGTACTGGGGTTGAACCCAGGGCCTTGCACTTACATGCTCTGCAAGTGCCGGACCACTGAGCTGCACCCTCAGCTCATTTTTTTTTTTTTCTTTTTTTTTTTCTTTTTGAGACAGTGTCTTGCTAAGTTACGCAGACTGCCTCTGGTCTCGAACTTGCGATCCTCCTGCCTCCGCCTCCCCAGTCGCTGAGATTACAGGTGTGCGCCACCTGGCCCAGCTAAAATTTTATATATTCTAATGGGTTTTTCTTTATGTGCTTAAAGAGAAACTATTTGACATGGCTCACACATAAGAATAAAGTTATATAATGTTTTTCTCTTAAAATACTACCACTATCACTACATATTAGGCTTTTTTCTCTTTATTTCTATTTTTCATGATTGTTTGGGTGTCTGTTCTCTTATCGACATATGACCTACCTATCACTTTCCTTAGTAAGTGAGAAGTCACTTAATATGCTAAACTAGGCTGAACAATGTTAAGTCATAGCTGGAGTATACTCTGCATCTATTAACTCATTCAATATTAATGCATACACAGAGGAAATGAGGACATAATTGCTGCCCTCTAGAAACATCCTTTAACTGGTGAGACAAGACTTTATGCATGTAACTATTAGGTAATAGCGCAAGAAGTATATGATTAATTGACACCATGGAAAAGGATATACTGGGAGTTCCCAGGGGCTGGGCTAGGTGTTAGCTGAAGCATGGAAACCTCGTAGATAAAGTGGAATTTAATTGGAGCCCTGCAGGATGAACGATATTAGCAACGCTGGAATGGAGAAATAAAGCCAACTCCTGCTGTGAGGGGGAGTACAATGCTGGGAAAGGAGGGCTTCTGAGGTACTGAGGAGTACTTAAAGAAGGGGGTTGGGGGAGCAGTGCAAGGGTCATAAAGTAAGACAAGGAGTAGTATTACCACCTAACGGCAGGAAGATAACAAGAAGCTAAAAATATCCATTCCTTTTCTCTTCCTCAACATACAGATGATCTTGGCTAAGAGTGGGCTGGTTTCCTCAGTCAGTCAGTCATCAATAAACATAGGTGGACCATATTATATCTAGGTACAAATACTCCATTTCCTTGAGAATCACATTGTTGTTGTTGTTGTTGTTAGGTGCTGTCGAGTCGGTATCTGACTCATAGCGACCCTCATAGGGTTTTCAATGGTTGACTGTTTCGGGATTGCCTTGGGAGGAGATTGCCACATCCTTCTCCAATTTTTGCGGTGCTGGGAATTGAACTCGGGACCTCAGAGACTGCAGCGCAGCGCTCTACCAACTGAGCTAAATCCCAGCCCGAGAATCACATAGGAGAGACAAAAAAAAGTTTATGATGATTTCAATGTACTATATAAAGTGCCATGATAAAGCAATTAAATGGGAAACTACAAGGGAGCAGAGAGGGACATCTCAATCATCCTTTGGAGCTAAAGACTGAACATACTTCCAAGAGAAGGAAATGCTGTCCTAAAAGAGGGCAGAAGCTGCCCAGGTGAAAGGGAAAGGGGAAGGCTATCCGGGAAGAGACAGCTGTAAATGGAAAGGTCCACAGCACGAGAAAGCTTTGGGAGTGGGTCCTGATCAGGTAGGAACAAAGGGTATGTGTGGCAGAGGGGCAGGGGACAAGTATGGGTCACTGGCTATCTAAAATACAGGAAATTAAAGGGTTGTGAGAACTTATCCCTTCTCTGCAAATAATTTACAGTGGGAGTTCGAATGATTTACTTCTCCATGTTTTCAATTTCATCATTAGAGGCACATTTACATTTGACCACTCTTCAGTTGAATGCCAAAGTCAAAATTATGTTAATACAATAATAACCACCCTAAGGTTTCTGCTTACTAGACTCACTAAAGCTTGGGGATGAAATGGAAGGCATCTAGTTCAACCTACTCTCCAAAGTAACATTTCTTCTAAATACTCCCGGCAGGTGGCCATCCAGATGGGAAAGAAATTCATCCAGTGCCAGGGAGCTCAGTCTGCACCAGGAAGTGCCTCAAGTCATTACTGAGCATCACTAGTATTGGTCAAGTTTTTTTTTTTTTTTAAACTGAGATTCAATATTGTCTTTCTGTAGCTTCTACCCATTTCAATCCCCTAGGGGGACAGAAAAAATAAGCCTAGTATGACTTCACTAAATGTTGTTAGATGGTGCTAAATCACACTTATAATAGTGAATTGAGAGCTGTACTTTTTCCCCTCTCAAGGGCTTCTTAGTTAACAACTGCCTTTGCTTTGGTTAACTGCTGTTGTTGATAGGTGCCGTCAAGTCGGTGTCTGACTCATAGCGACCCTACGTATAGCAGGTGAAACACTATTGTCAGTGCTTCTCTGCTATTCATAGGATTTTCAATGGCTGATTGTTTTTTGGGAGTGGGTTGCCAGGTCCTTCTCCCAAGCCTACAGCACTTGGTGTTTCCAGGCAGTACCCCATCCAAGTACTAACCAGACTTAGCTTTGACGGGATCATATGCTACAGGCCTTTGGTTAATTAGATTCTCCAATATAACGTACGACCTTCCTTTCCATGAAGATCTTGAAGGGACACAAAAATCTTTGTACTTATTTTATGACACAGTATAAAGGACATGCCTGAAAGAACCCCAGTTTTCTGACAGGACAAAGGCCAGGACACAAAACATCTAATGTATTTTATGAGAAGAAAGAAGAAAACGAATTATCAGAACAAACTCTACTCCAATTACAGACAAAACACCAAAACATACTGTGGTGGCTAACATTGCTTGTTAACTCAAGCTGATTTGAGAGGTGCCTAGGAGATTAGTAAAGCACATCTCTGGGTGTGTTTCTGAGGGTATTTTCAGAGAGGATTAACTAAGTGGGGAAGATTCATTCTGAATGTGGGTGGCACCATCCTATAGGCGGAGGGCCAATAGCATAAAAGGCAGGGAAGGAAAGAGCCAGCTGGTGCAAGCATTCTCCCTCTCTGCTTCGGGGCTGCCATGGTATGAGCTGCTCTGCTCTGTCACATCCTCTCCACAAGTGACTGAAACTTCTGAAACCATGAGCCAAATAAATCTTTCTTCCCTTAAGTTGTGTTTTTCCTCAGGGATTTTGTCACAGCAATGAAAGTCTGACCAACACACTTTAACTATGGACCACATGTTTCCAATTTATTAAATCATTTCTATAACCACATCTACTCATGCAATAAATCTACATTCCAAGTTAAGACACAGTTTTAACTCTGGTATTATGTGTAGAACAAAATTTAAAGGAAATGAGATAACTATAACAAAGATGCCTTGCAGCTGTAGCCCTGTGGCATCCGATCCCATCAGATCTCGGAAGCTAAGCAGGGTCGGGCCTGGTTAGTACCTGGATGGGAGACTGCCTGGGAACACCAGAAGCAGTAGACTTGGGAGAAGGACCTGGCAACCCCCTCCCAAAAATCAATCTGCCATTGAAAACCCTATGCACAGCAGAGAAGCACTGACAATAGTGTTTCCCCTGTTGTACAGAGGGTCACTATGAGTCGGATACTGACCCGACGGCACCTAACAACAACAACATGACAAAGATGACACAATAGTGTGCAGAAGACGGAGAGGAGGTCATGGCAGAGAAGAAGGAAGGGTATTATGGGTAGGGGGTTAGCAGACTCTAAATCCTAGGTTTCTAGGCCAAGACACCCACAAGGCAAAGAACTAAGGGCCAGACCTATGATGGTGCTTTGTAGACTGTCAAGGATAGGATGTAGGGATCCTTGTTCTAAGGGTTAAGTGGATATCCTGCCGCTAGAATTAAAATGATAGCAGCTTTTCCCCTATCAGGCCAAAGAGAGATGTGTTTACTACCCCAGAAAACACTGTAAGAATTCAGACACCTCTTTGCCTCAATAAAAATACGGGTCTGGGTAAATGTTTGATTCCAAATGTGCAGGGTCCCTGTGGAATAGCTCTAGGAAGCATGCCAATGTTCCATCACACCGGACACAGGGCTTAAGCACCTATAAGACTCATGCACAGGATCAAATGACATGCCGACTATTCAGACACCCCTCCATGCCTGCCTCCCTAGCTACACATAGGGGATAAATTTGCCTGTCTAGTTCCCAGCTCTCCGAAATGCCCAAGTACCCTTTCTAGGAAGAAGCTATAAGGACTAATGACTTCACCTGATGACACCTGGCTTTGATCTGAGGAAAGACATATGTAAACATCAAGTAACAGTAACAGTTCAGTGATTTTGTCAGAGAAGCAGGAAAAGTATTAGGTTTCCCGAGGGAAAATAAGCTGCATGCTTGAAGTTGTACCTTAGGTGATGTTAACGTACAAAACAGAGAAGAAAGTTGATGAACTGACCTTGCTGGCAGAGTACAGCAGCCATCCGCTGTTAGCCGCACTTGAGTTTCATAGCTGTCCAGGGGGCACACGGCCTGCTGGACAGGGGGGCACTCCACGGTGCTGCAGTCCACGCTGAAAACTGAAAGGGACAAACACAGAGGCACTGTTTACTATGACATTTACTTACATTTTGAAACCCAAAATGAAAAACAGGCTCTTGACAAATTTCCAAAGCTTCCTTGCTTCTCAGAAACCCAGTCCTAGTCCTGGAATTTTTATTTCAGTCAATGACACAGAACTGCAATATGTCCCCAAGTTTCTGTATAAGAAGTGAGAATAAGACATTTAAGAGTTAAGATGAAGACAAGTGACAGTTATACCAACAGTGGTTACATGGATGGCAATGGTCAGCCAGGAGCATTTCTGACAGAGCAGTTCAAGACACAAAGGACTGCTTTGCTAGAAGCATATACCTAGCAATAAAAATAAAACTAAAAAATGAAAACCAATAAAAAAAAACTGAAATATTTAGAAACTTGCAAAGAGAAAATGGCTACAATCCAGACCACATTAGAAATGCTGTCACAAGGGCAAGGATGTTGGAAATAATAAAAAGCGAGAAATAGCTGAGTCATGACCACAAATCCAACATTGGCCAAGAAGGCGAGTAAAGAGTCAAAAATGACTTAGCATATGCTGTAAGGTCAAAGGAATAGACGGGAGCGGGGCTGGCAAGGAAAGGGATTGGGACTGAGCATTTCCTTCTAAAACTTCTGGCATTATGATACACATATTTATTTAAAAATAACTTTCTATTATATGTATGATTGTTTCAAAATGTAATACTTCCAAATGACAAATATATCTGCAAATGAGGGCCCTGGTCTTCTCTAGGGGAAGGAATCACGTAGTCACAGTACCAGAAATTTTAACCCACCTCCCCCACCAAATGTATTTTGAAAAGAAAAGGAAAAGAAGAAAAAAAAAGACGGACTCTTTCCCTGAAGGTGCTCATGTACCAATGAACTGTCCCTCTGGTTCTCTGATTAGAGGCCTCAAAGTCAGGCTACCTGTCTGAGGTGGCAGGCTCTCAAGTATACTGATGAGAATGCCCATCTTTGAGGGAAAGGAGAGGCCAAGGGTACCTGAGGGGGACTTGCCACCCTCTGATGCAAAGGGGCGAGGCTTTTGAGACAGAGCTCGTGCATACCTGGTTTGCATTCATACAGGTCACAGCACTCTCCTGGCTTTCCTGAGGCTTTTGACACTAGTATGTTCAGGTATCCTGGCTGGCAGACTTTGCGCAGACAGCCCGCAGGGTCACACACGCAGCGGCTGGGTAAGGGGCAGCACTCCCCAGGAGGAGCATAACCCTCGATCAGAACGGAATCTTCAGGACAACGTGGAGAGAACTGGACTTCACAGCGGGCCTTGGAGCAATCTGGCTTCTCTTCTAAATGGGAGAGAAAGAATTTAGCTCATGCCCAGGGCAGTCTGGGGTACTTTTGTCAGAAGGACAAACAATCCTAAGGGTCTATTTGCTAACCAAAGAGGAGGGCAGAGAAAGAAATTGGGCGATAACTCTCAGACTTAGTTTAGCCAACCATGGTACCCATGGTGCCAAAATATGAGCCTCAAATTTCCTTCTCCATGTTCTTACTCACTCACATTGAACAATCAATGTGTAGCACAATGTTCAAAATGAATAAAGGCAAAGGGAAGATGCACATGAGCCATGGAGGATCTGAAAACTAGACTCAGGTATGACTCACACATCTTTGAATTCAAGAGTTTTAAGGACTGTCTTTTGAAAACAGTGTATGTTTAAACATTAAGATAGAGACAAACAAATAAAACATGGCTACTTCAGGGACTAGAAACGGACAGTCAGCATGGAAGAACTCTGCCTCCAAACTCCAAGTTCCAATGAGATGAACTTATTAAGACCATGTAATTCTACGATGCGGGCAGCTTACTGAGACAGATGAGCAAAGTTCCCATGTATTTCTCCTATATGGCATCTGGTATGTTTCTGGCTCTAGCAGAGATTCACTGAATGTACCTCATTCTCCTTTCTCCTAGACTACCTGCTGACCTACTGATATACCTCAATTTTAGAAATTGGCAAAATAATGGTGGGTATTACCCAACCATTTTAGGACTGGGTAGCAAAGCCCTAGCTTCCCAAGCTCCACTTCAAAGCTCAGTTTCTTTGATTTAACCTTTGAAGAAGTCTATACCAAGGTAAGGTCCTTGAGAAAAGACTAAACTAAACCAGAAGCACATCACTGCACATCATGACATTTGTGTGTGGCGGGGGGCAGCATCTGGAAGATGTTGGGTGAAAATGGTGTCATGTGGTACTGAGGTCCATTTCCAATATGCTCTAATTATCTTTCCTAAAGTAAAACCCAGAGACAGAATCACATAGCAAGGTAAGTCTCAAGAGGTTACCTAGTTTAGTCTGTTTTGTAGTTAAAGAACCTGAGGCAAAAGGCTCAAGTGACTTGGCTAAGCTCATGATAAAATATTAGCATGAATCCAGAGCCCTTGAATTCCAATTCACTCAACTCTTGATATCACAAAAGTAAATCTCTTTCTAAAACCAAGCCTACTCCTTTCCTCGGGTCATTTTGTAGTAACTTGACTGCTGTATTTTTTACTTTACTGGCCATTTTCCTTGTCTAATTACTTCCTGTGTAATTAAAATATAGCATGGGAGAGATCATTCATACTCATAGTTCTAGGAAATTCATTCAGAAACATTTATTGAGCACCAGCTGTTCCGGCAGTTTGGGCTACATCAGTAAAGCAAAAAAAATAAGATCCCTGCCCTTATACAGTTTACAAGGCAGTGGAGGGTGACAGAAAAGAGATAATAATTATAAATAAAGAAATTATGTTAGAAAAGTATGATAAGTGCTCAGCAGGACAGAACAGAGTAAGAGGGAACCAGAACTCCTGGAAAATGAAGGGCAGTGACAATTCGTCCAAATGGCCATGGTGTAGAAGCTGAACAGATCTGGGAGAGTGAGGGTGAGCAATGGCAACACCTAGAAGAGCCTCCCCCCTGCCCACAGGACACAAAATACAAGTTTCGGGTGAGTCAGTTTGAGGTGGCACACGGAATTGCTATCTTTAGCGGCATACGTCCCACAGCCTGAGACGCTGGGCTGTTGTAGGTCCCTCACACGAGAAAATAGGGATCAGATACACGAGAGTAGATTCTCGAGGGTACAGGGAGTAATGGTAGAGGGAACTGGGAAACCAGTGCCATCCAGAGCTGAAATGCGGCTCCCTCCCTCGTGTTGTGGCGGGATAGTCATGCAGATGCAATCTCCACAGACATACGGGCACACATACGCCTAGATCCCAGACACACCAGAGGGGATCCTAAGTCATCCCACTGCACTGTGGAGAAAGGTGAAGTCTGCGGAGGAGGCTGAGCCCCATGTGGACAGAGTGCTCCTTTTTGGCAGAGTCTTGGGGACAATTAGACACAGTAAGAACAGTTTCGAGTGCAATCGCCATGCATGGACAGACCTGCTACAGACTCTCTCCTGGGGTGGGGGGGGTGTTGAATATCATCCCACCCACAAGAGGATTTGGTCCTCCCAAGTGGTCTCCCAAGTGGGCGGAAAGCCCTGCAATAAAAAAAAAAAAAAAAAAAAAAAATTCCATGATAGCACCATATTCCATCCATGCTATAGGCTTTGGGTGGGAAATCTCTGATTTGGGGAATTGGCACCTAAACTACATGGGACAGGGAGAACCCCAGGGAGGACCCCACAGGTTTCACTGCTTCTCAAACAATACAATAGACAGAATATTTTGTGGAACCATCTCTTTGGTCATTCGGTGTTCCACCCCCAGGACATTGTGGGGCAATCCGCCATTTTCTACGCAATTGGCAAAATCTCTATAGACTAAGACAGACTGCTCCTGCAGATTGTGTGTAAACACTGCCATCCTGAGTTCTGGAGGGAGCACTGTTTCCTGCAGTATCTACTTCACCCGGTGGAACTGGGTGCCCACAGTGCAAATTCCACCTACAAGAACATACAAGGTTTTTTTTTCTTTCTTTCTTTCTTTTCTTTTCTTTTTCTTTTTGTATGGGGATCTGAATCCAGGGTCTTGTGCCTGCTTGGTCTGTAGGTACTGGACCGCCACGATGCGCCCCCAGCCCATATTTTTTTACTTTTTGAGACAGGGGCTTGCTGGGTTGCACAAACTGCCTCTGATAGCAGGCTTGTGGTCCTCCTGCCTCTGCCCCCCAAGCCACTGGGATTGCAGGCGTGCCCCAGCGCACCTGACTAGAAGTGTTTTTATATGTGTGTGTGAGCGTGTATGCATGGTTTTTTTTTGTTTTGTTTTGATTTTGTTGTTGTTTTTGTTGTTTTGTATGAGGGTTTGAAACCAGGTTCTTGTGCCTACTTGCTTTGTGGGTGCTAGACCGCCGCGATGCACCCCCAGCCCATATTTTTTTACTTTTTGAGACAGGGTCTCGCTGTGTTGCACAGGCTGCCTGTGATCTTGGCCTTGTGATCCTCCTGCCTCCACCCCCCAAGCGGCTGGGATTGCAGGTGTATACCACCGCACCCGACTACAAGCGATTTTATATGTGGGTGGGAGCGTGTATGCATGAGGTTTTTTATTTTCTTTTTTTTTTATTTCTATTTTCTTCCTTTCTTGTTTTATACTCTTCCCTCTTTCTATTCTCCTTCTCTTTTTCTTAAGCTATATATGTGCATTAATTATTTTACCCTTAAGTCTTAACCTTAATTTTAATTTTGACAGTAATTTCCACTAGCCTCAGTCCTCTACCTCCTCTTTCCCCCTCTTCTGTCACCAGATCCCCCCACCTTTCCCACCCTAAGGGGAGAAACAAAATCTATCGTGTCCCTAGCCCTTAGCCCCAGTGGAGTTGGGCTGGTGGACTAAAGAGAGAATCACACAGACCAAAAAGCTGAGACTATACCCAGCTTATAAGCCCAAATAAGCACCAGAGCCCCCACAAGTCTGTCAGTTTGTCGCACTGTGGTTGCTTGCGTGTTGCGATGAGGCTGAGAGCTCTGCCACTGTAACCTCGGACATGAGCAAGGTTACCCACGGTGGACAGGTTTTCAGCTGAGCTTCCAGACTAAGACAGACTAGGGAGTAGGACCTGGCGAGCCACTCCCAAAACAACTAGCCATTGAAAACCCTATGGATAGCAAAGAGACACTGTCAGATACAGTGCCGGAAAATGAGGCCCCCAGGTTGGAAGGCACTCAAAAGACTACTGGGGGAAGAGTTGCCTCCTCCAAGTAGAGTCTACCGTGATGACGGAAATGGAGTAAAGCCCCAGGGTGCTCAACCTGCTGATGTGGCACGACTTAAAATGAGGAGAAACAACTGTAAATATCCATTAATAATTGGAATATGGAATGTATGTAGTATGAATCTAGGAAAATTAGAAATCGTTAAAAGAGAAATGGAGCACATAAACATTGACATTCTAGGCAACAGTGAGCTAAAATGGACCGGCATAGGCCATTTTGAGTCAGACAATCATATGGTCTACTATGCTGGGAATGATAAAGAGAAATGGGGTTGCATTCATCATCAAAAAAGACACTTCAAGATCTGTCATGAAATACAATGTTGTCAGTGATACAATAATATCCATACGCCTACAAGGAAGGCCAGTTAATATGACTATTATTCAAATTTATGCACCCACCACTAAGGCCACAAATGAAGAAAGGGAAGACTTCTATCAGCGTCTGCAATCTGAAATAGATCAAACATGCAATCAAGACATACTGATAATCACTGGTGACTGGAACTCAAAGGTTGGAGACCTCCCCCCTCCTCTCTCTTTTCTCTTGAACTGGCTTATGCAGTCTTAGTTTCAGAGATTCATGAATCTTTCAAGGAGCTATTCAGCATTCTATTTCTTTCTATGCTGTGAAACATTTTTAAAAACATAAGGTTATCTATTCTTGGATTTTTGCTTTGTTTGTTTTTGTGGTAGTTGGAGGTTGAACCCAGGGTTTCCCAAATATTTTGCAAGTGCTCTACTATTGGGCTGCACCTCAAGACCATTTTTAACATTTTATATCTTGAGATAGGGTCTCAGTTACATAGGCTGCTTCTGGCCTCGAACCTTTCATCCTCCTGCCTCAGCCTCCTGAGTCACTGGGATTACAGGTGTGAGCCACTGTCCCCAGCTTATTCTTGGACATTTTCATACAACTCACCTGTGAAACCATCTGAACTCAGCATAGTTCTTAAAAGTGGAAGGGGACAGCTTTCTTCTTTCATTATTGAGACGACTCAGATGTCCTATCTCTTTTAGAATCATCTTTACTAACTTAGTAAAACATATATAATCCATCTAGAATTTTGAGTTCATTTCAGACTTTACTGACCAATTTTTTTGTGTGTGTTCATTAAGTTTTTAAATTTCTTTTTTGTCTTTCAGATTATTTCATTTTCCTATAGTATTTTAACATTAGTGCTTAGTTCACTTCTACTTCTCTTCTGTTTTCTTAAAAATACAAATAAATTATGATTTTTCATACTTTAATCAAATACTGCTTTGGCTATATTCTAATTTTTGATAAGCATATGACTTATTTTTAAATAATCTAGAATTCAATTTTGATTTTCTCTTTGAAGTCTTTTTAGAAAAGTGATATTAAATTTCTGCACAGGTAGATTTTGAAGAAGATGTCCTTTTGATTTTAATTTATGGCTTGACTTATTGCCACTGAATGTATGGTGTACTATTTATATTTTTACTGATTTCTTCAAGGGTTTTTAAAAAATGCTTTTGGCACATGTGTGTATGTGTGGCCTTATGTACAATTTTTAAATACAAGGCGTTTGAAAAGAACACACTACTTCTATTCACTGGATACAAACCTCTATACATATTAAATCCATCTTCTTAATTATGACATTCAGGTCACCTGTATATTACATTTCTGATCTGTTTTAATAGAGGGATCTATAAAAATCTCCCCCTATGAGCCATAACTTCCGCTATTTCTAATACTTTTTTACTTTAATGTTTCAAAGTTGTGTTGTTAGCTACAGGACTAGCAGGCATAAGCTTCAAGTCTGTTTTATGACGACTTGGCGAACTGTCAAATTACGCTTTTAAAGATATTTCTTGTTGGTTTGTAACTGTTAACATTCTTTGCCTTATTTTCTCCTTTTTTCAATGGATTACCTGAAACCTCTGCTCACCCAGCATCAGTCACCAGCAGCTCACTTAAACTAAACATGGTTGCCATAGCATCAGGAACTGTTTCCCTGATACCTTCTTTCTCAGCCTGCTACGAAAACATAAATTCTTCTAAAACTTTTTATTTATTCATCTATGTCTCTATTCTTTTTTTCCAAGGAGAAACTAAGAAGACAACTATAGCCGCACCATAATTTTTCCACCAATGAGAGGGTTTTTCCAATGTTACTTTAAAATTTTTAATTTTATCTATTTGAAAAGAAGTCTTTCCTGACTCTTTCCTTATGGTGTCCAACAAATCTATATATAATACTTAAGTTAATTAACAAGCTTTTGTGTCTGGTTGCCCTGGCAACACTGCAACTGGCATTAAAAAAAAACAACACTAAAAAACAAAACCTCTCCTTAGATATAGAACAACTAAAGTGACAATATGACTTACAACAGAAATAATTAAGGGAAAACTAGTTGAATTCACCATATTAATAATTTCCCTTTAAGATGTTAGCCCTTAAAATATTGACAAGGTCACCTAGTATAAGGTGATTTTACAGTAATAATGGAAAGTTTCAAACAATCCTAGTCACATCAATCTGTGAGACTGATCATGACTATTTCTAGATCTCTTCCAGGTCCATATGCCAGGAGAGCAAGGTATACCCATGATCCACATGGCAGCAAATGCTTTCAGTAGTTTTCTGCGTAAACACAGATTTAGGTAAAAGAGAATTAAAAGATACTATCTGGAAAAAGAAAATAGAAAAGATGAAAATTATAGTGTCAGCTTCCTTTTTTGTTTTGTTTTGTTTTGTTTTGCAGTATTTGGGAGTTGGACCCAAGGGTTCCCATATACTTGGCAAGGGCTCTACCACTGGGCTGCACTCACAGTCCATTTTTCACTTTGAGTCTAGGTCTCACTAAATGATGTAGGCTGCCTCTGGCCTCAAACTTGTAATTGTCCTGCCTCTGCCTTCCGAGTTGCTGGGATTATAGAACTGCAGCACTGTGCCCAGCACAGTGCCAGATAGTGAGTTATTTTTATTTCTATTTTGTTGAGTCCTACCCAACTGACACAGAAGTCTCCCTTTTATTTCAAAATCTCTTAAAATGGTCACTTAATAAAAAAGCTGGCACCACGGCTCACATCTGTAACCCCAGTGACTCGGGAAGCTGAGGTGTAAGATCACAAGTTCTGAGGCTGGAGGATTGTGAGTTTGAGGCCAGAGGCAGCTTAGTTTGTGCAACTTCACAAGACTCTGCTTCAAGATTTTAAAAAAAGGTGGGGGAAGCTCAGTGGTAGAGCACTTGCCTAGCATGGGCAAGGCCCTGGGTTCAACCCCCCAATACTAGAGGAAAAGGAAAAGATTTGCTGCTCACTTCTTATTGGAAAACGAGCAGCATAAAATGGACTTGTAAAACTTAAAAAGTCATGTACAAAGTTGATAATGCTGGGTCCTTGTCCTCTTCCAAAGTCTATCCCAACTCCTCCTATTTGTTGCTCTCACATACATGGCCACATACACACTCGGGGTACACAACCATTCTGAGATGACCCTTGGGGGTCACAAGTACTTCAGTGATAATTCAAGGGATCCCAAATTTGGATGACATTTGAAACCACAGAGTTTAGTGAGGAGACTACAAAGTTAAGAGAAGAAGAACCTGCAATCCTTATTTTCCACAGACCTCATCGTTGTGTACCTTAGAATCTGAAGACCTGGAGAAGTTGTGGCATGGGCCTAGAGTTTCCCAGGGGCTCTCAGCGACTTGGTAGGATAGGGAACAAATCTCCTCAGTGTACCATTGAAGCCTATGAAGTCTCCTCCTTTTACTCATTCACTTGACAAATACTAACTGAATGACTTCTGTGTGCCAAAGGTTCTAGGTAGAGAACTAAAAGCAAGGAATGAAACAAAGTCCTTGCTTTCCTGGATTTACAAGTCCAGGGGAGATAAGACAACAAAGAGCCACAGGATCTGAAGCACAGGCAGGGATATGAGGGCACTGCATTAATCAAGGAGTGAGGTAGGTTTCTCAGGGGCTGTAGCATGTGAATGACACTTGAATTAACGAAAAGGAGAAGCATGCAAAAAACAGAGTGAGAATGTACCAGACACTGGGAATAGTAAGAAAAAAGGATCTAAGACAAGTGAGAGCCTACTCTCTAAGGAGAAATATATACTTCAATTATTAGGAGGAAATCTCAACTGGTATAACAAACAGGTGGAAAATACCAATTAAAAACTCACAAAGAAAATACTTTGACTGATAGTGTTTCTTATTAAGGATTCAATTCTCACAATAATGCTAGAGAAATCAAAGAAATCTCTCCTCATTGAGTGCTTCCTGAGAGACAGGCCCATAGAAACTCATTCTAAACCACCTTGTCCTTCCGGGTGAAGAAGAGATGATCACATCTTCATCTCTACTTGACAGATGAGACAGACCCAACTAAGGCTATTGGCGAAAGTCACAAAGCAAGTGGCAGGGCTGCCAAAGCCCACAATTCTCCCACTAGTCCATAGTGCCAACAGCTTCATCTTTCCTACAGCTTGTCTGGTACTTGTATGTTTAGTCACTGACTACATTTTTGCTCAAATATAGAGTACAGCATTAATTTGCAAAGAGAAGGAGGTTCAGGGTCTTCAGTGATTCCTCATTACTTTACCATGAGCTATCCTGTGCCATTTGCCCCTTAGCCTTAGAAATATTATGTGTGATAACAGGAGGAGCTTTCTTGTATGGAGTATTCTGAAAACTTCGACTACAAATACAATACATATGTTGTCCCTACAGTTTTAAATTTAAAGACTGACTCTTTTAAAGTTACACTGTGAATTCTTTTCATTCACATTCCATGATTTTATCATAACCTTTTTTGGCAAGCTTTGCTATGAAGACTTGTTCTGTACGATCATAGCCCCAAGGGGAAAAATTAGGCTTGTTGATACAGTTCCAAAAATATTTCATATTTTAGCTCCTTCAAAAACATCCACTGTAATTTCCATTACTTTCTTGTACTCTGAACTTAGGATTTAATAGCAATAGAGCCTTTACTTAATGGTTAAAGATTCCATATTATTCTCAATTACCTAATAAGTTCATTTGCATCACCAGGCAAGGTAACTTAGTGAAATATAAAGGAAACAAATTAAATGATCTGTACAACTACAATATACAATACTATAGATACTTTAATTCAAGGGTTTTCAACCCTGACTGCACATCAACATCACTTACAAAGGTTTTAAAAATATCACTGTCTGGATCCCACCCCAAATCAAATAAGTAACAATGCTGGAGGAGGAGCCTGGAAATTAGTTTTTACTTCAATAGTTTCCAGAGTGATTCCATTGTGCCATTCATGCTGAGAACCACTGCCCTACTCCTTCAAGCACCTGAAACTCTTTGCAGTGAAGTTTACTGTGGATAACAGACCTTCACCAAGGGCACCTTCAGACATGCTGGCAGACATTGAGTGGTCAAGGGCCAAAGAAGCCCTAAAGCTTCCAGCTCTCTGCCTGCCACCAAGAGCTCCAAGCTGTAGACTACTCCTTCAAGATAAGTCCAGGATCTCCTGAACCACATACCTTTTCTACATGGAGGACATTACTGAATGGGGTTGATAATGATGTTTTAGATTACAGCTTTTCTACTCAAAGTGTGGCCCATGGGAGCAACCTCAGTATCACCTTGTAGCTTGTTGGAAATGCATAAATTTAGACTAATGGCAGACCTACAGAGTCTGAAATCTGCACTTTAGCAACATGCACAGTAAACTCTGAGACAAGCTGCTCTACAGTGGATCTCACACAGTGATCCTTGGACCAGAAGCATCAGCACCTCCTAGGAATTTTGTAGGAATGCAAACTATAGGGCCCCACATCAGACTTCTAGAATCAGAAACTCTGGATGTAAAGCCCAGCAACCTGTGTTTGAAAAATGTTCCAAGTGATTCATATGAATACTAGTTTGAGAACCTTCCTGCTAGAATGATTCTCAACTCTTGCTTCATATTAGAATCAACCAGGAAACAAAATCCAGCTCAGAGTACACCCCAGGCAAAGAAAATAAGAATCACTGGCAATCTGACCCCCATACCAGTATTTTTTAAAGTTTCCCAGGTTATGTCTATGTGAAGTCAAGGCTGATCCACTATTCTAAGCTCACCTCATCCTCCAAACTCCCATGGAATTCAAAGCTACTTTAATTCTTAGGAAATGTGACTCAAACAGCCTTCCCTGGAATCTTCCTGGAAGAAGTTAGAGTTACCTGAAAGAAGGGGATAAAGCTGAAATTTGCTTCTGATTGTAGGTGATGAGTTTTAGGGAGAGGAGCTAGATCCCACATGTGATCCTAATATATCCTACTGAATTGTAAATATAATTTTAAAATGTTCCCTAGAACTCTAAGTCCAGAGACATTTTATTTTGTCATCTGTTATTGCACAACAGGAAAACATATTCAATTTTCTTCCAGAGGGATTTGACATTCAATTATATTTATATACTCATACATCATAACGAATTGAAAATTTAATCATGAATTTGTTTAAAAATGTCGCAATAAAATAAGGCCTAAAGATGGCTTAGATAAATGTACCAAGAACTGAACGTTGGTGGATTAGGGTCACTGTGACCAAATATCTGACAGAAACAACTTAAGCAAGGAAGGAAGGATTTATTTTGGTTCGTGGTTTCCAAGGGTTCCGTCCATGGTTGCTTGGCCCCATGATCTTCAGTAGAACATCATGGTGCTGGGAGCTTGTGCCTGAGGCTGTTCTTCACTTCTTGGCAGACAGGAAGCAGAAAGAATGACAAGAAGGGGCCAGGGATAATATAACCCCAAGGAACTTTTGCTCTCAATGACCTACTTCCTCTCACCCCCCACCCCCAAAGTTTCCAGAGCCTCCCAAACAGCACCACCAGCTGGGGACCAACCTTTTAATACATGAGCCTTTTGGGGGGACACTTCATATCCATTCCACAATAGTTGGTTTCAAAATGGTCCATTTTACCTAATAAACCAGTCTTCCCTAAATACCTCATCCTGTTCGCTATAAATTCTAACTCACAAAAAAAAAAGAATCAAATTTATTATGGAATAGGGAAAATGACTACTGAGGAAAACCTAAATGAAATAAATGTGTAGAGTCGGCTCAGCAGCGTCTTAAGAAGATTCTTTCTAACAGCTTGAAAATACCACAGACGCATAAACATTAGAGATGAAGAACTCCCTGGGGTAGTGTTCAACGGAAGGCTACATCCATTATTGAACATAAACAAAACTTCGATTTTGCTGAGGGATTCTGTGACTTTGGGTGGATTGCTTTTTATAATTTCTCCCTCACTGAGGAATGGTTGCTGCAACTTAGTTCTTCCTTGTAATGATCAAGGGATTTGAAAAAAGTACAATGTACTCTTAGATTTTAAATACGAGAGAGTGAAGGGTCTGGTGTCCTCAACTGTAAGATGAGGTGTTGGCACCTGTGGAAGTCCTCACTGAACAAACTCCAGCCAGTATCTTGGAACACTTCCTACTCAATCAGCTTCCAAGGGAGCACAAGACCTGCTTGATCAAGGAACTCCAATAAGTGGTTGCTGAATAAAAGTAGCAGCCAATCATGTTCTTCCTCAACTCCAGGATTTGTCAACACTCTTAGAGTTTTAGTAATGCAGAACACAGTGTGATCTTTTGTGATTAAAAAATATAAGGAACAGTAAACCAAGGGAATTATCATTAATACTGTCAATAAATTCTCAAGTCCCAGAGGTGATACACGGATTTCATAAGTCTTTGGAAAGCCTCTGAAGAATATTATGTGCTGATGTGAGATCTTCAAAGGTTCCTGAAAGTGACTATATTTATGCAGTAAAATGATGTATCAAGAATAAGGAGGGTGCTGAACAGCATGAATAAAGGACAGGTAGGGAGTGCTGCAGAACATGCTGTTGCTATTCTGTCCTTGCTGACGAAAGCAGCAGAAAATAAAGAAGAGCAGGCTGTTGAACTGTTTAACGGGTGGTTCTCATGAGGGTTTGCACATGCTGAAAACAACCGTATGGCTAAAACTATAATAGGTGTTTGGAAAAATATTTTGGCCATTTAATTTTTTTCTGCCTTTTTCTTCCCTTCCTCTTTTTAATATCTACTTTATTGGAGATAATCTACGTGTTTGAACCATTTACTTGCCATTTAATAGAGGTTACTTCTTAGTTTCTTTAAATCTTATTTTATTTTCATTTTTTGCAGTATGTGGGGGTTGAACCCAGGGCCTAATGCATGCTAGACAAGTACTCTCCCACTGGGCTGCACACCTAGTCCTCCCCTTTTTTATTTTTAGACAGGGTCTCATTAAGTTGCACAGGCTGCCTTTGGCCTGGAACTTGCAATCCCCCTGCCTCAGCTTCCTGAGTTGCTGGGACTATAGGTGTGCCCCATGGCCCCCAGATTACTTTAAGTGTTTTTATGTAGGAGTCAAATAGCCACTGGTTTACCACAATGGTTTAAGAGCCAAGACGAAGTAGGCTCAAATCCTGGCTTTTTTACAGCTAGTTGTGTGATCTTAGGCAAGTTTCTTGCCTTGTCTGGGTTGGAGTTTCCTTAGGGTTGTTACCAGGGTTTAGCAAGATAAAAGACACTGCGAGTAGCCCTATACCTGGTATAACTAAGTGCTTAACATACAGAAGTTCTTGACAATATCATCACTGTTATCATCATTAATTACTAGAAAGTGTCTAGGAGTTGAGTGAGACAGACCTGTATGTACACATGGTACACACATGCCCAACAGGCACTACTTACAATCCTTTTGTGATCTCCAGCAAAATACTTAACTTTACAGAGCCTCAATGCACTCATATGCTATGGTCTGAAAATACTTATTCTACAAGATTGTTTTGGAAGAGCAAAAAAATATATATTCTATTATACAGATATACTTTTATATAATACACAGATACAAATTTGCACATTTTATATGTTCATGTGTATGTATACATATGTGTGTGTGTGCGCGCACACACGCGCACACACACACACACACTACTCTTAGGCCCTGTGTTTTCTCCTTAGTTGTTTTAAACCTAATGCCTAACAGGATGTCTGAGAACACAGATGTGGTCATTAAAGTTCACTATTATTGATAAAAGTAAAGTTGATTTTGAAAGACAGACCTTCCCCACCACAGGTACAGATCTCCATACACGTACAGAGCATAGCATTCCCCACACAGACATGTTAATGTGCTATAAGGTTCACTCATGTACTGGTTCTCTGTCATCTTTCACTACTTTATTAATTGCTTAGGAAAAAAAATTCTTTGCGAGAATGGTTTTTACTACATCCACAAAAGAGAGAGATCCACTACATCCACACTACATCCACTACATCCACATCCACTGCGTTAGATCCACTACATCCACAAAAGACAAAAGGATGATGTCTAATATGGGTAGTTTTCCCTGGTGATTCTTCCTCAGCTATTTCTACATGTGTTATCAAGAGGTCAAACTGACAAGATGGCATATGATGGTAATGGTGCCTCCAAAAGCAAACAAGCATAGAGATGCCTCCCAACATTGACACCTGTACTGCTAGGGCCCTTCCTGATGACAAAGCGCTTCCAGGACCCCTCCCCAAAGGGTGATCATGGTCTCTGAGCACAGCCTCATTCCCTTCCGATGACTCCTTCTGTGAAGGCCTCTCTCCCCTTCTAGACCATTCCTCCAGCTCTGGCATAAGCTTCCTAATCAGGCTTGCATTGGGGTAACCCCCGTAAGAGTTCCTGCATTTCTATGCTGGTTTTGTGTCCTTTGTGTACCCACTGCATAAACCCTGGTCCACCACAACCACCAAGACGGCAATCAGAGACTGCAAATATGTGAGCTGCAGCTGAGCAAAGGGACATGTTTACTTTCCACCCCGAACTACAATTTGACCTGTAGCAAAATAAAAATACTGTGATGTGTATTTTTTCCCAGAAATGATAATTATAGTACTCCAAACATTTTTTGAACTTCAACTACCAAAATGGAAAAGGCATTTCAAGAAATAATTTATTAAATATGCACTTATATCTTTGGTAGCCCTTACATGGACATTACTTTTTCTTGGTAGCCATTAAAGGGCTTCGCTTCTGGCTCAAAGCTGTCCTCTAGGGTGAGGTGGGGCTCAGTATCCTGAATTGAGATAGGCAGAAAGAGTCCTTCCTTTTCAATGCAGCTAGCACTTCAAAAATACCAACAATTTAAGAATCGGTTTGTACCTGGGCTTACAAGTCTGGCTGATGCACTGTGCCTGAACTGGAAGAAAAGGGCAGATATGCCTGTGGTGCCAGACACAGAAGGTGTATCATCCCAACCACAAGCATCACAAGCATCTCAGCCTATTTCAACTCCTCTCTGAAGACAATTTTTCCTCACTCACTCCTTACCTGGCCCTTTACTTTTAACCAAAGTTTTTCTGGACCCAGGACTCTTATCAGAATACATGCATTATAATCAGCACTACCAAGCTTTCCACCACACACTGGTTCTCAAATTTAACCATGCTAGAGTGCTTTCTCTTTTCTTTTTTCTTTCCTAGACGTTGTCTCCTCAGTCATGGTCCACAGGACTCTTCAGAAGTCATAGGAATATGCAGGCACGGACACCAGGCCCAGCTTCTTCAACATTGTGGAAAGGGACTGTACATCATGGGGTAGAACCCTATGCTCCCCTTCACCACTTGGACAGAGCCTGGGAGAGTGACCTCCCAGGGTATCCACGCTGGAAGCTAGAGTGTTTTCTGAAGCACAGATTGTTGACCTTCATCTCCAGGGTTGCTGATGTAGTTGGTCTGTGGTGTAACCTGAGGATGGGCAGTGCTAATAAATTTGCAGGCTCCTGAGGCTGCTGACCAGGTCTCATACTTTGAAAACTGGGGTTTTAGACAGTATTTGCTTGAAAAGTTTAGTCCCCTGAAAGCTTTACCATCCTCTCTCCTCCTCCGAAGAACAGGTGGTCTCTGTCTGTCTTGCCTGCCTGCCTGTCTTTTCTATATTCATAGAGCAGCTGGCCTAGGTATGAGAGGACAGAGACATGCTTGATGGACCTGAACAAGAGGCCCCATATAATCTCATCCTCTTCTAAACTGAACGGCAGCCCACATGGTGCCCACCATCTTTATCCTAAGACAGAACTGAGAGAGCAGCACAATGGAGAGAGAAGGCAAACTGTCAGCCATCAAAGGCCAAGAAGAGGGCATGGGTGCTGCCAAAGCGAACACCATGCTCAGCGTCCACACTGCTTCCACATTCCAGGATTTGCTTCTATTTTCAAATACGTCAAAGGGTGCAATGATCCACAAATAAGTCTCACCAGAATAAATTTAAAGGGAATAAAAAAAGTTACAATGCATCAAATCTCACAAATTTGCACTTCAATAACCAGGAATTTGTGTTAATTTGCAGGAAGAGTGTTGTGAAATTTAACTTCACATCTGTTTTGGGGACGGGGCTCCACAAAGCTGCTAAGGGCCTATGTTCCTTTGGTGGTTTTGTTCCTCAACTTCATGTGTCGCCTGGTCCTTACAGTACTCCAACCAACAGGAAAAGTAGAAGAGGAAGGTATAATTCCAAGTCGCATAATATGAAAAGTTGCACTGTAACTTTGGTGCACTTCACTGACCAGGACTTAGTCACATGGCCACACCTACCTGCAAAGGAATCTGAGAAAGGTAGTCTTTATTCTATTTGGCCAAATCTCTGACTAAAATTATGTATCTATGCAAGAAGAGAATGGACACAGGGACATGGGGACAACTAGAAACCTTGGCAACAAGCTTCCAAAGAAAATTGGTTGTCTGAACAATGGAAGTATTTTTCCCTTTTAAAAATAAATAAAACATTCTGAAGAATCACTTGAGAAATACTGAAATAAGCATATGTTTCTTACTAGTGCCCTACATCTATCTGTTAAAAGTACCTGGGCGATTCTTACCCACTCACTAACTTTACAACTATTTAATGATCAACTGCCATGTAAGAGACAGCATGGTAAGTTGGGTATTTCAATAAACACAACAGTCATCAGTTATCAGTGAGCCTAGATTTTCCACATATAAGAACATTAAACAGAAAGCCTAGGCTTCCTTTGAAATATTCTATAACTCAGAATTTTCAACAAATTAATATTACCCTTTCTACTACTAAGGTATGAAAAAATATGAATTGGAAATTAAAATAAGAGTAGATAAATACGCTTGTTTTTGGTCTCCTAGACGCTTGTTTTTGCATTAAAATGTGGAGATGATTCTGTCTGCAGGACTCATTTGTCAAAGGAGAAGTAAAGTATTATTAGTCAGAAATACTTAGATATTCAGAAAGAAAACAGTGGCTTAGAAAACCCAAACGATTTATGCAAGAGTCACTCAGCTATCAGAAGCCAGGTCCCTGGGGAATCTGACACTGATGCTACTAGGACACACAGTCATCATCATAACCTTATCCTTTGGTGTGTAGCCTGCATCTATCTCTGATCATTATTCAAATCTCTGATTTAATATTTAAAATTGCTTAGAATCTAGCTTAAAAATGACTTCAGTACAAAGCTCCTTTATCAATGAAATCAGCTAAATATACAAACAGAAACAAAACAAAAATAACACTTTATGTAAGCAGAATGGCTAATGAAGGTCAGAAGAGCAACCTCTGGTCATGGACAGCTGTGTTGCTGTCCACCCGCCAGGTGCTGACGGGCTAGCCACCCAGGGCGGAGCCTTGCCCTGTGAAACATGGTGAACAAATATGCCAGGAATGGAAGGGAAGGCAGACGTGCTAAAATGGAATACAAATGCAATTTGTTAGCATACCATGGGCTCGGGGACTAGGGACCCAGAGGAAACAGCACCCATGAAGAACTGTGGCCTCTACACCAGAGGGCTTCTCTGTAGCTACCTAATCCCTAGGAAGTTTAGACCTCTGGCAGCTTCTCTAGCCCTTTCAGAACAAGAAATCTGAGCAGAGTCAAGTGGGAACTCAGACCAAAGGAGTTGAGAAGGGGGCAATACAGATCTCTGATGTAGCAAATGAAGACAGAATCAGCTTTCTCTATTTCGCCCTCGTTTTCTGTTCTTCCTACTATTTTTCTGTCTTCAAGTCATAGCTACTCTGATCCTCAGAAAAGTCATTTTTTAAAATTCAAGAATAATGTCAAGATTACCCAACCTTGCTGTAACTGAGAACAGAAAAATTTACCTTGAAAACTAATTTGCCTAGCATTCACAAGACACTGGGTTCAATCCCTAGCACTGCAAATACATATATACAGATGTACATACATACATAAATAGCACTATACACAGAAAAGTAGCCTCATGGGGGCAGCAGACATGGACAAGGGAGGAGGTAATCCCACAGGATTTCCTCGGTAACACTGGGAGCTTAGTGGACTGCAGACATGTGAATTTCTATTTTAAGTATTTTTTTAAATAATGGATTAAGAAGCCCCTTTTTCTTCCTGATTTATTTCCCAGCACCAGAGCTCTAGGACTTATTTTGACTATTGCCTCAGTCATGAGGTTGTATTTAAGAGATGGCACATTTTCATAGCCCTCCCTATTTAAGATGTTTCTTCCTAGGAGACCGATATATTCCCATCAGCCAGATACTCTTTCTAGAAAATATATACAATGTTTGATACACACTAGTATTTTAACTGATCCTAAAGCCTGAAACCAGAGATCTGAGACATCTCAACTGAACTATGAGACTAATGGTTGTATTCAAAAGGGTTTTTCAGTTAACATCATTACTGGGACTCCTTTAAAAAAGTGATGGCAATACAGCAGACTCAGCCCTTCCAAGAAAGAGAAGTCCCAAGGTCTTTGCAAATGCTCTAATCAGTGCATCACACCACAGATTACAATGGCTTCAGAAAGTACAATTTTACACTGGCCAGTGCGCTCACTGAGGTATTTCCAGAAATTGCTGTTCTTGGTTCACTGTACATGAATTTCAGTGGCTCAAGCTACTGCCAAATACAAATATAACAGTTTTTTAAATTTGTCCCAGATTTCTGTTTTCTTGTAAAGAACCATCACTTTCTAGGACCCTGCTACTCCTCTTCACTCCCATAATCAGCCTTAGGAGCTGGCTTTCTTTCATAAAGAAAAATGTTTTGACCGGTTCATGACTTCCTACATGTGTGATAATGAGCTAAAAACAATTGAGCAGTTGGCTTGTCACTGGGTAAGTGATCTGCTCCTGCACCGCACTTGAAAGCACATCTGATTCAAATTACAAATTACTACATGCCATGGATCTCCTGGGTCACTATTTCATGAATAACAGAGTTCGTGAATGCTAAGTCAATGAATAGCAAGGGCCCACTGTGCCAGTTTCTGTGTAATAAAACTTGTGTAAATCATGGTTGTTCATGCTTAGCAGTAACCTAACACCTAACTCCTCTATTCACTACCCACTTAAGAATGCAACCAGAGGCTCCATCTCATTGAGGAGAAATTACAGTTTGTCTCCAGTAAGCCTCCTCTGAATTTGAGAAGGACTGATCCATTACCAATTCCAAGGGAAATGTGGGATCTAATTTCCATCCTTAATTATGCCACTGCAAAACAAAAATTATTAAATTAAGAAAATGATTTTCATATTTAAAAACTGAGACTAACTTCTAATCATATCTTATTAAAAACAAGAAATCCAAGTTTAATCTGCCAGAGATATGAAACCTGACTTCACTGTTCAAGTGAGTTGTAAATAAAGGGACCAAACACCCACTTCTCCCACTGGTCCTGGCTAACTGCTTTAGCAAGAAAACTCTGCGTAGCATTTGCTCTCTGTTTAATTCTCTAGATGCGAGTTTTGGAGTATGGGAACCACATCATCTTCATAGGATTTAGAGGGCCAAAGTAGTGTTCATTCTTTCATTTACAAATGTTTCTGAGTAGCAACCTAGGCCACTGTGAGTGTGATACACAGTTCCCTGCCTCTGCACAAGTACTTGATTGTAGGACATTGAGAGGAGCCACTAGCCAGCATGTACTGGGTTCTGGCCATGGACTCAGTCTTGGGCCTGTCATTAACTGCCCATGTGATTTTCTACAATTCATCTCTAGGGGCTTTCCTTGCTCCTTTATCAATGGCATAGTTAGCACATGAATCCTAAGGTTCTATGCACTCCACGAATCAGAGAACAGCATAGGAAAAGCTGAGTAACATAGTAACCAAAGAGGTGAACCAAGGCAATATGTTATTAAGTGGCACATAAGTGGCAAGGAAAAAAAGAATTACAATTATAGAGAAAGAAGAGACGAGACCAGTGAACATGCAGCTGAAGAGAATGCTTTGGGCAAGAAGAGAAACTATCAGGGCCTTGAAAGTATGGATGGGATGTAAAAGAGGTGTAGTGAAGATGCTGGGAGCAGAGACTACTCCTAGCAGGGGATATGGTCTATGTAAGAGGAGTGATGTGGGATGGAGCTGCTGGACACACTCCCATACACCCCACACAAAGAGCACACTACGCCCTCATCTGCCTACCTATTCCCCACAGTGCTCTTCCAGCACACTCACCCAGCTGGCCAGACTGCCGCTGTAGAACCACTCAACATTTATTAAGCACTGAGGGCATTCTGAGCACTCTACAAGGATTCTGGAGATAGAAAACTGAACATACATGGTCCCTACCCTCAAAAAGCTTTCTGGTCATCTTCAAGCAAAAGCTATCTCCCCTGTGAAAAATCCCTTTCATCCCTGTCTATCCCACAGGTCTGATTTCTTCTTCTAGTCTATTTCCCCAGATTCTGCAATATATCTATTTTAAAATATACACATTGTATCATTAATTATTTATACTTATATCATGGCACCCCATGACCATGATTCCGTGAAGCCTGGACCTGAGTCTTGTACATCTTCTGTTTTTTCACTGTCTAACATAATACCTAGACCACAGGAGGGAGTTAATGACCTGTTAAATCCTTTACAAACTTCCTCCCCTCCCCCACTGTCTTTCATCCTCCCTCCCTCCTTACTTCCCTTCTCTCCTCTCTCTCTTTTTTCCCCTCCCTCCTTCCCTCATTGTACCACTTGAGTGTGTGACCCTAGGTAATCTTTTCTAGCCTGTTTCCTCATGTGTAAAAGAGAATAAAAGTCTGTACTTCATTAGCACGTTGAAAGGATTCTTAGCATAATACGTGGCATACAAGTAGCAATCTATTGTTAGCTATGATTATCATTAATTGCTGACTCTTAAATACAAAAAGCTGGGGGATCTTTTTTCATGGAACCAAATGAACACTGTACTTTCTAGAAATCAAATGATACAAGGGCAAAGGACTCAAATAATTTAGTACAATAATCAAATAGTACCAACCTAAAGTATGCAAAAACATACCAAATTCACAAAGCCTCCCTATCCTAGCTATATAACAATCACAAAAGGCCTGAAATCTTTTAATAACTGTGTACTTACTTACTAGTACCTTACTTCAGAAATGTCTGCACACAATGAATTATTACAATATTGTACTTCAACCATATGGATTTTGTTAACAAAAGAATATTGTAAAATTGACACAGGCTTAAATGGCAGAGGAGAAGGTGTGTCTCGAGGCATAATTAATTTTATGGACCTTTCACAGATTTCCAGGTCCAGCATGGTAATTATTTTTAATAGTTAAAAGCATGTTCTATTGAAAACCTCAAGTGGTCATATGGCTCAAGGAGACTTGGTTGTCTCTGGCTTAGAGCCCTCAGTGTGGCACTATTTACCTCATAGACAATGTGATGCTCAAAATCAGTTCTGGGAACAAATAGCCTAAACTCATTTGTAATTTTAATAGCACTACATGATGCACTGAAATGAGATGTAAAGGACCTACGAATCTCTGATTTAGACAATGAGGGGATCCCACAGAGTTGTAAAACACTCTAAAATGGAGTTAATTCCTTCCTTCCCCACATACTCTACATATTGTTTCACTATATCTGCTGCTCATATGCTTAAAAGCGCATTTAAAATAAAGTAAAACAGGCTGAGGCTGGAAAATATATTGCAGTATTTCCATTTCCACTGTTTTAAGGAAACTTGAGGAGGCATGCTGACAACAGACTATGGGCGAGAATCAAGAGACCAAAGTAGCCTAGAACCTACTCTGCATCGGCAGTAACGGGTCCTGATGAACAACCATTTCCAAAGTGTCACATGAAGAATTCAGGAAGCTGGAGTGAGAATATTAGAGGAATAGAACAGGAATCACTGGATTTGGGACATTTGATTCATGGACCTGACTTATGCCACATTTTTTTAAAGAAATTATTTCAGGGATCATATCACTGATGACACAAAAACCTTAGTATCCTAATACCCTCCTGCAATAATACCCTGCTCTCATAGTACTCTTTCCTACAACTGTACTACCTAAATTAATGGCAAGTCTAAGGGGGGCTAAGCAGTGAAGTAACTCTTACAGAATAAATACTGGCAGTTACTGAGAGCAAAGCTTCTCAGTGCAGTTATCAGATTCCAACAATCTTCAATATTTAGGATTTCGAATGGCACTCAAAACTATTCAATTATGCAGTTGAAGATTTATCCTGCCACCTTCTATTAATGAGAACTTCTACTAACTGGTACAGGTATATTCCCATACACACAGTGAGACACTAATGTTCAAATGAAGGGCTGAGAGCTATTAAAGGAGACATCTATTGAATATACCACGGACTGCAAAAAGAACCAACAGATCTGTCCTAGAAGAAGTGCAACCAGAGTGCTCCTTGGAAGCAAGAATGGCCAGACTGCATCTTATATATTTCGGACATGTAGTCAGGAGAGATCAATCCCTGGAGAAAGACATCATGTTTGGGAGAGTGGCAGGTCAACAAAAAAAAGGAAAATCCTCCACCAGGTGGTTTGACACAGTGTCTGCAACGATGGACTTAAACATAAATAAGATTGTGTGACTGGCAAAAAATCAGGAAATGTTTCATCAGCTGCACATAAGGTTGCTATGAGTCGGACTCAACTCGAAGGCACCTAACAACAACAACAAAGTTCCTTTTGAATTAAAGAATATTAACTACTTTTAATGTGTAAGATACAATACCAAACTAAAGGGACAAAGCCCTGATAAGGGTACACACACACACACACACACACACACACACACACACACACGCTTAAATCGTATTGGTTTTCAAAGTGCCTTTAGGAAATTATACACTTACTCCAATTCTGCCATTTCTCAACACTTTTCTGTAATGTTCCTTTTGACATTTACAACAGTTTACAAAATATACAACAAAATCACTCTTGGAGCCTAATAGTTTGGGCTTATGTTTTAACAAAAATAGAATCCCCCAAAGTAGTTACCTATGTTATTAATCAGATATGACACCATTTGCCTTTTGGCTATTTCCCAAAATAAAAATCAACTTCAAAAGGCATTTGAAAGAAAAGTGCTACAAACACTATAGGCAATTGAAAATGAAACAAAAACCAAAAGGAAGGAAGGAAGGAGCATGAAAAACATTCATCCTTCACCCAGGGCAGCCCCAAAGACTGATGTGTTAAAGGATTAGTTTCCAGAGCGTTGCTACTGGGAGGTAGTGGAGCCTTTCAGAGTTGGAGCCTTGTGGGAGGTCCTTAGATCATGGGCTGTGTGCTTCCTGGCTATGAGGTGAGCAGTTCTGCTCCACCAGGTACTCCTGCCATGATATGTAGCCTTGACACAGGCCCAAGGCAATAGGACCAACTAATCATGGACTAGAACTTACAAAACTAGTGTTAAAATAACTCCTTTCTCTTTTCCAGTTCCTTATCTCAGGTACTTTGTTATAGTGATGGAGAGCTGACATATCACTTAAGACATGTTTTATTTATTATACATTTTCTTCTTCTTTTTTTTTCCTTTAAAAAAAAATGGTACTGAAGTGTAGAACCTAGAGCCTCAGGCATGTGTTGCAAGTGTTCTAACACTGAGCTGCACCCCCAACCCACTGTTTTTACATTTGATTTTGAGACAGGGTCTTGCTAAGTTACACAGGCTGCCTCCACCTTCTGAGCTGCTAGGATTGCAAGTGTGCATCACTATGCCCAGCTTGTTATACATTCTTTTTCCCAGATGGTCATTCTCTTTCCCTGAGCAAGGTAAGGCAATATCCTTACAATTTCACTGAAATGTTAATATCTTCTGGTTAGTATTCTGACTAAAAGTAGAAAAGAAAGAATAGGTTTAAAAATGAAAAAAAAAAATCAGGCACATATTTAGTCATCTTGTTAAGATCAGAAAAAGGACTAATAAAAATGGCTTTTGAAAAAAATTCCATCAAGAAACAAGTTTGCTTTATGAAGGTTAATTTCAATAGCTATTAAAAATAAACAATCATTTTTAAACAGCATCTCTTCAGCAATGCTTAAACATCTCTTCACAGTATCACTTAAAGGCTTTCTTTCTCTAAAAATTGATTTAGGAGAAACCAATGACTTCCTGAAAGTCATACATTTAAGGTTTTATAAAAACTTCTTTCCAAAATCTCTATATTAATTCTACAAGGTAAAACTATAAGCACTGAAATCAAATTTCTGTTTATGAGTTTGGATTTAATTTTATAGTAGCTATGTACTTCCAAGGATCAAATGATTGTATGAAAACACTAGCTTTTAAAACACTAGGGCAGTAAACTTTCCTCTAACTAATCACGTACTGCTCCAGCCACTGATGTTAACCACCATCAGCCTCCAGATCTTCAGTGGCCACCACAGAATGAGGCAACACAGGCAGAAAGGACACAAGGATGGAAGCATGGTACAGTCATCATCTTTACCACCTGCCCCAGGAGCTTCTCAACTCAGAGGTGAAGACGTCCCTGACTTCTGAAAAGAGTCAGACGATGACATGCACAGGTACTACAAAAATAACCTTCCAATGACATCCTGTAAATGATGCAAGAGGGAGGGGTATGCAAGAGGGAGGAGTATACAAAGGGAGGGATCTTTGTTATAGTCAGTGGCTATGTGTGTGCACTGTGCCTGTGACATCACTGGTGATCAGTAAGTCTGGATGGACTGGACAGCTGAGACCATAAAGTAACAGAACTGGTTATGCGCATGAGATCTACATCATCTGGGTTCCAATCTTGGCTCCACCTCTACCCGCTGTGAACTCTTGGGCAAGTTCCTTCACCCCTTTAACTTACTTCACAGAATTCTTGGGAGTATTAAATAAAACAATCCAACTCAGGAGGCTGAGGCAGGAGGAAAGCAATTTCTAGGCCAGAGGCAGCCTGTGCAACTTTAAAGAGACCCTGTGTCAAAATAAAAACGGGGCTAGGAGTGTGACTCAGTGGTAGAGTGTGAGGCCCTGAGTTCAACCTCCGAGAGTCCAAATAAATTAAATTAAATTAAATGATCCACACAAAGTGCCTGGCGATTCCTGGTATACAAAAATTATACTCTAGCCAGGCGCGGTGGTGCACGCCTGTAATTCCAGCGGCTCAGGAGGCAGAGGCAGGAGGATGGCAAGTTCCAGACCAGAGGCAGTCTGCGTAACTTAGCGAGACCCAGTCTCAAGAAGTAAAAAAATGGGCTGGGTGTGCACCTCAGTGGTCCAGCACTTGCAAAGCGAGCGCAAGGCCCTGGGTTCAATCCCCAGTACCGCAAAAAAAAAAAAAAAAGTACACACACACACACACACACACACACGCACGCACGCACGCACTCTAAGTGTTATTATTACATCCTATTCCTAACCTCAGAAACAGATTGGTTTTCATTTGTTTATTGTTTGTTTGTTCATAGTGCTTGAGATTAAACCCAGGACCTTGTGCATGCTAGACAACTATTTACCAGTGAACTACACCTCCAGCTGGAGATTTGTTTTTAAACAAAGGAATCAAGCTAATATAGTTTGCCAGCAGGCAAGAGAACATTTTAATCAGAAAGATCTGAAAAGAGATGTGGGACGAAGAAAGAAGGCAGAAAGTTGGAGACAGAATAAATATATGTGAGTTGAGGGCTCAAAGAAACACAAAGTCGGAAAATAATAAGACTAAGAGGAAATAAGAATCAGAAGTGACATACTTAAAAAAACAGAGAACTGAATGGGATATACAACTTACAGGGTCAGCAAGAAAAAGAAAATAATCATGCCATAGAACCATAATAATTTTGTATAGACTATTTATGAATTGTCTTTGATTCTTTTTTCTTTTCCTCTTTTTTTTTTCTTTTTTTTTTTTAGCTACTAGGGGTGTTGAACCTAGGGCCTCTGACATGCTTTGCAAGCTCGACCACTGAGGTGCACTCCCAGCCCACTTTTTACTTCTTATTTTGAGATATGATCTCACTACACAGGCTGCCTCTGGACTTGAACCTGACATCCTTCTGCTTCCACTTCCCACATTCAGCTGCCCTTGTCTCTTATTCTCACCACCAAATACAACCAACCACTGTATATAACCACATCCAAGGTATTTTAGATACGTTGCACTTGACACCAGGGTCAGAACATTTCCAAAGCCCTTCTTTGATTTATTTATGAACTTTTTGTTTTAAAATAATAATTGGCTCAAAAAAAAAAAAAGAAACTTTACACTTAGACTCTAGCATAAAGTTCAGAAACAAAATAACATTAAGAGGGCTATTCCTCCTGGCATGAGACCTCCTTCTTAAAAATCAGTACATTCAGTCTATTCAACAAGGGTATGTGTACCGATAACTTAGCACATTATCAAGAACACGCAATGTGAATGGCCTCGGCACAACTTTAACAAGTTGCTAATATCAAAACTTTCTATTCTGGGATATTACTGAATCTATTTCAAGCAACAATAAAATGTATTTTTATTAATAATGTAAATTTGTTGAATAACGCAAGTAGGAGACCATAATATTAACATAAGTACTTTGAGGAGTTGTAATTTACACTGAACCATGAGCTCATCTTGACATCAATCACAACTGTCTAAAGAGGTACTAAATGTAAATCAAAAGGACAAAGCTATTAATGAAACTGACTAAATTATGTGTACATTTTAATGCCATGGAGAGTTAACAAGTCCTTTCTCAATGAAACCAAAGAACCTCTCTTATGACCAGAACTTTAGTTTTAAACTTTAGGACACATTGCTTTTGGACATGAAGACTATACACCACTCAGCTTCTTTACTCAGGCTTTAAAAAATTTCTTGAAACATGCTAGTATTTAATCAGCAACATCCAATTATACTCCCCACAGGGATAGTGTGGATAAATCAGGCCAGTAATTATAGCAAGCAAGGGGAAGGGAGGTGGAAGGGGAGTGGGGGAAGGAAAGGGTTAAAAACAGAAGGGATAGAACCCAGATTTTAGCAACTTTAAGCAATGAGAATTCTGCAGTCAGGATCATGACTTTTTTTTTTTTAAACACATATGGCAAGAAAGGCTCCTAGAGGTTAAATGATTTGCTCAGGGTCATGAATCCATGGAGATGTCAGGACTGAGAGCCAATGAAAATAAAACTTTGAATCAAGATAATCAACACCTCTATTCTCTGAACCCTACACACAGACAAGAGGAGCAGAGATTTGTATGTGTGAATTCCTATTGAATGAAGGCAACTTTGCCTCATGTTTAAGGCTGATTTCTTGGTTTAGCGGCTTCATCTCATCTTTGCACTGTACAGTAAAAGAAGGTCGGGCATAGCAGAACAAGAGCTGAGACACCAAAAGCCAAGAAAGCGAGATCCAAAGGAAAGTGTGTAGGTCTAACACTGGGGCCTAACACTCCTGCTCTATACCACACCTTTCTCCCTCTCCTGCTTGCTCTCTCCCCACCACCTGCAAATATTGTCAAATTTATAGCATTTAAAAAGTAAAAATACATTTTCCCTTGAGATCTCACTTTGCCTTCAGGCTACAATTCTGCCCTGTGTCTGATCCTTTTGCTACAACTTTCATGAAAGCATAGTGCTCAGTTAGGAGCACTGCACCTGCCACCTCCTGCTGCTCTGGGCCTGTGGGAGTTCTGCTCTGCCCTGCACGATTCTCCTCCACTCACCACCACCAGCCTCCTGGTCTAGAAAGTGCTCTGTCCTCCTTCATCTCTTGAAATCCCATCCATCCTTCAAGGTTCAAATAACATGCCATCTTTTCTGGGAAGGAAAATCATACCTGATTGTCCCAGTCAGAATATGTTTCTTTTCTCAGTGCTCTTTGTGGCCTTTTTGTGACTTCTAAATTTAAAAAGTATTATGTCATTTTATTTTCTATTCCAGTAAATGATTTTTATGCCTGACTTCCCAAGAAAGTTGGAAGTATCTTGAGTTAGGGTTATACCTTATATACTGTGATAACACTTGAATTTTTATTGCATTAAAATCTTTGGATAGAGTTTAACTCTTACCAATTTATTCTAAATCTTTGCACATGTTTTAAGATCTTACTGATGTAGTAAAGATAGTTCTTTAGCTCTAAAGACTCTTTAAAGATGTCAAACTCCAACCTATGTAAGAGGCCTCTGAAATAAAAATAGACTAAGTCTAGAATAAGAAAGAAGAAAGAGAGAGGCAACAAAAATCAAACATACATGATATGCTGTGATAATATTTACTATTTCAGGCAACCAATGCTACAGTAAACTCTGTTAGCATTGTCAAATTGGCAAATATTTTGGGGTAGTAAAAAACTGAGCTGGGTTATTACTGGTGGAAACAAGTCAACAAAGAAGGTTATTTTGGTGTAAAGGGGCAAAATGCAGTGGTAGAAAGGAGGGGAAAGCAAACAGAAAGGAGAAGTATGATGGCAGAGAGTCAGGGAAATGGGAGAGGGTGAAGAGAAGGTTGTCAGGAAAAGTTACATAGCAAATTAATCTCTACAAAGGAGCTGAGCAGTCTGGCTAATGGTCAAGAAAGAAAGAACAGAACAAGAATCGCAACATCCAGACTTGTAGAGAGAGACAGGTTCTGAGGAAGATCACGTCACTGTGAGCCAAGGGGCTCTGGCCAGAGGGCACTGGGTCTTCATCTGCTGAAGTACCTAGACTGCTTGGATGCTCTTCCCACCACTTCATCCCATCTACCTTGTGTGACACGCTGAGGAGAGGAATCAGAAACAGAGCCCTGGCAGTGGCTGTAGCTGCGCAGCTGGTCATGCTCTGAAGCCAGGACAGACTGGGCTCAGGAAAGAGGCTTTTCGACTACAGAACAGATTCTCCCATTAATCAGGAATGCTCATGGGAGGAAGAATCTGAGCCAGTCAGCTACTGGTCTGGATAGGGCTAATAATTTCTCTCTTAGGTTTTGGAGGATCTGTGCCAGGGTTTCTTCCAACTGCATAGAGCAAATATGAATTTTCCTTTGTATCTAAAAAAACCTGGCAGCAATAATACTGAAAAGAAATGTGACCAGGCCAAGAGGGTAAGCTTTAATAAAATAAGGCATAACTAAAACCAAATTCAGGTCAAAAAATACTAAACCTGTTAGGGTTCTTCCTTTTAGAGGGCAAATGTATTACAGTAGGAGTTATTGTCCTATTTTCAACCAACTGAAAATCTCCAATAACCACATACTTTTCTCCAGGGCTTCAAATCCATGAAAAATTGGGTTCAGGTTATACATCCTGTGAGTAGATAGTAGGGCCTCAATCCCAACGTGAGGCCAGGCATGGTGGTGCATGCCTGTAATCCCAGCACTCAGGAGGCTGAGACATAAGGATCGACATGAGTTTGAGGCCAGCCTGATCTACAGAGCTAGAGCCTGTCTCAAAAACAGAGAGGAAGAGGAGGAGGAGAAAATCTGAACCCTGAATCCATTCTGGTTCAAGTATTTTTCAACAATTTTCTGAACCCGAACCTGACCCCAGTGAGATATTAGGTTCAGGTTCAGTTTTTAATGTTTTGTTGTTGTTGTTTGTTTGGGGGTATCATTGCCATTTTTGATAGGTCCCTTCCAGTTGGTGTCTGACTCATGGGGATCCTATTACAACAAACAAAACACTATTGTCGTGCTTCTCTGCTATTCACAGAGTTTTCAATGGCTGATTATTTTTTTCCACAGTGGGCTGCTGGGTCCTTCTCCCAAGCTTACAGCTCCTGGTGTTCCCAGGTGGTCTCCCATCCAAGTATTAACCACGCCCAATACCAGTTAGCTTCCACAATCTTACAGGACCGAATGCCACCGTGGTATGGCAGCAGGCTTGGGTATCATTAGCCATTTAAAAATTGGAAAAAAAAACAGAAAAAGAAAAAAATTCATCTATCTACATATAGGATTAAATTTTTAAATCTGAACCCAAACTGAACGGGAAATTTCTAGATTTTAATATACTGAACCTGTACCTGAACCCAATTTTTCACAGGTTTTGACCCTCTTTCTTCCTTATCAGCTAAGTGTTAACTAATATATGTATAAAGCATTTCTAAATTCTAAATGTGTTTTATACTTCAGGATACTTTCTGACAATGAATCTGTTTACAGCACCTCCTTATTGATTGTTCTCAATTCAGGAAACAGAACAGCTTGTTCTTAATTCCATATGCTATTCCTCTCCTCACAAGGCTGCAGCAGCTCCACAATGGCTAGGAGATAAAGTCCAGTGTGTTCTTTAGTTTTATCATGAGGTATCTTTTACAACTTAGTTTTACTTCATTTCATTCATCATTTATTAATTATCCCCTTCCCTACTTTCTCTGTTTTCAGAGGATAAAGGCAGGCACATGGGAGGGTAAACCCAGTAGGATAAGTACTCACACACCAAAAGTGCAGGGTCCCATCACTTTCAAGTGTGCATCCTCAGTTGGAGGGCAGGAGGACGAGAACGGAAATTTTCTGTACACTCTGGAATGTGCATGAGCTACAACATATATCGATTTGTATTTCCCTCAGCTGGCCTTGGTTCCCCTGGGATTCTAGTGTAAAAATAATCATGCCTGAAAATAGTAGATGTGTGCTGTCAAAAACTTACACAAAGCATTTGTGAATAATTTTAAAGGGAAGCCAAGCACATTAGGTATGAATTTTGCTGACATCCCTGGGGAAGAAACAGAAGTTTCTCCAAAGGTTAGGAGAGAAACATGGCTTACCGAAATGGGAAGGGATCAGATAAGATACAAGACAAAGCTGAGCAACTGGAGGCAGGAGTCACCATGCTGGAATCCTCACAATTTTACTCTTGGGCTCCAGACACTCCCAGTAATTTTAATGATTTACCTTCCAAACACATTACCATATGAAGAAAAGGATGCAAAATAACCTCTACCCTGGTGGACTTTGATGCATTTCAAAGGGTCATTCTGATTCCATTCAGTTTTTGCCCAGTCTTCTCTGTCTCAGGAAATGGCACCAACTGCTCCAGCCAGATGCTTGGGGGTCATTCTGGAGTCCCTCCCCTAAGCTGATCCCTCAGATCCAATACCTGGGCCCTTTCAACTGTATTTCCAAATGACACACAGGATCCATTCTTTTCTGCCTACCTCCTCTGCCTCATGCCTCCACCAACACTTGCCAATACTGCATGCTCCTGGTTCTCCTTCAGTGTCCAAACTAATCCCTTGATTCCACTCTAGCCTCACTAATACCCATTTTCCACACAGCAGCCAGACTTAATCATCTTTAAAACTGCATCCTATCATCTCCAACCGAAGCTTTTTAAAACCCTTTTGTGGAGTCTCAATATACTGGAGATAAAATCCAAACTCTTTAACATATAGCTGGTGTAACTGAGTCCTTCCTGACCTCTCCAACCTCCTCTTCTGCCACTCTTCATCCCTCATACAACACACTACAGCCATACCAAACCTTTTATTCCCCCAGCAAAGGAAACTTTCCTACACTGGGGCTGCTGAATATATGGTTCATTGCCTTTGTCTAGTCAATATTCTCCTCTAGACTGGGGTTTAGCTCAGTTGGTAGAGTGCTGCTCTGCACTGAGGACCCAGGTTCGATCCCCAAAACTACAAAAATGGGAGCAAGATGTGGCAATCTACTCCGGAAGCAATCCCAAAACAATCAGCCACTGAAAACTCTGAGGGTCAATATGAGTCAGACCTGACTCAAACGCACCTAATAACAACAACTAGGCCCTTTGTACAGCTAACTCCTTCCTGCCTTCTGACTTAAACATCACCTCTGCAAAGAAAGGACTGTCAACCCATCTTATCTCACTCTAAACACCTTATAAGTCAATATCAACTCAATAATTTTACTTATGCTCCATAAGACTGAAAGCTTGGAAAGACCAGAACCTAGGATATCTTGTTGACTTTGAATCTAGCATGGTATTTGGAGCATGGCAGGTGCTCAATAAATTTGTTGAACAAATTAGGGAAACTATATAGGAAGTGTCCAAGTGCTAGGCATGACACAGTGCTGGGGAGTGTTTTGTTCTGTTGTACATAGGTTTGCTGTGAGTCAGACCCAACTCCACAGCCCCTAACAACACCCCAACATATAAGAAGCATTTGCTAAGGGCAGACGATTCAATGTAACTTTTCAATGTAACTATACAGAATAAACATATAAACTTGAGACAAATCAAGCTTTCATGAGTCGGCTATCTTTGAAAAATATCTTTTAATGGAACTTTTAAAACTGCTTTTAATTTTAAGTCTGTAAGCCTCATACATAATAGCTTCCTAACTTCATGTCAGAACTATACAAATGGCCCAGGAGCACTGGTGAGAACAGAGTAGTGATTCTACAGATGAGGATCATCAGTAGAGTGAGACCCATGCTACCAAAATGAGCTCCCATAAAAACATGCCCCTCAGGGATATCACTTCATCATCCAAAGTCTTAAGAAAATTTCACATACACAGAAATCCACTGGCTACAAAGCTTGGAAAACATCAAAATATGATCCCTCTAGTTTTCCGTTTTAAGTATTTTAATTAATGAAAAATCAGACCTGATTGCTTCATCTTCAAATGCTTAAGTGACCTTTTCACTGGGATTACTGACACACCTGGCTGGGATACTAACAGAGCAAAAATAAAGCACTCCTGTCAAAGTACATACACTTTACAGGTATCTTAGTTAAGCTAAGTTATTTTCTCAGCTACAGAAGAAACCGTTTAAGAAACATCTTCAAACAGCTGAAAATCCAGGTGAAGATCCAAAAATTACATACAGATGAAACAACTTGAACATAGTGACAAAGATTCAACAGGTTCAAAATAACAGAACATTCACTCTAGTAAATTGAGTATATATAAAGACATTTACGTGCACATACACAGACATCTAATTATATACGGAGTTTGTGTTTGTGTGGGATTCTGTTTGTTTGGTTTTTGGTCCTACGCTCCATGTGAAACAAGCCATTCAATCAAGCCCTGCCACACAGTGCGGAGTAGAAACATATTGCTTTTGGCCCCATGACTGTCCTTTTCCACTTGTGTGAAAAGCCTGTGTTGACTGTACTATGAAAAAAAAATTAAGGAAAGAAAAGCCCTACTGTTGTAACTGTGCCAAAAAAGTATAAAGAAACAAACCCAGATGCTAGAATTTGAGGCATTTCCTCTGCTATGTGACTATGTCCTTTAACTGAAGGTCAAAAGAACATTAAAGGGCTTAAAGATTTTAAAGCCATAAGTGGATATTTTTGTGGCCCTCTCAGTTTATTATGCATGCCGGTGACACATTTAAGTAACATTTAACAAAGCAGAATTTATTCAGCAGTATTCAAGGAAACTCTCGGTACTGCTTTCAAACCCAGGGCCATAACCTTGCACATGCTAGGTAAGTGCTATCCCACTGAGCTGCACCTCTAGTCCTTTTATTTTGAGACAGGCTCCTGCTAAATTGCACAGGCTGCCTCTGGCCTTGAACTTGAGATCTTCCTGTCTCAGCCTCCCCAGTGACTGAGATTACAGGCATGCACCACAGTGCCTAGCCTTTCTAGTGCTTTATATTAGTACAAATTGGCTCATTTTCATGATGGCCTGAGTTCCTCCAAAGTGCCAGTGAGTGAATGAAGTCATTCTTAAGCCCATTTCCCAATTGTTGTTGTTGTTAGGTGCTGTCAAGTCGGTATCCAACTCATAGCGACCCTGCGCACAACAGACGAAACACTATTGTCAGTGGTTCTCTGCTGTTCATAGAGTTTTCAATGGCAGATTGATTTTTGGGAGTGGGTTGCCAGGTCCATCTCCCAAGCCTGCAGCCTGCAGTACCTGGTGTTCCCAGGCGGTCTCCCATCCAAGTACTAACCAGGGCTGACCCTGCTTAGCTTCCGAGATCTGACAGGATCAGATGCCACAGGGCTACCTACAGCTGCATTTTCCAATTACTACCACTTAATCCCTCAGTGTATCTATGTGCTGTAATTTTATAACCTTTTTTTCTGAGTACATTCATTTATTTTTGATGCTATGGGTAACAGTAAATAACATGAGATACACTCATTTTATTTTTCTTCATAAGAAGTGCTTCACACAAGATTTATAAAGATGTGAAATGAATATCCTGGTAACAGAAAATGGTACCCATAGGGAATATAACAAAATCAATCATTATGTTATGCAAATGGTTATCAAATGGGTCACCCATTTGGTGATATGACTTCTATCAGTCAAAAGTCTCAAAACATATTTGAAGCAAAAGAAAAATTTTTAAAGAGATGACAAAAATCTTGATGGGAAAGGTAATTATGATGGAGGAACAGATATACAAATGCATAAAGCACCAAAGTTAGTTTGTGATTTTGCTAAAAATCCCTCTAAAATGAACAGTGATACAATTTTAAGATGCTGAAAAGACTTCATTTCAATAAAGAGAGCAATAAAATACAGCAAAGAACTCATTGCAGAGCTTTGGATGGCCAAATGATGTTTTTTCAAAACAAAATTTCACTTTGGGAGGGCTGGAATGTTTTCAACTCAGAAACTTGGAGACCTCTATCCTATGTTACCTTTACCTGTGTCCCCAGTATTCCCTTCCATATATAGAAAACTGAAGCAAACTGTGTAAGTTAACTGCTACTCCCTTTTTGTTTACCAGAATTCTGGCTTATTTCCTGGAATGTTTAAAATAATTTTGTTGGGAGTCATCATGGTTACTAATGGACATACCATCTAATCATGACCCATAGCAGCTCTTGTCTACTTAGAGACAAGCTTTCTGACTTGTTGCTCTAGAAATGTCAACAAAAGGAAGACAGTGTTCAACATTATCTTTCATATTTCCTTTGCTACTCAATAAGGTCAGCTTCTCTGGCATGTGGGAAACAGACAACAGTTTAATAGCAAACTTGGGTGTGGTCATTCCAGTGATAAGGGAAATGAAAGTGGAAGGAGTTTGAATAATATTTATTTGAAGAGTCACAGCTTGTTCTCCATAAACTGTTTATAAAGTGCATAATAGGACACCAATTCTTCAAAAGGAAGCACGGCAATGTCCGTATGGCCAGGGTTTAGGATCTATGCCTAGTTTTCATCACCAAAAGAACAAATTTTTCAGGAAACTCTTAGAGAATATAAACTATTATCAGCACTGTTGTATTTAATACCATACAGGTAAATGTATACATACATATTGGGCAAGATAAAAATAGTTACACGGTTGCATTTATTTCCAAATATCACCTATTAGTCACCATGTATGCATATATGCTTGCATACTTGGCCAGTCCTTGACATATTCAAATGAGTCCTGGGGACACTATGGGATATGCCCTTACATAGACATGAAGCCAGGCTGACAGGCATGAAAGAACACATAAATAACATTTTTGAGAGTTCCATGTTGCACTGAGATGTAACACTACCACAGCATAATTTCATTTGAAAAGTTCCTGATGGAACAGAAACAAGTTGGCTCTCAATCAAAAGGCATTCAGAAGATTCCACTGCATTAGCAATCAGAAGGCCAAAGGGCACTGAGAACATATAAATGGACCAATATTATATTTTATTTTCACTACTACAGAGATAAACATCCCTTTAAATGTTATAAGGAAGGTATTTATTGTTGTTAGGTACCCTTGAGTCAGTGTCTGAGTGACAGCAACCCTAGGTACAATAGATAAAACACTATTGTCAGTGCTTCTCTGCTATTCATAGGGTTCTCAATGGCTGATTGTTTTTTGAGGGTGGGTTGCCTGGTCATTCTCCCAAGCAGTCTCCCATCCAAGTACTAACCAAGCCCAACCCTGCTTAGCTTCCAAGTTCTGACAGAATAGGACGCCACAGTGGTACGGCTGCAGGTGCAAGGTACTTAGGCACTTAAAAACCTGACTAGTTACCCAGATCTGGGTCAGATACAACTGAGAATATAAAATTTTGTTTCATGCCTTAGAAAAGTGAGCAAATCAGGTCCCCTGAGACTGCAATAGGACCACCCTGAGAAAGGCCCTTGGCTCTCTTCTCAAGGATTTTGAAAACATTTGCAGAAGCCACTTGAAATTCACCTATGCCATGAACACAAACTACATCAAAATACTGAAGCAGCTTCCTTTAATGTCCACTGTTGCAAAAACACACTTCTGGTATTTATAAAAGCTCTGTTAAGGCAGACTAGACTTTTTCTCTTGCCAAGGCAGGGAAATAGTAAATAACAATCATCAATATAACATATATAGAAACAAGACCAGAATGTGTTCCAGATGCCTTTTAAAATGTCCTTTTGATAGGGATCAACTAGTGTTCTTACCAATCTTTCCAATTTTCAGGACTTACTATTAACAACAGAACATGGGAACACATTTTTAAGAGAAAAATAAGGTATTTATTTCATACTCTAAACTGTATGAAAGACAAAAAAGAAAAAAGGAACCCTGACAAGTACGTGACACCATTATTAGCTCAGTTAACTGAAAAACAGCATTTTTATCTGCAGACAAATATATGGGTACATCAAGAAAAATCAATTTTTTAATATTATTAAACTCCTGTATTGTTCTTTTGTTGCTGGAACAGGAAAAGAAAGGCTACTGATAAAGAGAAAGCATTCAACTTGCTTTTCGGGAAATTAAAAAAAAAAAGTTCCAGTGACAGAAAAATAAGTTTTCCTACACTTGGAAAACTAGGAAGTTGTCAGCCGGAAACAAAGAACACATCCTCGATTTGGAGGAACATTCCAGTCCCTTAAAACCCACATAAACATTAATTGGTCTTGTGTTAATCTCTTCCCTCTTCCAACATTACAGGCCATACTTACTGGGGCCACTTCCTCCTAATACAAAAAACACTTAGCAACAGAGCCCACAAATCAAAAGCAGGAAGGCACCCCATAAAAGAGAATGTTCTGAATTTCAGATGTATCAACAACCAAGTTGAGTCCACTGCTCTTATCTTGGAGCGTATACACCGTTAAAAGAACAGTCTCAAAGGTTTCAAAATAAATTATTCCAATGTCCCAGGGCAGGATGCTTAGTGAAGGTCAATATGCACTTGGGAATGAGTCAAATTTTATTATTAGAATATTTCTAAATACTAAAATCCAAATACTGAATTTTAATGCTCTTTACTGCCTTCCTTGAGAAAGTTATTTATTTCACAAAGAAGATAGAGGCATCAGTTCTAGAGATAAAATGTCCATGAATCATAAAAGAGCTTTTAAAATTACTGATATCTGCTTTATTTTTTTGTTCATGAGTATCTTCCAAAATGTCTACAGAGTGCAGTACCATTCCGATTATACATGGCTGCTCCACCCCTATTACCACTGCCTGTGTGTCTATCTGGGCTGGGGTTTAGCTCAGTTGGTGGGTGCTGCTCTGCACTCTCTGAGGACCCAGGTTCAATCCCCAGCAATGCAAAAATGAGAGGAGGATGTGGTAATCTACTCACAAAGCAATCCCGAAACAATCAGCCAGCCACTGACAATCCTACGAGGGTCGCTACGAGATGGACCCAACTCGATGGTACCTAACAGCAACAACAGTGTCCATTTTCTCCATGAGAATTCTCAGAGCAAGTTCTTGTCCATATTCATCTCAAAAGTCTCTGTGCAGCGGCTAGCCCTGGTCTGTCCTCCCCAGGTGAGCAGGACAGAGTCAGGAAGGGACAGAACTTATGACAAGGATCATTTTTCCATCCTAAAGAACTCTCCTACTTCAATTCCTTTAATAGGAATTTCACAGTTAGAAAGGATTAAAATATGAATGTTGGCTGAGGAAACATTCTAGAGTGCTACCAACCAATAATGGTGAACAATTTAAACATTTTCCTAGATTGTAATAAAGACTGATAAAGAGAGAAAAGTGACACTGGGTTTTTGAGGTGGGTAAAAACAAAAACAAAAACAACAACAAAAAAGAATCAAGCAACCCCAGAGTAAAACAGACAAATGTGGCAATCTGCACAATTTTCATGTAAGGTTAGCTTTATTAACCTTCAAGTGGAAGAACTATGGCTTTGCCTAGAGGTATATTTTTGTGTAACTACATGCATTTCAACTTGCCTTCTTTCATTAATAAAGATTTTTGATTTTCCTTCTTTTAAAAACTAAAGACTTCAGTAATCAAAAGAGCTTTTTTCCCCTCTGAGGATCTCTTAATGAAGGTATTATTGTTGTTGTTAGGTGCTGTTGAGCTGGTATCCAACTCATAGCGACCCCATGGACTACAGATGAAAACACTATTGTCAGTGCTTCTCTGTTATTTATAGGGTTTTCAATGGCTAATTGTTTTTTGAGAGTGGGCTGCCATGTCCTCCTCCCAAGCATATAGCATCTAGTGGTCCCAGGTGGTCTCCCATCCAAGCACTAACCAAGTCAGACCCTGTTCCACTTCGGAGATCTGAAAGGATCAGACACCACAGTGGTATGGCTGCAGGCAATGAAGACATTAGTAAATATGTAATACTAGCAAGATTGAGGAATGAAAAAAATGTGTCTATCAAAGAATCCTTGCCTGCACTGATAAAACTGTAAGAACATGTGAAATAAATGGTCACTTTTTGATTGAATGCAAATTCCTGCTAAAGTCACTGTGATTCCTTCCAAACTTAACTTCTTTCCAAAGATTTTCTTTTCTATAAGAATACATATAAACTGCCTAGCTTGGGTGAACTGCCCACAGTCCCAGATAAGGGCATGGGAACACTAATCACAGTAATTAATATGGTCTGAATAGCCTGAGAACCCACATAAAGACAGCTCAGCAATGACAACTCCTGGTGTACACACCCTCTGGCTGATGGAAACAATCTGGCCTGCAGCAGCAGCTCTACTCAATGCTAAATGGAGAGCCTTACAGACAAAGAAGAGCCAGGCCCAACTCCTCTGAAGACTGTCGCCTGCCCTGGGCAGTGGTCTCTACTCACAGCTTCCTGTGCCAGAGCTCAGAGCACTAGGATTCCAGATCCATCACTCAGGTCAGGGGCCAGGGCTCAGCTGGACACAGCTGGGCCAGGCAGCATCTCAGCAGCTCTGAGATGGAGTACATCCTTAGCCTTAGGAATAACAGAGGTCGCCTCCAGCCAAGTTAGAAACTACAAACACGTGAGGGACTGCTCAGGGCTACTGAGCACTGTAAACCTCAACCTGCTAACTTCAGGCATGAGACCAACATCTGGTAAGCAGTCCTGGCCAGTAAAATAGAAAGTTTTCAGGATGGCTTCAAAAGAACACTGTTTCTCTGGCTGAAGGTATCAGGTTGTTTTGTGTCCTGTTAACAATGACAATAAATGCCTTTTTAAAAATACATATCAAGTACTTGGTACTTAATATTAAAGTAAAGCAAAGATGTGTGGCAAAAACTGCTTATCTACAACATTTGGTCCTTTTTAAACCTGGGAGTAGGTATGGAAAGAAAACAAACAGGTGTTTAAATCAGCCGCATCATGAGACTTAAGAGATGGCTTGAAAATGCAAAGTTAGGAGTTAAAGTGAAAAAAAAAAATGGGTAAAGCAGAGAAAGGGGGTGGGGACCAATGATGGGTATAGAACATTAATACACTATTTTCCTTTAAAGCATATAGAAAGCATTGCTCTGAATGTCAATTTGAAAATTTGGTTTTTACATCAATCTTTCTTTATACCTCCAGTGTGGCCGAAAAAGTGTTGTTCTACACCCACCCACCCACCCATACATCTCTTGACAATAGGATATAAAATATATAACCATGACTTTTCCCCCCTTGATGAGCACAAGATGTCACAAGCACCAGATCACTGTATGACTTCCCACAGCTAAAGTGCAGGTAAAATTATTCAACCAACTGCTCCTCTCCAACTGGTCTTAGGCCAAGTTCCTTGAGTTTCCTGTTTTTATTTCCCAGATATTTGACACTGGTTTCCGCCTTTTGGTGGCCCTTTTTATTTTTCTTGTACCAGCCATCAGGATATCAAAATACCAATGATTTAAAACATGCTTTTAAGGACAATTCTCCTAAAAATCTGTACCTATGATGTAAAATTTAAAAAAAAACTAATCAATCTGAATTAAAAGCCCACTTTTTAATAAAACATAAATACTCTGTCTACACTTTCTTTCCCCATGACACTGCTAGAATTTAAATTGAAATACATACATTTATATTTTAAAGTCATTTTTATATACACACGCATATATTTATGTGTCTGTGTGTACATACATATATGTAAACATATATTCCCAAAAAAAGAAAGGCATACTATATTATCAAGTTGTGACTGTCTTTACAAAAAGAGTGGAACAGCAATACAGATTCACAGTTGCATAACAATCTACACTTATTTAATTAAATAACTACAAATATTTATAAATAGCACTTGAGTACATAAAGGAAGAATCAGCTGGGACCCTGATGCTAATGAGGAAGGTAAGGGTAAACGTATTCTGAGAGAAACTAAACTAGTCATGGGAAAGGCTAGTTGTTCAAACTTGATCCAAGGTTAACTGAATTCCTTTAAAATAAATTTTTTTCAACGATATGTATGAGCTAAAGCAATACATTCACGAGCATAACTCAGTGCTGCCTTCAGATGTAACTAGCTTAAGACAAACAGAATCTACACTGAATAATTTTAATGAAGAACCTAACTTAAAAATTAGAGTTCCATATATAGAAGTTCCAAAGCAGAGAAGGAATGGTCCTAGCAGTACAGACTGCCTGGCTTCCAAACAAAGAAATATGGAGAGTTTGAGGTTATCTCTTTTTTGGTGGGTAGTGGGGTAGGGAGGTTATTACGTACACATATTCTTTTATCAGTGAGTATATATTAACAGCAGTTTGGAAAGGCAAAGAGTTTCCCCTGAGCTTCATAAACTTAATAAAGTTTTCAGTACCTACTCCATTTCCATCCTCTATTCATAATCATAAATTATGAGAAGAGTCTCACAAATTTAACTCTGTTAACTTGTAATCTTATAGTATATAGCATTATATTTGGGGGGAACATAAAATTAACTCTCAATATCTAAGATCCTACAAATGGAAAATTATACTGAATCATTTCTATGATAGTAAATACTACATTACTACATTTAATACCATGTAGGAGATCAATATAATCACATGAAAAAATCCACAGACATAAAGTTTTAGATATATTTCTAACATTTAGTAAACATTAAAAGTTGTTAGGTGTCGTCGAGTCGGGTCTGACTCACAGCACCCCTCATAGGGTTTTCAAGGGCTGACTGTTTCAGGATGGCATTGCCACACCCTGCTCTCATTTTTGAGATGCTAAGGATCGAACATGAGTCCTCAGTGTAGAGCAGCACTTTACCAAGTGAGCTAAACCCCAGCCCAAAGATCAAGTAGGCAAACTTATGTAAAGGCTCAACTTTATTAAAAACACATGAGTGTTACCAGCATCCAAGTTTTAGGATGTAACTTTATAAATTTATACCATCCAAGATGAAATGCTTCCACTGCACTTGAATTTCTTTGAACATATACTTAGAAAAGAAATGCTTTAATTGCCCAGTGAAACGATTACTGTGTATTAATACTTGAAATAGAGCAATTTGTAGCACATTTTGTTTAAAAAAAAAAATGGAAGAAGCAGTGAAAACCCAAAGTCAGTACAGTTAAATACATGTTGTTCTATCATTGCAGCTCAACAAATGTGTCTCTGTTCAGGGAAGGGGATTCACATAAATACTTTATGACATTGCTTTATGACATTTCATCAAAGGGTGATGAAAAAAATGGCAGGAACTCTTCTCCTGAGGTTTTGTTGGCAATGCAGATTCCCCAGTCCTAGGCCAGTCCTAGTGAATCAGGATCTCTGCTGAGGAACCTGGAGTGGCCCTTTCATGCATGATATTCACGCCTTCCTGTGGACCTTGAGCCCAGGTGGGCTCCTTCATGAGATAAAGCAAGGGTCTGTTTTTCCTATATGTATGGGATAACAGCAGATTCCTTGCTGCAGCCACAAGTATCTTCACCAGGGAGTTTCAATGGCAAAAGCAAATTCCTCACAGTACTTCAAAGGTGGGCTGAAAGTTAACAATATGCCCAGCTTTGCATGATCACATTTTCTTGGGGTGTTTTCAGAGAGCATTCCCCCCAAACCTCACACACACGTTAAAAAACAAAACAAAATAACTTTGAGAAAAAAGTTCTATGAAAACATGCACTGTATTTCTTCCTAAACACAAGTTAACTTTTTGTGTACCAACAAACAGATGGCCATCAAGAACTAGAACAGTTGACAAGGCCATAGAGCACGGGCTGTACTGCAGCCTACAGATCAAGAAAAAGATAACAACCAAGAATAAAATTCAGCACTACACATCACTTGTGTGAAAAAATGTGAAATAAAGAAATGTAAAAAACTAAAAATGGAATGAGAAACTCACAATAGCATTTCCTTAGATGAAACTGATATAGTAAATTTAAAGTATAGGATAATTAAAAGTTACTGCTCTGAGGTTTTTAAAATCTGTAAGAAAAAAGTCTACAGAATAGAAGCCATTTGTCTTCAAGTCAATATTAGTTTAGCATCAGAGTATATAACCATCGACATAAAATCAAATTTCCTTTTATTTTAAACAGTAAGAAAAAATACAGACATAAAACTCCACATAAACTAAGTCCTCCTTATTTCTAATCTTTACTTTCTGAATGAAGGAATATATTTTATGCAGTCTAGCTTTCCAAAATGAATGCTTTAAATATTAAGACATTTATAACATATCTTAAAAACAAACAAAAACCAAAAAAACAAAGCAAGCTTCCCCAGTGCATCTGAAATGTGATATAATTTATGTGCCTGAACCTGTAAGGCCATTCAGAGGATGGTCCTTCAGTGAAAGGCAAACCAGAGTCGAACTGGTCAGTGAGAGGTGTAGTGGCATGTGGCCCGTGCTCAAAACCTCCTTGCCGAATGGAGACATGAATAAAGGCATGAGTGAATAAACAACCTGAGCAGCTCAAACATGAAAGGAGCAGCTGCCAAAGGTACCTGTGGAGAATGCTGAGGGGAGGGTTCTTTAGGACTCAAAGAACCTAACACTATAATCGTATTTCTTCACCTCTCTATGCAATCATTTAATCACCTTAGTACCCCTGCTCTAAGCCAACTCTAATCCCATGATGGGTCTTATTGGCCTAATACACTCAAACACTTGTAAAGCCTTTTTAGAACAAGAAACAAATTTGTCAATCAATTAAGTAATAATTGGTTAAAATTATATATACCGGTTTATACTCCTGGTGTCATAGGTGCCAACAAGACTGTGATGGAGGCTAACTTTCACTTGGCTAACCATACTGGTCCTTAGACCTTCTCCTACTGTGCTGACCGAGTCCTCAATGCTTCCTGCACCAGCCTCACTGCACAGGTTCTCCACATCACTTTTGGCATAAACAGTGTCAGTCACTTGTGTCCTCCATTACACACAATGCTGTCAGACTAATCTTCCTAAATATGTTCTTACTCTGTCTACTGCTGATGTAGTCAGAAGTCATTAAGTCTGGTGGGAGGATGACTCAAAGCTTATCTCCAGATCATATCTCTGAGTTCCAGACCCATACCCCTTATCTTCCCTGTGATTCTCCATAGATACCTCACATACAACAAAACAAACTCAATATGCCCCTCATCCAATCTCCCATAAAGCTGTTCTGCTTGTATTCCACACATAGTAGAAGACACCACTGCATATCCTGACCATAAGCCCCCTAACTATGTATCTTCACCATCAATGCCCAAGCATTTATTTTGACAATCACCGCCTCCCACAATCTGGAAGTCTTCCCCTTCCTCCTCCAATGTCAGTCACCAGAGTTCACTGACTGGACCACCTTAATTTCCTTCTATCTGTGCCCTCTGCCTATCATCTCTTTTCTATCCAAGGCTGCTTTAAAACTCCCTTCTGTTGAACCACCCCACAAATTTCTCAGAGTTGGATTCAATTCCGAGTTCCTCTACAAAACTTATCTTCACCTATCCAACTTATGGATATAGAGTTCTCATTTGTTCAATCAATGAGACAATGATATATAGTATTCCATGCCAATTTTTGATAGTCCATCTTTTCCCAACACAGCCAATACTATTTAACATTATCTCTAAACACACTTAGCTAAAACAAAGAAGGAATTTCTAAAGCCCCAAGTGTCTTCCTCCTTTTGCAAAATGTTCATTCTGAAGTTCCGAAAAGGAGTAAGTTTCACATTTATACCATTCTAGAAACCCTGTGTGTGATGCAGCAATTACTAAAAAGTATATCTAAGAATTTTACAGACCAACATATATACCTCTTTGGCTAGTCTCTGTGTGGTAGTAAGTATCAACTGAGCTACTTTTCTTCACCATTTCCTAACAAGGTTATTCCTCTTTGTGGAAAGATCTGACTTTCCTCCAGGGTGTATCTTCACAGTCTGCAGTAAAGTTATCATTAAACTACATGTATGAAGTGAGCTGGGATTTAGCTCAGTTGGTACAGCACCACTCTGCAGTTTCTGAGGTCCTGAGTTCACTTCCCAGCACTGCAAAAACGGGAGAAGGACATAGCAATCCACTTCTGAGGCAATCCCGAAACAATCAGCCATTGAAAACGCTATAAGGGTCGCTATGAGTTGGACTTGACTTGATGGCACCTAACAACATCATGTATGAAGGCTACTTAGGTAAGTTAGTGAATTATATAAAAAATTAAGTGACAAAGAGTTCTATGTCAAATTTGATTTGCCCTAAACAAACCTCTTGGGCTGGGATTTAGCTCAGTGGGTAGAGCGCTGTGCTGCAGTCTCTGAGGCCCCGAGTTCAATTCCCAGCACCGCAAAAGTGGGAGAAGGGCCTGGCAATCCACTCCCAAGACAATCCCGAAGCACTCAGCCATTGAAAACCCTATGAGGGTCGCTATGAGTCGGATACCGACTCGACGGCACCTAACAACAACAACAACAAACAAACCTCTTGAGTCTTCCCTAAATCTGCTCCTCCCCCTAGTAAAGGGCACTACTAATTTGCTTAAACTCTAAATCTAAGGGGGCTGGGGTTTAGCTCAGTAGGTAGAACTCTTGCTCTGCACACTCTGAGGCCCTGCATTCTATCCCCAGCCCACAAAAACTGGGAGAAGGACCTGGCAGCCCACTCTTGAAACAGCCCCAGAACAACCAGCCATTGAAAACCCTATGAATCGCACAGAAGCACTGTCAGGTATAGTGCAGGGCATGGCACAATGTGTGAACAAGTGCTCCATTCTGTAGTACATAGGGTTGCTATAAGTCAGACCCAACTTGACAGCACCTAACCACCACCACCACCAAATCTAAGTAAGAGTACTTTTTCATTTCTCTTTCCCTCCCCTCCCATATCACCAAGTCCTGTTGTTTCCAAATGATGCCTCACCACTTATTTCTGTCCATCTCCAGCTCTCATGTTCAAGTCACCATTATCTTGTACCTGAACTACCGAAAGAACTCCTACCTATGGACTCTGTTCTCATTCTTACATGTCCCTGTCCCCAACCTGTCTCTTCACCATATTCATCTTTTCAGCACAAATTGTTACATCTTTGCTTACAGTTCCTGAACAGCTTCCCATGTACTCCTCACAAAATCTAGTGCTTCATTCTCGGGTAATTTGGCTTAGCTTCCCTCATTCTGGTCAAACTGCATTCTTTCTTTTTTTTCTTTTTTTTTCTTTTTGGCACTTCCTTCAACACTGGAGTCTGTGCTCACTGCGGATGGTCTGTGGTGCTCTTCAGGTTTCTTCCTTTATGTCATTCTATCCCTTCAAATCACCATAAAGCTGATGCCTTTCTGCATTCACATTTCAGTTTGAACATCCTTCCTTCAGAGAGCACTTCTCTGATGTCCCTATCTGAAGAAATTTCCCCAGTAATTTTTCTCTCACAGCATCCTGATAGTTTTCTACAGCTTTCATCATTCTGTAAGATATTTTCTTGTTCATATACATATTTATTGTCACCTCGCCCCTTCTGAACCTAAGCTCCATGAGAATTGTATCCTCAGCAACTAGAATAGAGACGAGTATCTACTTGGTGAATATAATCACTGGATGAAATGAACAGATGAATGTTTTCCTGTGTGTTCACTGAATGTGGCGTTCACATTACTGATTACTTCTTGGATTTATTATGACCACTCTGAATTATAATGATTTTTCTGAAAAGCCATAAAGCCTACACTTGGAATCATAAAAACAAAACTCCAACCTAATCATAACATCATGGGAGTCTTCACTGTTAACTTTAATTAATTATGATTATTAAGCCCAGAGTGGGGCTGGGATTTAGCTCAGTTGGTAGAGTGCTGCGCTGCAGTCTCTGAGGTCCCGAGTTCAATTCCCAGCACCGCAAAAATGGGAGAATGGCCTGGCAATCCACTCCCAAGGCAATCCCAAAACAGTCAGCCATTGAAAACCCTCTGAGGGTCGCTATGAGTCGGGTATCGACTCGATGGCACCTAACAACAACAAGAAGCTCAGAGTGGCCCCCCCAGAACACACTTGCAGCAGGTGCAGAGGCTGATACTGTTTTTGCTACTTTGATCCCCTCCTCGGATCCATGGTGCAACAATTTTGTGACACTCACAACAGCATATACCAAATCAAGATGAATAGGTGGTATGGTATAGAATTACAAGCTTTGTTAAGACCAAGATGAGATGATTCATAGGTCTTTTCCCAGATCAGACTTCTTCCCTGGAAAAGCCAGATTACTCTGACACAAACTATTCTGCATAACACCATGGGTGACTATTATCCAGCAACCTTATTTCCTCTAAATTTCTGAAAAAATGATTTTTTGTTTTTATTTTTAACTTTTTTGATGTACTGGGGGGGGGGGGGCTGAACCCAGAGTTTTGTGCATACTTTGCAAGGGCTCTATCACTGAGCTCCACCTCCAGCTCCTTTTTTATTTTTCATCTTGAGACAGGGTCTCCCTAAGTTAGGTGGGCTGCCTCTGGCCTCAAACTCATGATCCTCCTGCCTCCACCTGAGTTGCTGAAATTATTGGTGTCCGCCATTGTGCCCAGCTAAAAAACTGATTTTATGGTGGTATGTTCATGTATTTCAGGAAAGAAAACACTGGGTAAAAATCAGGACCAACTCCTTCCCTTTTAAGCAAATATAAACAACACACATTGTTGTAAGGTGCTGTCAAGTAGGGTCAGACTCATAGTGACCCTATGTACAACAGAACAAAACACTTCCCAACACTGTACTATGCCTGGCATTACATCAGTGCTTCTCTGCTATACATAGCATTTTCAATGGTTGATTGTTTTTAGCATAGCTTTGGGAGTTCTTTTCCCCTTTTTGCATTGCTGGGGATTGAACCCAAGACCTCAGAAAGAGCGTAGCAGCACTGTATCAGCACTTAAGCCCAATAAGGAACTTTTAAATGCCCAGAAATTGCCAATCACCTCCATAAATTACAAATATGACACTGAAATGCCCTTTAATGACTTCCACGTTCTTGAAGGTTATACTTATCTTTAGAATTCACTTTCAGCATCATCATGAAAAAAACAGAAGGATCCATGTTTATGCTAGCCAGACACTGCATATCTTTAAGTCCTATAAACTGCCCAAAGGAAGCCTTCATCTACTTCTAACTATTCATCTTCCCTTAATAACCACTAGAACCACTTCTAAATGTACCAGGTCACCCATCATCATTGGCCTCTTATTCCTACTTGGCTCTGTAAATTCTCCCATGACCTATACGATCCTCCCTCCCAAATCCTTTGCTGTGTTTTCTAGAACTCACTGTCTATCATCAGCTAAATCCTCTCTGCCCTCACTCTCTTCTCTGGATGTTCCCTCCACATTCTTCCTCTAGCTGAAACTTGGGTAGCCTCTGACTACTCAAACTGCATCTGCCACATTCCATATACATCCTGGGAGCCAGGTGTCCTCATGGTGCTTGCCATCACTTTAAGATCATTCTTCCTTTTCCCCTTTAAAAAATATATCTTCACTGGAAGCGTATGCAATCAGATTATATCACCAGCTACATGTAGTTGGCCTGCAGCTGTAGCCCTCTGGCATCCGATCCTGTCAGATCTCGGAAGCTAAGCAGAGTCTGGCCTGGTTAGTACTTGGATGGGAGACCGCCTGGGAACATCAGATACTGTAGCTTGGGAGAAGGACCGGGCAACCCACTCCCAAAAATCAATCTGCCATTGAAAACTCTATGAATAGCAGAGAAGCACTGACATTAGTGTTTTGCCTGTTGTACGCAGTGTTACTATGAGTCAGATACCAACTCAATGGCACATAACAACACCACCACCACCACACATAGTTGGCATTTACAGGACTTCTGTCTCAATGTCTCTTCCTTACTACTGTTCTTCTCAGTCTCTTCATCATCTGTAGAGGCAAACCATCCCAGTCCCGATGCGACTTCCCACCTGCTCTTCATCCCTCTTCAACCAACTGTATCATCCATGGTCGTTCTCAGGCCTCACTACAGCCAATAAAACTCTTGACATCAAGTATCTCTTCTCCAAATTCCTACTCATTTCTTCAGCTATCTCCCTCCATTAATTCTTGAACCCCACCTAGACACTCCACTGACCACATCACTTATTCACTGTTTTTGTCCTTGTCCCAGAATAGATTGCATCATTAATCACCGTAAATACTCTCTGGCATAATCCTCAATCTTTTTATGTCCCTTTCTTTCTTTTTATCAGCTTTGTCAGGAAAAAGCAACACAGGTTACTTCTCCACCTGTGCGGAACCTATACCAGAACTGGAGAAAGATACTCACCCACACTGGCTGGTCTCTCTTTAAACAGATGACCACTAACCTGAAGTAAGCCAACAGCACTCACAGGTGACCCTTTTTATATTTCGTTAGTTAAATGACTGGGCTGGGATTTAGCTCAGTGGGTAGAGCGCTGCGCTGCAGTCTCTGAGGACCCGAGTTCAATTCCCAGCACCACAAAAATGGGAGAAGGGCCTGGCAATCCACTCCCTAAGGCAATCCCGAAGCACTCAGCCATTGAAAACTCTATGAGGGTCGCTATGAGTCGGATACCGACTCAACGGCACCTAACAACAACAACAACAAGTTAAATGACTTGTCCTTTCTTCTGAGATGTCTACTTTTACATTTTCCTCTGCCTCCTCAATTTTCCATACCACTTCTCCCACTTCAAGGTCAGATAACCACCTTCTTTATACTTCTCTGAGAAACAGAAACCATTTTGTTCTTCACTCCCCAAAGGCATTGCTCTTATAATCACTGCCTGTCTTCCATTGCTGGTTTCTCTCTCTCTACTTGATCATTCTCATCATTATTCAAATATGCTGTGATATCTCTCATACTTTTTAAAGTCCCACCTGTCCCTACGAGTCCCAAAACAATGACCTTATTTTCGGTCCCATTTTATCACATTACATCTCTAAAGAGTTTTCCTATTTTCATTACTTGGACTATCAATCATTCTATTATTCCAAGTCAGAAATTCTACGATCATATCTGTTCATTTTCATCCCCTTTATCTGCTAGCAGATAATGTCAGTTCTTCCATCAAAATAGTGTGTATCCATCCATTCATCCTTGCTGTTTTCCCTGCTACCACTTAGCCTGGTCTTTCAGGGTACCACGTGTAAACAACTCAAATAGCTCTCCAACAGCCTCTTGACTACAGTATCTCCCTCTGCCAATCCATTCTGCATCTGTCCCCTCCCCAGTCTGCCTATCATTGATTTCATCATGCTCTGCTTCTCTCTGCTCATAAACCTGTAATGATTTCTGATAGCTCATATTACCAAGGTTCAGCTTCTTGCATGATGTTTAAGACTTTTCATAATCTAATTCTATCCGGCCTCCCAATCTATATTTCTTATTACCTACCAGCATAAAATCTTGCTCTTTTAAACCATAAGACATTTTATAAATGTCTTATACATAAGTCATGCAAATTCTCACTTCCACATGTTATTCTTTTGTCTGCTTTGTTCTCCTTCCTGTGATCCATCATTGTCCAAACTAAAGTGTTCAGATTCTACCTGCCAGGGCACCTTATCATACAATTCCAGGTCATACTTTCTTGGCCCAGAAATCATTTAGTATTCCAACTATCAAACTTCAATCACTACTAACAACCTAATTACTGGTAAGTATGATGTCATCACTAATTTTTTCATATACAATATGTAAATAAATAGGGCTTTTCCCTTCAGAATTACTTCTTAGAAAAGGGAAATCCACTAATCCTGACTTCTCACAAGATCTCACAAATAGCAGAGTGTTTTATTTTGAATAATGAAACACTAAATCTTAAATGACCTCAACCAATTTTGCTTTCAGATTACACAGAGGTCATCTGAAAAATACAGTAAGTGTTCATTTTATTAAAAGTAAAGTAATATAATTAGATACAGTAAATATTCCTATAGGAACATCTTAAAATTGTAAGTGCTAGATCTCACAAATAGCCTTTTAGAATCACTTTTTAAAAAATCAGTGACCTCTATATTGCAACTAATTACACATACAACTAATTACAAATGCAAATGTCCTAATTTATGTGAATAGATACAGGGTTTGGGAACACAATTTCCTGTAACAGCATCATGCTTGGATCTGCTGCATCTCAAACAGCTTAGATGGCTATGAAGTGTGTGCTGAGAAGCAAGGTGTTAAGTGACTGGAAAGTGGCCCAAATAAGGACAATGACAATCGCACCACATTAAGACATAGGAAACACCTGATTACACAGTTTCATAAAATGTGAGGAAGGCAAAAAGTAATAAATCTAAAGTTGCTGTATTACTTCATATAATTATGATTTCAAATGTGTATGAGTAACTAAATTAACTATTTAAATAGACTTATGATCTATCTCAAGATATATACAATCTCTAGATAGATAGAGATGTTCATCTCTACCCATAAATGTTTTATATGCTGAAGTTGCCAAACAGTCTGTTTTGGTGGTCAAGAACAGAGATAAGCAAAGGGAAGCTGGAAGACAGAAAAGTGTTAGGTGTTGACTATATTGGCTTAAAGTCATGATGTGACAGGAGGAATACTCAGTATGATTAGTTCTAAACTGGTGACTCATCCATTGTGTGGAAGCTCAGTTTATCAACGTTCAACTTCAAGGACTGGGTTATCTAAGGCTCTTGGCAGTTCTAAAATTCTTTTGTTTTGTACTATGTTATTAATGAAAATTTTATTTCTTTTGTTTTGTACTATGTTATTAATGAGTCAGTAGCACTGGCAAATATAGAGAGCAATATTATTTTATAGCCTGTTGTGAATTTTTTCTTTATTATCATTTAACATAACTTGAAAACTTAATACATTTCAGAAACTTTAATCTTACTCTAGTGCTCTATGAGTTTGATTTTTTTTTTCTTTTTTTTTTCATTGTTTTGTTTTTGGGTTTTTTTGAGACATTATCTCCCTATGTATCCCAGGCTGGCCTTAAACTCCTAATTCTTCTGTCTCAGCATCTCAAGTGCTACAATTACAGGTGTGCATCATGCCAGGCTGAATCTGATTTTTATGCCTTGCAAATCCTTGGTATTCCAAACAGTATCACCGACCTTTCCATCTTAGTATGATATCATTTTATAAGTAAGAGATATATTTATAAATGTGTCATCAGCTCCACCTCCCACTCTTTTCCAAGAGGAAACTGGGGCTAGGGGAAGGTTAAATCTTGGTCAAGGACAGGGCTGAGACCCATGTCCAGGTCTTCCTTCTTGTTAATATTGGTTGTAAACCAACCCACTAAGCTCTGGGTACTCTCCATTTGGGATTACTACAGCTATGAATCATATTTTCAAGTTCTCAATCTTTTTTCTAGGTTGTAGGCATGAATGGACAAAGGTTGTGGACCATATTAGTATAATTTCTTGTTACTTTAATGTGATTTCTGACTTCTCTCCATCTACATTTGCCCCTGGCAGAATCAACCTAAGCCTTCAATGCAAAAGTGCACTTCTCCTGTCTCTTCTAAAGAGCCCCTCTGTCTTGTCAGATGAGCCATCTTTCTAATTAAATGCAGAGTCTTCATGGAGCACTAGCCTATAGTCAATCAAACAGAATTGACCTGGTGACAACAGATGCTCATCTCAAGCACAGCACTGGTGAAATCACCCATTATGCAGAGGTGACCTAAGCAGGCTGGAACAAGCTACCCTGCTCACACCACGACAGCATACCATCCCATGCTTTTGGGAAACACACAACATCAAATTGGCACCCAGGGTACTTTATGTACCTCATTTGGGAGTCTAAAAGCTACCGGGCTCTGTCAGCTTGCCTTTGCCTTTTCAAACTCCAATACTATCAATGCTAAGAGTTATACCATGGTAAGGCTTACAAATGGATGTTTAACAAAAATTAGTACTTACCTTCAATCCTCTTTAAAGCTGAAAGGCACATATCCTTCCTTAGAAACTCAAATGGATTGTTGCAGGTTCGAATGGTGTCACATTCACATTTCCCATTGATTATATTGCAGCCAGAGATAAGATTTTCATTACATGGTTCAAAACCAAGCAGCTGGTCATCATCCCAGTTCTCATCTGTAAAACAATTACCCAGAGAATATTTGCTTGCTGCTTCATTCACAAGCCTATTTGAGAGCAAAACCACACAGGATGTCAAGATAAATATATAATGCTGGTATCTCGATTTGTGAAAAGGCAGTTTGGCTAAACTTAAACAAATGAATGAAATCCAACCTCCTCCTAAAACAGAAAACAATGATACATGGCCATAGATATTAAATAGCTAAACATAAATGTTGTGATCAAAATCCGTTACTCTAACGTGTTGCTACAACAACTAAGTTCCTTTAAAATTTTTAATTTTAAACAAAGTATCAGGCTTTTCCCACACTCAATAAAATTACGGGAGTCACATTTGTCATTTTTAAGCTAATCTTTATCAGTAGAGACCAGCTTCAGGTTTAAAATAGCTCTTCAACTTAATACATTAACTAATAATAAACATCAAAAATCAGACACTGAGAGAGTCAAGAATGGGATCCAGTGGAGGAGATCACCTCTGATATGTTCTGAGACAAAGTGCTAGTATGCAACACCACCTACATATAGTGAAGCCAGCAACAGCTCCAAAACTAAGGGCTATACTCAAGGAAGAAGCGAAGGTCATGGCATTTCCTAAGCTGAGACCAATTCAGACACTTATCGTGGGATGGAGTCGATGTTAATATAATATTCCTCATAACTGAAATACCTTACAGGAAACCAGAGCACTTCTCTATGGATCCTTGGGACAAGGGTTTTCCCCCCTCTTAGCATTATCTTTAAAAGATACTTTATCACTCCTCAACTGGGGACTGATTGTTAAACAGTAAACATGTTTCTGATAACCATATCTGGAGAGAGTTTTAAAAAGTGCTTGAATCTGAGAAACCTTAAACTTACTGTTCATTCTTAAAGCACAGGAATAAATGAGAAGTGTTTTGGGGCTGGAGGTGTGGCTCAGCTGTATAGCACTTGCTTAGCATGTATGAGACCCTCCCTTGGATCTCCAGGTTGGGAGGGAGAAATAAACAAACAAAAAAAAAAGAATATGCTTTCATAGAAGACAGTGTAAATAAACACCTATGATTTTTATAGAGCAAATATTGACTTCTGGTGACATTGCTCATTTAATTAATTAATCTGGTAACAATGCAAAAACTAGGCAAGACTGCTCTAACTAAAATAATTTTCTTGCCAAGTAGTCTTTAGAAGAACATCATTCATAATATAAAGAGTTTCAGGGTGATTTTTTTGAGAAGGGAGGGAGAAGAGAAAAGTCTCTGTTTTGATTTCAGGAGATTGGGCTCACTTATGCGATCAAAGCTTCAGCTCTCAGCAAAATGACTTCCTTTCAATTTCAAAGTTTAAACAGAAAACCAAGTGATCCGTTTTCCTATTTATCCTATGTGTGGTGCACAGAAATCATATGTATGTAAATATACACACAAAGGCACATTCCTGTCTTCTAGGTAACAGAGAAATTATTGAAAGGAAAACAAAAAAATATACTGAGCAATTCAACCCAGATATCTGTCTTTAGTTATAACAAAATGTGATTAAATGACTTCTTAGCTTTGACTGTTGACATGCTAGTACAACTGTGCTAACACAGCTTAGTGAAATCTGCCATGAAGGACTTTTTGTGACTACAAGTTTGTAATTCAAAGTTCAACCCTAGGAATTTCAAAACTTGTAAGAAAGTTAGGTAACCGTTAAACCACTGAAAAACTACCTATGTTTCTCCTCTTTTTCTTCTTATTTCTGAGAGGAAACCTTTATTACTGTTTGTATAAGTATGGGCAGTACCATCAGACTGGGTTGATCCTACTTCAGTATTTTTTTCCACAATACCTCCTCCCTCCACTATAAGAACTCCCTGAAGACATTACGCTCCTGAGCTACCACAAAGTCTTCTGAACTGCCTCCTTGCCATTATTTTCTTGCCCCTCCACCTCATTTCCCACATTCTTACCAGAATCACCTTCCTAAAACTGCAAACCTGCTCAGCACTTCTCTTGTCAAGAAGAAAAAGCCCAAACTTTACTTCTAAATGTAAGGTCTTTATAATATGTACCTATTTCTACAGCCTCCTCTAGACAATCCCAAACATCCTACTGCTCTCAGCACAGAGGTTCTCACTATAAACCATAAGAACTGTCCCCATGCCTGGCCCATGGACCCTCACCTGCCCACAACACCTCCTTCTCTCTTCCTCTAATTCCTACTCACGCTTTAAGACCCAGCTATTTTGAGATACCTTCTCCAACTGCTCTAGGAGAATGAGCTGTTCCATTTTCCATCCTCCTGCAAACACCTGCACAGACCTCTCACCCCCTACTGCGGGGGTTAACGTAAGTCAAACCTCTCCAACGCACACAGACTCTTCACAAGCAGGAGCCAGGTGTTACCCAACTATGGATCCCTTTAACCTTAACACTTGTTGTTGTTGTTAGGTGCCGTCGAGTCGGTATCCAACTCATAGCGACCCTCTGTACAACAGGGGAAACACTATTGTCAGTGCTTCTCTGCTGTTCATAGCGTTTTCAATGGCAGATTGATTTTTGGGAGGGGGTTGCCAGGTCCTTCTCCCAAGCCTACAGCTTCTGGTGTTCCCAGGCGGTCTCCTATCCAGGTACTAACCAGGCCTGACCCTGCTTAGCTTCCGAGATCTGACGGGATCGGATGCCACAGGGCTATGGCTGCAGGCAACCTTAACACTTACAATATCATATATACATAAGTATTTTCCCTCTATTAATAGTAGTTAATCCAGGTGTCTGTTTCTTTAACAAAAAAGTGCCTTATTACCAAAAAATGTACGTAGTATAAGGTAAAGCATGCTTTAAAATAATGTAAAAAACATGTTTAGAAAATATAAATCTTGTCTCAGTAAGCATCATTTGTCATCTCTTTCTCAGTTCAGCTGACTGCTACCTCTCAGCACCTGGTTGGTGCCAAAGATCCTTCCAAGAAGCCCATCTTCAGAGGCAAGTTGTTTTCTCTGCCAGCTATTTGCCCCTGCCTCCCCACAGAGAGACCATCTCCCCTGAATGTGGAACCAGAACTAAAAGGCATGCGCCCTTGATGGTCTCCTTGGCCTCCCACCATTTTCTGCTTCTTTCTCAGCAGGAGTTTCCTAGCTGCAGCACAGGTGAGGCTGACCTTTCCCTGAGGAATGTCACAGCCGCCCTGCCCAGTCAGGAAGCATCCCTGATTCTGAAGCCAATAATGTCCTATCTGCATTTCTTTTCTTTGTTGAAAGGAAACCTTTCAATTCTCTGTCCCCTCTAATCAATACACTATTTTTGTCGTCTTGGCAATTAGTTCCCTTAGCCATGACTGTTTTATAGGATCAAATGAAACAGCTTCTGAGACAAATGCTTTCACAGTTTTCTATTACAGAACATTATACTTTAAAATAATTTAACAGAAAATCAATAGGGACTGAAAGCAAAAATTTAATGAAATTTGATTAAATCAGTCTTAATGAAATCTGAGCAAAACTGAACTCAATACAGGCTGATTTTCCCTCATCCCAAAGCTTGGGACCAGAAATGCTTCAAATTTCAGAGTTCTTTGGGTTTTGAAATATTTGAATAGACTTTGTATTATACTGGCACTAAGCAAATCTTGGATTTCAGAGCATTTAAGACTTCGGATTAGGGATGCCTAACCTACAGTCCTGGTAAATTCTGTTTTCAAATCTCTTTACAGCAAAGGATCAAGGTTCTGATTTTCTGACATAGTTCCTGCCTTCTCCTTTAGTCAGGCAAAAACAAGAGTTAAAAGCAGGGACACTGCCTCTTATTTATAGCAAGTAGGGTTTTTTTCTGGTAATCTACGTGTGACAAGATGTAGTCTCCTACCCAGAAAGTTCAAGACAATCATGGTACCTCTGCAAATATGAAGTTTGTGACTTCTACAAGTAATGAATCAGGATATTATATATGCCCAAGTGTGTGAGGGCTGCAGTGGCGAGTCAGTCACATCTAACTGCTCACCCAGTGTCTCCATTAGGATGTTCAGAAGGCATCTTGAATACAATGTTTTTCCCTTGAGACAACCACTGTACCTCAGTGAGCAGAATTACTTCATGTGCACATCTCATTTTACCCCACAGAGCATTAATAAGATGTATAATTACGGGGTGATATTTAACAAAACTAACAATCTGTACTGCTTTCAATCAAGGGCATCCCTAAAGGAAGCTGATTTTTTATGTTATTTGATTGTTTATTTTTAATTCTTACCACAGTGCACAGTGATGAATGCAAGGACCCACTAGCAGTTTGGTGCCACAGCCTCTACTTAGACTACGCTGCCAGCAGCTTACTTACCATCATTTATGCATCATTGGTGCCAAGCTGACAGAGAAAAAAAAGGCAACTAAAATTTCAGTATTATCATGGAAATAGTTCTGGCCTCATGTACCACTTGAACAGGTTTTGGGGTCCCCCAGGGGTCTGCAGGCCACACTTTGAGAACTGCTGTTTTAAAGAACACAAGCACTTCCTGCTGGTACACCTGAGCCACAGCAGGACAGGATCCAGGTCTGAGACACAGCAAGAGACAGTAGGTCTCCACTGAACCATAAAAATGTGTATTTGTTTATTTGGTGGTAGTGCTGCTGTCAAATCGAGTCTGACTCATAGTGACCCTGATAGATTTGTTTATTTAGCTAATAGATAATTGGTAAACAGAAAAATAGTGTTAGTATATAAAGTTGCACTGCTTCATACACGATTTTTTCCAGAATATTAATGTTATAAAACAAAATCAGAAGGTGTTTTCACAATTGAAGGAAAAGTCTTAGCAATATATGGAGACCTGAGACCGATACTCTTGTTTAAATTTCTTCGTTTAGCAAAAAAAAAAAAGAATGCTCTCTTGGCTGAAACTTCCACTGCATTAAGAAATCTAGGGAGGTTATAAGTACAAATGAAAAAGCTACAGACATACTGCCTTGTACTTAAAAAACAAAAGCAGGAGGAAAAAATGACTCCTAGATTCTGTGTTTAATTTTGATAAAACTGGTCACCATTGTAAGTAACTTGTCTTCAGGCCCCAGGACCTGAGAAGCAGCAACATGAGCTCTGGAGTGTGTAAGGCTGCAAAGGATATGCGCCCAGGGATGCAGGTGTGAAAGCCAGGGTGGCTTCGTTATGTCAGTATTTTCATTTAGGTTCTTATAATTTATATTTATCTTCTATGTACATGGTTCCACAGGATTTTTTTTCTTTTTTCTTTTCTTTGTTTCAGTACTGGGGGTGGAAGAACTCAGGGTCTGGCACATGCCAGGCAAATGCTCTACCATTGAGGTGCACCCCCAGCCCCCATTTTTATATTTTGAGACAAGGTCTCACTAAGCTGTGCAGGCTATCTCTGGCCTTGAGCTCAAGGTCCTTCTGCCTCATCCCTTGAGTTGCTTGGGTTACAGGGGTGCGCCATGGCACCCAGCTTGGTTCCATAGGTTCTGAGTGACCTCCTCTGTTTTACCCAATGGCAAAGACACTGTACTTCCAATGGTCATATTCAGTCTTGTCCTGGACTATCTTTCTGCTACACAAAGTTAATTCCTGATATTCTTGATGATGCCTGAAATTCTTCCACATTTGATATATGACATTTTAAATGCAAAGGCTAGTCAAAAAATTTCCATCCTAAGGGCAAGGGGAAGGCACTGAGGAGAAGGGTGTGAAGGAAAGGGCCTCATACAAGCTGTCTGAGACACATCAACTCCAGGCCTTTCAGGAAGCAGCTTGAGGGAGGAGTCCCCACTGCAATGTGCCCAGGTGTTCCAGGACCCACCTGTAGACCCAGTAACCTGACTGCTCTGGGATTCAACCATCTACCTGCCCATGTGTGAATTACCACCAGCATGGTATAGAATGCTTCAGGTATGACCACACTCACTGGACAGAGGACTGGGTGTTAATGTGAAGTCTCTGCCTGCCCAAAGGTAGAAGGCATTTGTATACTCTTGGGCCTTACTTTTTTCTACCTTGTACCTGCTTAAGTTCATGGAGTTTCCTCCAAACCAAGAGATAGCTACGCCCCATTATGTAGCAATCCACTTACCAGAAATATGTTAGAGAGGATATTAAAAAGCAAGAAACAAATTCATGGTACACCCTCAGAAACTCACAGTAATGGAATTCTGCTGGCAGAGGAGAGACTTCTGGGAATATACACCAAATTAATTCTTCAGCTGTTCACATATCCCTGTGGCTACGGCAAGATGCAAATAGCTAATACTGGGATCTCTTTCCATGCCAGCCTACAGACTCCAGTGTGATGTACAATTGCTGTTCTGCACTCCTCAGCTCCCAGCTGGCTGTTATCAGGCATTCAGTTCTGCTCCAGGAGAATCTAATGCAGTGAACCTTCATTCTCTCTGCTTTGGGCTTAAGGTCAATGTTCTAAAAGCTGGTGCTTCCCTCTCCCTCTCTTCCTTGTGCTGTAATCAGTGCAAAGCAGGAAGAGGAAATTTATGGTTATTGGTAGAAATGCCTTATGTTACAGAAATTTGTTTTACAGGCATTTCCATAGAGTGAAACCATGTTAGGTATATGTAACTATACACTCCAAGGGACAAAGCCAGAATCTCTAGAACAACAGAAATGCTAAAATATGCACACAAATATTTGTTGAAGACAAAGGATGCAAACCTCTAAATATATAACAGCCAATAAGAACACTAATTAGTATTATGTGTAAATGAGGAATTTACTGAAAACTCTAACATTGATCCAATTTCCTAAATCAATTTACAATGAAACATTTGTTAATGATAAGCACATGTACCATCAGACACCTTAGCAGTGACACTAACAAGAGGATGATCATAAATGAAGTATAGAATGTAAATGCATTCATTTTTTTTCTTTAATCATGTATTCCTTAAACACATCACTATCAAGTCGGGTGTGGTGGCGCATGCCTGTAATCCCAATGGCTTGGGAGGCGGAGGCAGGAGGATCACAAGTTTGAGACCAGAGGCAGTCTGTGTAACTTAGTAACTTAGTGTAACCCTGTCTCAAAAAGTGAAAAAATGGGCTGAGGGTGCAGCTCAGTGGTTCAGCACTTGCAGAGCATGCAAGCACAAGGCCCTGGGTCCAACACCCAGTACTGCCCTCCTCTCCCACCCCCCTGAAAAAAAAACCCACCACGTATCACTATCTATTATTCATCAAAAACTAAGCCAGATGCTAGGCCTTAAGATGCTGAGAAAGAGGAATTTACAGTACAAAGTGTCACCATTCTAACCCAAATCACACCAAGTATGTGAATACAATGCTCCTAGGACTCCTGAAACAGAGGAAAAGGGAAGGATAATTTCATTTCTGATAGCAGGAACATAGTGCAGAGCCAGGAGGAGTTGTTTAAGAGAAGATAAGCCCTATGTCTGGAAGCAAGGATTTCATGAAACCATAAAAGAGCAGAGAGACTGAGACTACAGGACACATTATCCCACTCCACTATTCTACCTACACTAAAAACTATTTTAATTTGCATATGGACATATACTTAACCCAGCGCCGGGGTCCAGGACACCATAACTTTACCTCTGACACTGGTTCAGAGGAGCACCCCAAACAAGGCATTTAACTGTCTAGGCTTCAATTTTTTAATCACTATAAGGAAGTCAAATGGATAATTCACAAGGTCCTTTTAGACTTTATCCTCACGTTCCTTTGATTCTGGCATCTTTGTTGAAACTGTGCAATACTAACAGTTTGAGGACAGGCCAGAGAATCATATCTATGACAGACATAATTTAAATTTAAAAGTTTCCCATTATCAGACCAGTTTGAGGTTTGAAAGCTGAGTCACTATGCATAAATAAGGCAAGCCAAGACTGTTTTTAAGATAACAAATACTACTTTCCAAACCTTTCTAGCACCTAAATTCCTAGAAGAGTCATGAACTCAGATCTCAAAAACTGATTTAACAAAACAGGTGGTCCTGAACTGAGAACTAAAGAACTATGTCACTGAACAACTGTGTCTTTCTCTCATACATATGTGTATGTGTGTGTATATATATGTGTGTATATGTGTATATATGCATATATATATTGCATAAACTTGTACAATAAAAATATTTTAAATGGGAAATGCTTATAGGAAAATTTACCAAATACTTAAAAATGAAGACCAACGGAAGCAACATATGTCAACCTTGATGAGACCCAACGGAGGTGATGTTTAATGGGGAATTTCATAGCCCATTGGAAAGGTAAAGAAATAAATGAGGTAATCATTCAACTGAAGTTGGAAAGAGAACAGACCAAGTCCAAAGAAATAAGAAGAATGGGAGTAAATATGTAGAAAGTAAATGTAACAGAGCTGGCTAAAAAGATAAAAATCTGGTTCTTCAAAAAGATTAAGACATCACAAATGGCTTATTATTAACAGTCACATAGGACTGCTAACTAGCTTATTTTGATATATAAATGTATTTTTTGCAATCAGTTTCTCTATAGTGATTTTACCAGAAAGTTAACTAAAAGTCATTAAATAGTTGTATTTCTGAAGTTTTGTTTAAATAACAAAGACAGATATCTGAATGCTGCTTTAAATTTTTTCCTAGCTACAATTAGTTTGACTGTACTTTGTGGCACAGGACTTAACTCTCTTGTATTTCTTCTGCTTTTGACAGTGTATTCAATATTTTTAAAGGAAAACCTCAAGTCTTATCCCCTGATCCATGTCTGAGCAATGCTGGACTGGCCTTCTGTTCAGCCACAGGCCATTGTTAAGCAATACAGCCATCTCTGAGCTTGAATGTCAATTAAAACATGTAATTCCATGTTCATTCAGCCTCAAAGAATTGTTGTTGTTGTTGTTAGGTGCCCTCAAGTCCTGATCTAACTCATAGCAACCCTCCCAGGGTTTTTTAATGGCTGATTATTTTGGGAGTGGACAACCACATCCTTCTCCTGTTTTTCAGTGCTGGGGATCCAACCCCAGTCCTGAGAAAGTGTGGAGCAGCACTCTACCAACTGAGCTAAACTCCAATTAAAACATGTAATTCTATGTTCATCTAGCCTTAAGAAATATCAGTTATCAAATGTACTGCTGCTTAGAAATTAATGAATCTTTGTTGAGGGAAAAATTACCTTGAAGAAACATCTAATGTTTTCTGTTTCATCTCTTTATCAAAATAAAAGTTGTTACTTACACTATTTCTGGTTTCCTAGCATTTGATCCTCCTATAGAGGTAAATAACACCAGTGAAGAGTGTTATGAGCGCAACTCCAGGCTATTTATGGACATAGGGTTTCAAAGAATGGCCTATAAAATAAAGTCCAACACCTAGTCATTCGAGTCCTTGGCATGGAACATAAAGCCTGTTCAGACCTGATCCCAACACACTTCAGCCTCCTCTCTTCCATTCCTCCCCATTCCTTCAGCAATACTTGGTGACATGTGTTCCCTAAATGACCCATACTGCCTTACAAATCCATGACCTTGCACAAGCTGCTCTCTCTGCCTAGAAGCTTCTTTTCATCTGTTTTTGAAACTCCAAGTTTCATCTACTCTATAGGGATGGAATTACATGTTATTTCCTTTATAGGACTTCTATGTTATATCTATTAAAATTATTCTTATGACAGTATAATGAAATTGCTCATCTAATTTCCTCTACCAGAAAGTAACTTCAATGACACTAAGGATATAGTTTTATTCTTCATCACTGAACTATCATGGGGCTCAGCAAATAGTAGCTTTGCAAAATAAACATCTATGGAAGGAATGAACGGGAATGCAGTAGGAGAAGAGGTCTTGAATGTAAGCAAAACAATGTGAATCTTTAAGAGGCGAATGTTTTCTAAAAAAATTTTTTCCTGGTCCTACAGGAAGAATGTCAGTTATTTGGAAATAACTGAGAAATATTTTAGGATCTCAGTCTTCCTATTTGTAGAGTACTAATATGAACTCATATTAATGATATTGTCCGATAGTTTGCACATTCAGTTGGATCCCCTTTTTTGGGAATAGGCACAAATATGGATCTCTTCCAGTCAGTTGGCCAAGTAGCTGTTTTCCAAATCTGTTGGTATAGACATGTTAATACCTCCAGTGCTGCATCTGTTTGTTGAAACATCTCTGTTGGTATCCCATAGATTCCTGGAGCCTTGTGTTTCGCCAGTTCTTTCAAGGCAGCTTCCACTTCGTCCTTCAACACCATTGGTTCCTCTTCATATGCAACCTCTTGGAATGGTTGGTCATCTCCCAATTCTTTCTTGTATAATGACTCTGTGTATTCTTCCCATCTTCTTTTGATGTTTCCTGCATCATTTCATATTTTCCCTGTAGAATCTTTCAGTACTGCCACTGGAGGCTTGAATTTTTTCTTCACTTCCTTAAGCTTGAGAAACACAGAGCATGTTCTTCCCTTTTGGTTTTCTGCCTCCAGCTCCTTGCACATGTTATTATAATATTTGTTCTTGTCTTCTTGAGCTGCCTTCTGAAATCTTCTGTTTAGTTCCTTAATTTCCTCATGTCTTCCTTTGCTTTAGCTGCTCGACATTCAAGGGCAAGGTCCAGTGTCTCTCTTGACATGTAATTTGGTCTTTTTTCTTTTTTTCTTGTCTTTTTAAGAACTTTTGGCTTCTTTCTTGAATGATATCTTTGATGTCCTGCCACAACTCTTCTGGTCTCCTATCATTTGTGTCTAATGCATTAAACCTATTTTTGAGGTGGTCTCTGAACTCAGGTGGGATACACTCAAGGTGGCTCTCGTATACTTGTTCTAATTTTCTTCAGCTTCAGTTTGAACTTGCATATGAGAAGTTGATGGTCTGATCCACAGTCAGCACCTGGTCTTGTTTTGACATTTTGTATAGAGCTTTTCCATCGTCTCTTTCCACATATGTAGTCCATTTGATTCCTGTATGTTCCATCTGGTGAAGTCCATGTGTATAGTCTCCATTTATGATGTTGAAAAAATGTATTTGCAATGAAAAGGTCATTGGTCTGACAAAATTCTATCATGCGATCTCCAGCTTCGTTTCTGTCACCAAGACCATATTTTCCAACTACTGAACCTTCTTCTTTGTTGCCAACCTTTGCGTTCCAGTCACCAGTGATTATCAGTATGTCTTGATTGCATGTTTGATCTATTTCAGATTGCAGAAGCTGATAGAAGTCTTCCCTTTCTTCATTTGTGGCCTTAGTGGTGGGTGCATAAATTTGAATAATAGTCATATTAGCTGGCCTTCCTTGTAGGCGTATGGATATTATTGTATCACTGACAACATTGTATTTCATGACAGATCTTGAAATGTCTTTTTTGATGATGAATGCAACCCCATTTCTCTTTAGTTTATCATTCCCAGCATAGTAGACCATGTGATTGTCTGACTCAAAATGGCCTATGCTGGTCCATTTTAGCTCACTGATGCCTAGAATGTCAATGTTTATGCGCTCCATTTCTCTTTTAACGATTTCTAATTTTCCTAGATTCATACTATGTACATTCCATGTTCCAATTATTAATGGATGTTTACAGTTGCTTCTCCTCATTTTGAGTCGTGCCACATCAGCAAGTTGAGCACCCTGGGTCTTTACTCCAATGGATTGACACAGTGTCTGCAACAATGGGCTTAAACATAAATAAGATCGTTTGCCTGGCACAGAATCGGCAAGTGTTTCGATCTGCTGTACATATAGGGTCGCTATGAGTCGGACTCGACTCGACAGCACCTAATAACAACAACAACGGCAACAATACAAACTCAAGTTTTCTTTTAACCTCAACATTGTATTAGTCAACATTTCCACATATCAGTATTTCTTACATGTCAAATGAGTGACTAATATGCATCAACTATGTTAGATAAATAATTATTGTTGTTAGGTGCCATTGAGTAGGAATGGACTCATAGCCACCCTATGTACAACAAATGAATCACTACCCGACACTATGCCATGCCTGACTATATTATCAGTGTTTCTCTGCTATTCATAAGATTTTCAATGGTTGATTGTTTATTGGGACTGAGCTGCCAAGTCCTTCTCCCAAGCCTATAGCACTCGATATTCCCAGACAATCTCCCATTCAAGTACTAACGAGGCCCAACCCTGCTTAGCTTCTGAGATTAGACAGATCAGACACATCCGACACCACAGTGGCACAGCTACAAGCAGATAAATAACAACAAATAATAAATTCTTATCTCCCTTTCTGCCACTTCTGTATATCACAACATTAGATAATAACACAAGTTAATGCTTCTTGCCAGAAACATACTTGTGGACATGAATAATGCAAAGTACCATTTTATAAATATTAACATATGCTCAAACTTAAAATCAGTTAGTCAAATAACCAAGAGCAAAGCAGAAAACTAGGTAAGGGAAATTGCACTCATCCAAAATTGTGAACCACTACAGTGAAATATGCCCAGAACTTCAAACAAGAACAACAAAATAAGCATGGTACTCTGAAAATATGCACTTTGAAAGACATAAATTTTCCAACATAGTGCTTAAATAGTTAGAAAACATTAGTAAGGGCTGGAGGTTTAGCTCAGTGGTAGAGCACTTGCCTAGCAGGTGCAAAGCCCAGGGCTCAATCCCCAGTACCAAAAAAACCAAAAAAAAAAAAAAAAAGAAAAGAAAAAAAAAAAGAAAGACTAGTAGAGCATATTTTGCCCCTTGACACGAATCTTCTGTTAACAGCTAACACATATTAAGTACCTTTTATGCGTCAGAGACTAGACTAAGTACTTCCCAGAGATTAAATCATTTAGCTGAGGAGAGAAGCTGAGCAACCTACATCTATATTCCATGCAGACTCCCACCTGGCAGGGAATGTGAGGAATCAAAAGACAAAGGGAAGTCAGATGGTCAAAACCCCAAGTTACAGTGGATGCTGAAGACCTGAGCACCAGGACAAACGGCAGGAACACCACTAGCTTTCACTCTGATGAAGTTCATTTCCAGGGAATATTGCTTTGCGGCCCTCTGCAGATGGTCCTTAACAGGGAGGGCAGTTAGACAGAGCTTATAGCCAAGACAAACAGAGCACCTCTGGAACCAACAGAACAGAAAACTCAGCAATATAAACATGATCTTAACTCTTCTACTCTCCAGGAAACAAAGGTTTCTTTGTTAGGGCAAATAATACCTTTATGCAGAGCGAGGAGCCTGAGGAGTATATAATGATTTTTAAGAGATATAATGATGTGTAAGTGGCATTAGGAATCATCTAAGAATAATGACTGTGAAATTAGCAACTGTTTTGTAAAAAATGTTTTTATAAATCAATTTGATCATGCTGTGACCTTTGATAATTTATCTGAATTCTTCAGAACATACCAAATGGAAGATGAAAAGCAAAACAGTGGTATTCCAACCATTATATTTCTAATCCTTACCATAAACTCTAATACTGCTCTACAAAGAAATATCTTCCCTATCTTGCCTAAAATCCCAAACCTTTATGCCAGGTGCAGTGATATACACCTGAAATCCCAGACACTCTGGAGGCAGAGGCACGAGGATAATAAGTACCAGGCCACAGGTGTAACTCAGCCTGCTTCAATTTGGGGGGTGGAGGGATTAAGGGTGCAGCTCAGTGGCAGAGCACTAGCAAAGTATGCATGAGGCCCTAGGTTCAGACTCCAGTACCAGGGAAACAAAACAAAACACAAAAAGCCTTTGGAGTTGGGAAAATAGCTCAGGGGTAGCATGCTTGCCTAGCCATGTGCAAGGCCTTGGTTCAATATTCAGCACTGCAAAAAACAAAACCAGTTAACTCAAACCTTTGATTTTTTTTTTTTTATGAAGCAAGTTTATCTCCATGATTGACATCATCATGCCTGTATCAATGGCACCTAACAACAACAACAACAACAACATACACTACTGGCATTTCCTGCTATCACATCCCAGCAATAAAGCACAATTTGCCAGTAATACTCAATGAACAGTTTTATGCACAGTATATAATATCCTACTATTACCCAGCTTCATTATAAGTGGAAGTTTGATGTGTATGTCCAGGTCTTTATTCTTAAAACATCACTAAGATCCACTTGGCTACTTTCTATTTATGAAGGCAGATGAGCTATAAATTCAAAACAAGAACCAGAGTGATGACTGTGGCCTATTAAGAAATCTCAGAACACAGGTCTGTCTGATATGTTAATTTTAAAGGCATCAAGTCCTCAAAATACATCCTGGAACCCTCCAAAAAGAAACAAATGTACATTAGGAGACAATGAAAAGGAAGACTCTTGCCTTAGGTTATGTCAACAAACGATTATTAATACCTCGAGAGGACCATGATTTAAACAGCATTGATTTAATCCTTAAAATCAGGACTTCAAACTTGCAAAAAATTGGGTTCAGGTTTGGTTCAATATGTTAAAATTTAGAGAGTTCGGGTTTAAATCCTATGTGTAGGTAGTAGATACTAGGGCTTCAAACTGAATCCAACCCCATAGCCTGAACCCATCCTGGATCAAGCACAAAAAATTTTTCTAAACCTGAACCTGAACTGAGTGAAAAATTGGGTTTGGGTTCAGCTTTTAATATTTTCTTTTGTATCAATAGCTATTGAAAAAATTTTTAAACTTGAATATTTTACTCACCTATCTACACATATAATTAAAATTTTAAACCTGAATTTCAACCCTCCAAATTTTAACATGTTGCACATGCACACAAACCTGAATCCAATTTTTTACAGTGGGAAGCTTTGCCTAAAATGCAAGTGAAATGGACCACACAAACAAATGTAACAACACAGAAAGATTTAAAAACAACCAAAACGCCTTAAGAATGTGTCTGAAAGACACATTTGCACATTTCCCACCAAATTGGGAATTTCCTTTGGGTAGTACCCTAACCTCTAACCCTAACAAATCAATGCGCATTTGGTTTGGGGGTCTCTGTGACAACAGCACAAAGCAGATCTGAACATCTACGCTGGTTCTCTCCTGCCTATGAGGTCAAGTCCAACCCCCCAGCGATAAATGAGGCCTGTGTCCAGCCCCAACTGACCTTCCAGTTACTTCCACCTGTGCAGCCAGCACCTCTTCCCTTCCCAGGCCACTGTAACCTCAGGCCCTTGGCACTTGTGCCCCTCTACCTGGACCACCCTCCCCCAGGTGTGTGGCCAGTTCACACTTCAGATCTGTAACCAACCTCAACTCCAAGGGGGTACTTTCCCTGACCATTTTATTTAAAACAACAAACCAGAAACCATCACTGCAGTCTAGTCCCTGTCCCTCTGCCTGTTTTTTCACTATAACACTGATATGTGGCATGCTGTGTGATTTGTTTAATAACTTGGTGTGTTTTGTCCCTGTCTACTAGTAAGCTCCAGGTTGGCAGGGATTTTTGTGTCTCATTCACAACTCTATCTTCTGCACATGGAACTCAGTCCACAGTAGGTTCTCAAGAAATAGTTACTAAAATCAATTCCCTGAGTACTGGTGTATTTTCACTTCAATGAGCCTTTGCAGATTGCATTTCCCCTGCTTAGGAAAGCTTTCTCCTGCTCACCTAGAAAGCCACAGTTATCCTATCCATCCAAAATGTCTTTATTCTTCAAAGAAGTTTATTTTCTCCCACCTATCCCTTCACTTGGGCTGGGATTTAGCTCAGTTGGTAGAGCGCCACTCTGCAGTCTCTGAGGTCCCAAGTTCGATTCCCAGTGCCACAAAAATGGGAGAAGGATGTGGCAATCCACTCCCAAGGCAATCCTGAAGCAATCAGCCATTGGAAACCCTATAAGGGTTGTTATGAGTTGGACACAACTGGACAGCACCTAGCAACAACAACAACCGCTTAACTTACCCTGAGTTTCTTGGAGCCAAAGTTGCCTACCTCATTTCTAGCCCCATTCTGTGCTGAGCTCAATAGATGGCTGCAATACTTGCTTGCTGAAGGGAGGAAGAAAATGGTAAAGCCGAGTAGGTGAGTGCCCAGGAGATAATATTCTCTATTATTAATAAGACATAGAAAGAAAATCCTTCCGTATGACTCCAAGAGTCAGGGTTGCTTAATTTCTTCATTATGTGTACATTCATATTTAATACTGTTCCAGAATTTGTTGTGGTTGTCTGCAGTTGGACCCAGGGCCTCATGCATACTAAGTGCTCTACCACTGAGCTGCACCCTCAGCCTGTTTTGTATTTTTTATTTTGAGACAAGGTCTTGGTAAGTTGCACACGCTGTCTCTGGCCTCAAACTCTTGATCCTCCTGCCTCAGCCTCCCCAGTCGCTAGGATTATAGGTGTATACCACCATGCCTGGCCAGAATGTTTGAAATGCAAAAAATAATTTTTTTTAAAAAAAGCTTCATAGTAATTTGAGCCATGCAGGGACTAAAAAAGAAAGTAATTTTCAAGTATTTTAAAACAGTCCAGTGTTAAAGTTTATATATTTCTATTTTTTCATATTCTCCCATGTGTCTGTCAGTTTGCCATACTGTGGGGGCTTGTGTGTGGCAGTGATGCTTAAAGCTATGCCCACCAGTGTTATAGATACCAGCAGGGTCACCGATAGAGGACAAGTTTCAGCTGAGCTCCCAAACTAAGACAGACTATGGAAAGGGACCCAGCAGCCCAATCCCAAAATAATTAGCCACTGAAAACCCTATGAAAAAACATAAAACTCATATATGCATACAAGTTTTACTACGTATTAGTCAAAAGGTTCTATAAATATAGTAAGTTGATGAAGGTGTAACCAAAAGTGATATAATAGCTGTATAATGGAAAAAGAAAATGTTGTTATTATTCTGTACCCCACTTGCATTTACTATAAAGGGAAAAAAGAAAAAAAAACCCTATGAATAGCAGAGAAACTGTCAGATATAGTGCTGGAAAATGAGTCCAACAGGTTGGAAGGCACTCAAAAGACACCTGGGGAAGAGATGCCTCCTCAGAGTCAAGTCTACCTTAATGACAGGAAGGTGGTAAAGCCCCAGGGACCTCCATTTGCTAATGTGGCACTGCTCAAAATGAGAAGGAACAACTGTAAATATCCATTAATAACTGGAGTGGAATGTATGTAGTATGAATCTAGGACAATTCGAAATTGTTAAAAGGCAAATGGCATGCATAAACATTGACATTCTAGGCATCAGAGAAGTAAATTGGACTGGCGTGGGCCATTTTGAATCAGATAATCATATGGTCTACTATGCTGGGAACGACAGATTAAAGAGAAATGGAGTTGCATTCATCATGCAACCCCATTTACTGAAGTACAATACTGTCTGTGACAGAATAATATCCATATGCCTACAAGGCCAGCTAGTTAATATTACTATTATTCAAGTTTACCAACCCACCACGAAGGCCACAAATGAAGAAAGGGAAATTTTTTACTAGCTTCTGCAGTCTGAAATTGACCAAACATGCAATCACGATGCATTGGTAATTACTGGTGACTGGAATGCAAAAGTTAGGGGGAAAAAAAAGAGACTCAGTAGTGGGAAAATATGGCCTTGGTGATAGAAACAATGCTGGAGATTGCACGATAGAATTTTGTCAGATCAATAACCTTTTCATTGCAAATACTGACTACATTTCGGAAAGAGATGATGGAAAAGCTCAGTATCAAAAGTCAGAACAAGACCAGGTGGTAACTGTGGATCAGACCATCAACTGCTCATATGCAAGTTCAAAGTGAAACTGAAGAAAATTAGAACAAGTGTACGTATAAGAGCCAAGGTATATGAGTATATCCCACCTGAGTTCAGAGACCACCTCAAGAACAGATTTCAGGTGTTGAACACTAATAATCAAAGACCAGATGAGTTGTGCCATGACATCAAACATCATTCATAAGATAAAGGTTACTCTAAAGACAGGAAAAAAAGAAAAGACCCAATTACATGCCAAAAGAAGACTCTGAACCTTCCCCTTGAAAGTCAAGCAGCTAAAGTAAAAGGAGACAGAACGAAGTTAAAGAATTAAACAAACTTTTAAAGGGCAGCTCGAGAAGACAAAATCAAATATATGACATGTTTGAAGAGTTGGATACAGAAAACCAAAAGAGAAGAACATACTGTTTTTCTCAAGCTTACGGAATTGAAGAAAAACTAAGATTGAGTGCCAATAGTGAAGGATTCTACAATGAAAATACTGAACACAGGAAACATCAAACAATGATGGAAGAAATACACAGAGTCATTATACCAAAAAGAATTGGTGGATTACCAACCACTTCAAGAGTTGCACATGATCAGGAACCACTGGTACTAAATGATGAAGTGGAAGCTGCCTTGAAGGAACTGGCAGAACACAAGGCTCCAAGGACTGTTGGAATGCCGACTGAGATGTTTCAACAAACAGATGCAGTACTGGAGGTGTTAACTTCTTCATGACAAGAGTTTTGGAAAATAGCTACCTGGCCAACTGACTGGAAGAGATTTATATTTGTCCTATTTCCAAGAAAGGGAAGCCAACCAAATGTAGAAGTTATCAAAAGATGTAATATCACATGCAAGTAAAATTCAAAAGCAACTGCAGCAGTCTGTACACAGGGAACTGGTAGAAAATCAAGTTACATTCAGGAGAGGGTATGGAACCAGGGACATCATTGGTGATGTCAGATAGATATTAGCCGAAAGCAGAGAATACCAGAAAGATGTCTATGTTTTATTAATCATGGAAGGCATTTGACTTTCATAACAAATTATAGGTAACACTGCAAAGCATGGGGATACCAGAGCACTTAATTGTACTCAGGAGGAACCTGCATATTGATGAGGAGGCAGTCATTCAAACAGAACAAGGAAATACCTCCTGGTTTAAAGTCAAGAAAGGTCTACATGAGCGCTGTATCCTTTCACTGTACCTCTTCAATATCTATGTTGAGCAAATAATCCAAGAAGCTAGACTTTATGAAGAAGAGCGCAGCATCAGGATTGGAGAAGACTCATTAATAACCTGTGTTATGCAGATAACACAACTCTGCTTGCTGAAAGTGAAGATTTGAAACATTTACTGATGAAGAACAAAAACAGCCTTCAGTATGGATTATACTTCAACATTAACAAAACAAATATCCTTACAACTGGGTTAGTTCACAACTTCATGATAAACGGAGACATGATGGAGGTTGTCCAAGATTTTGCTGTAATTACTTCTACAATCAACACCCCCAGAAGCAGCCATAAAGAAATCAAAAGACATTGTGTTGGGGAAAGCTGTTGCGAAAGACTTCTTGAAAGTGCTGAAAAGTAAAGATGTTACATTGAAGACTAAAGTGTGCCTGACTCATGCCATGGTATTTTCAGTCACATCATACAGTTGTGAAAGCTGGACACTGATTTAGGGAGACAGGAGAAAATTGATGCTTTTGAATTATGGTGGTGGAGACAAATTTTCAATGTACCATAGACTGCCAAAAGAACCAACAGATCTGTCCTAGAAGACGTGTAACCAGAGTGCTCCTTAGAAGCAAGGATGGTTAGGCTGTGTCTTACCTATTTTGGACATGTAGTCAGGAGAGATCAATCCCTGGAGAAGGACATCATGTTTGGGAAAGTAGCAGGCCCATGAAAAGGAAGACCCTCAACTAGATGGACATAGTGTCTGCAACAATGGGCTTAAACATAAAAAAGAGCATGTCGCTGGCACAGAATCAAGGAGTGTTTTGCTCTGTTGTACACAGGGGCGCTATGAGTCGGACCCAACTTGATGGCACCTAGCAGCAACAAACAACAATTTTTCAATTAGAGCACATGTATGCATAAACATACCCTATATAAATAACTAGTTTGCTTCAAAAGAAACATAAATAAAATGTGTGAATCATAGTCCTTTTCCACATGGTACAGCAATATGTATTCACATATGTTGTTATATAAGTGGATGTTTGAAAATCATGCTTCTAGATTGTTATTCTGTTTAAAGTTCATCTTCATAGTGCAAAAGAAATCATGGAAAATTTGTTCAAATGATAAAAATCACAATTAGTGGAAATATCTACATTAACTCCAATCTGGAAAGTTAAAAAAGCACTAAGTATTAGGCTTGGTACACATTTCAAGACTAGTTATTAGAATGTAAAAATAAATACTAAATTCAAAAAAACTCCTAACCATACACTATTTAACTATAAGGATCATTGGATCAAAGGATTCAGATATAAAGTAACATGTAGCTTTCAACTTATATATAAAAGCACTTTAAGTATTCCTTAATAATTCAGTTGTCCTGAACTTCCAAATTTATGGATGACTGCTAACCTCTCAGAGCAGACAAGAAGACCCATACTTTGAGTAGGGAGACACTGGCATCCTGCCTGTTGTACTGCCTGTAAGATGCCACTAGGCCTCATCTGATGGCTTCTGTTATCAGCGAGGTTGAGAAAGAGGTACCACATACCTGGTTTGTATACCCAATAAATGCACCTAATAACCAAAACATTTATGTTCAGCAACAGGGCCGCCAGTCATAGGGCTTTATATAGTGACCTGTGAGAACAAAGGAGATCAGCACCCTTGCTTCAGATACAATGTGGCATAGCCACGGAGCCCTAATTACACTCAGAATAACCCTGGACTCAGGAAGAGTTAATTTCCTAGGCACAGAGATTCCAGCTGCAAATAAACCCAATCCCTTCAGGTAAGGTGGCAGAGAGGATGCCCCTCCTCCTAACAGGTGTTTCAGAAACAGATTCTTATTTCCACTCTTTTCTCAAGAGCATGGAATTGAATTTTAATTATCTTTAACAAAAAGCTGGCTTGCCATCCTGGCACCCTCGTGTGCAACTTGCAGAAAGTATGATCTACTCATGGTTCCAGAATAGTTTGCATGAGATGGGTTCAAGCTCTCACTCTGCATCCGGGTTCCATAAGAGACTTTAATTGGGAGGAAGTGGGGGAAGGTCTCCTATCCTGGAAAGGGCCAAAAAGCTGGTGGGAGCATTGAAAACCTCATCAAGGGAGGCAACTGATCCCAGTGTGGTCCATCAGTGACAGAAAACAGAAAGGGGCAGGTAAACCACCTGACCTCACATTTAAATGTGCATCATCCAACCCCTTCACTAACTCAATACTCTATGTGCCAAGACTGAGCATGATAAAGACATTGAGGTCTTTGGAGTCTGCTCTACTCTAATGTGAAAACGAGATGAAGTTTCTTTACGAGGTTCTTTCCTACCTTCTAATGTATTTGGTTTCTAAAGTGAGAAATGTGTCTAATCCATAGTCAGTGGACATTCATTCTCTCCACCTACCTCTTTCATCATCTCCTATATAATATCCTCTGCATTCTTGCTTGGACCTCCTCCATTCTCTGCAAATCCCTTCCTCCTAACCCCAACTGCTCTGGCAGCTCACTTACTTGAGCCCAGCTGTTATGAAGCACCCGACAGGCCTGGCCTGAGGAAACCTGCCTGTTCCTATCTACCAGCCCAGCCTGCTGTGTGGGAGCCTTCAGGGATTTTTGGGGGGCCATGCTGCTATTTCCTTTCCCTCCTTCCCACTCCAAGGCCATGGGGCAAACCTTCCCCCTCTGGAGTCCTTCCTGTTTCCCAGGCCAGGTCTATCCAGGACATATAACTGCCAGGGGTCAAAGTGCCACATTCCAGTGGCTTCACACTACCACAGGGTGGGTTGGGAAGGGCTCCAGATTCCTTCATGGCCGGGTGGAGAGGCCCAAAAGGGAAGAGTTCCCAAAGGGGTGGAACTGGCCCAATACTCTGGGTTGTAGACAAAGTCATTGGGACCGGGAGGGCAACAGGACCCCCAAAAGCTCCCCCAAGAACAAGCAAGGGGAAGTACCTCTTTGGGTGAGGAAGGATGACAATGCCATCACTGCAAACCTGGTAGATATTTTGAAAAATAGTAAGAGCATATGATGAACTTTTAAGGGTCTTAGTTTCTTAATCTGTAGGCTGCTGGCCTAGAGATGTTTGTCTAAGGAACTTTCCAACTCCATAAATGCTGAATCTTGGTGTAGTAAGAGTCCTCTAATCTCAGTCATTTTCAAAGTCTGATATATTTTTGACTAACAGAACGCCACTTCTACCCAGAAGGCATCCAAACTTCTTTAACACCCAAAACAAAATTCTCCCCTTCTAATACTGACTTCCTTTGCTGCTCAGGCTCAGTATCTCTTACTCTCTTGATATCTTTCTTTTGATCTCTGTGCCCCTGGGGTTTTAACTCTGTGAAGTCTGAGCTCAAACCCACAGGCCCTGGTCTCTGGGGGACCTTCCAGCTCACCCTGATGGCAGGCCCCAGACTTAGGAGATTAGGCACCACGATGCACTGCCTATCAAGGTCTTTCTCTGGGGCAAAGGACAGCAGCATGATTGGAACTAACAACCTGGACACAAGGAGAGCAGCTAGGAGCAACACGATACAGTGCCCAGGTCTGAATCCCTCAGAGTGCCACTCACTGGACCTCAAAAGGGAGAAGCTGGAGAGGAATGAAGAGACTGAGGTTCAAGTGCAGAATAAGTGGGTAAATAGGGAGATTTCTGTCTAGCTTCAGATGAGGAAAATGTGGCTGGACTGAAGGAAACGGACTTTGGGAGGAAAGGAAAAGGGAAATGGTGCTGAGGGGCCTGGAGAGATGGACTAGGTGAAGAGGAGCACACTTAGGGCTGCCATTCATGGTGTTCGAGTCATTTAAAAAGACACATCTGTTTGCCAAGTTCCTCCTCCATAAGCTGTTGCTGTTGTTGTTGTTGTTAGGTGCCATCAAGTTGGTGTCCAACTCAGTGACCCTATGTACAACAGGGGAAACAATATTTTTAGTGTCCCTCTACTATTCATAGGGTTTTCAATGGCTGATTGTTTTTTGGGAGTAGGGTGCCAGGTACTTGTCCCAAGCCTACAGCATCTGGTGTTCCCAGGTAGTCTCCCTTCCAAGTACTAAGCAGGCCCATCCCTGCTTAGCTTCCGAGATCTCACAGGATTGGACGTCACAGTGGTAAGGCTGCAGTGCCTATAAGGTACAGTGGTGGAAATCCCTGATTGGTCAAAATCCATCAGCTATAACAATACTGCAACTAAATGGTTCTTTCCCCTTTTAAAAACTATCATTGCTTTAAATAAATCTTGAGAGAAAAGAGTAAGCTTGTGGGCAAGATAATTAATATGACCCTACAAAATGACAGAGTGAGACCTATCTCACTCTAACCAAAAAAAGGATTCCTGATCACCTTCCTCCTGTCCAGCAAGGATTCGACACAGAACCTTCTTTTATGAAGATCCAAACACTAGAGAGAGAATATGCTTTCCATGCAATGAATCATTAGGAATTAACTGGAATTTGGACTCTTTCCCTCCCCTATATGTATAAGCTTTCATAAGAAAACAGCTCAGTGCTCTGTTCAGAGAAACACACACAAAATTACTCCTATGAGTAGTTCTCCCCAGACTGTCGGCAGACTGCACTCTTGCACTTTTGTCAGGGCTGAAATAAAAGTGCCTTAGTTTTGGACAAAGCAGAGTGTGGAACTACAGCAGAAGCAATTAGATGGCCCATAAAGTGTGCCTATGACAGCTCTTCCTTTTATGAAGATCTGATTTTAAATGGACTGCTTCAATGTGGGTGAGACAGATGTGAAAAAGAAGGAAAGCAACTGATGATGCCTTCAAACCACTGGCAAAATAATCTTGCCACAAGAATCACATTGCAGTCATTTGTATGAAAATAAGTTTTTTATTATTTTTTAAAAACTGGGTACCAGGGAAGGCTTTAATGGTTAAAAAAATCTGCAATACACTGAGCCCTTAAAGCAAAAAGAAAATTATTAAAATGACAATGGACCACAGAAATGGCATTTTAAAAAACAAGGCAAGTTGTTTTGTTTCAATGAATCCTTGTATATTTAAAGCTATAAATTTCTTCATAAAGAAAAGGGACACTTAGTATTGCTACAATCTGTTACAAAAATCTTTTTTGTTCTTATTTTCATTTTTGGCAGTATTGGGGGGTACTGAACACATACTCTCACGCATACTCTGCAAGTGCTCTACTACTGAGCTGCACTCAGCCCATTTATTATCTTGAGGCAGGGTTTAAGTGACAGAGACTGCCTCAGGCCTCAAAGTTGCGATCCTCCTGTCTCTGCCTTTCAAGTAGCTGGGATTACAGGTGCAGACCACCACACCTGGCCTACATAAATCTTTTTTTCTGAATTAATAGTTTTAGAATGAAAAGAAGCACATACAAAACACTCACAAAGGATGACAATTCATGTTCTTCTCACCTTTTCTAGATTGTTGTTGTTGTTGTTAGGTGCTGTCAAGTCGGTATCTAACTCATAGCGACCCTCATAGGGTTTTCAATGGCTGTTTCGGGATTGCCTTGGGAGTGGATTGCCAGGCCCTTCTCCCATTTTTGCGGTGCGGTGCTGGGAATTGAACTCGGGACCTCAGAGACTGCAGCGCAGCTCTCTACCCACTGAGCTAAATCCCAGCCCCCTTTCTAGATAGGATCACTTTTTAAAAGTCACCCTTTTGCAATTGCAATCATCAGGTCCTGGATCAAAAATTCTCCTCCCCAGGATCATAGCATCTACCAAGACAATACAGGACATATGCTCTTTAGTTTTTGCCACATGAAACACTGTCAGAAAAAAACTTTTAAACTAAATTTCTTAAGAAGAAAAAAGAAAGACTGACCTTTGTCTGAGCTGTGATCTTCATGCAGAGCACAGTACAGACTCCTCCAAGGTGGCTGGTGGCACTCCTTCCCCTACTATCTCAGCTGGACCACTGGAGGCCATTTGTTCCTTATATAGATGAGCAGCAACTCAGAGCCACCCTCAAATTCAATACCCCAACAGCAAAGGGAAACATATCAAGTGGCATCTACCTAGGAGGAAAATCATTATCAAAACTTCTGCACTAGTACCTTTTGCTGTGAATGTAAAGGAAAATATCCTGCTATTAGTTATTAATTTAAAACATATTTACTGAACAACTGCTACTTATACAGCCCCACACTAGGTATTGAAGAGGCTACAAAGGAGCACAATGGGCTATTAATTAAAAAGCATCACCCACCTTAAAATCAAACACGAGTTAGAATGCGGAGTTAATCCATAAAGAAAGGGCAGAGCCTTCTTAAAACACCCACTGCCTATGCTGGGAGTTTAGAATGGCCCAATAATTCTTACAGAAAATAAATCACCTGATAAAACTGTTTCATTTTTTCAAAATTATCTTAGGATCCAGTAAATATTAATAAAGCTTCTGAAAGACTACATATGCTAGACCTGATGACCAAATCACTGGCACGTGATTATTAATACAGAATTCGGAACTCCAACCAGGAAGTAAATTATCTTTATGTCTACAAGGCCTAATTGCAACGAAACAGTATATTTATTTCATAGAGAATAGGAAGTCACTTTCCCATCTTCTGAATATTATACTTAACAAAACATTTAACAAACATCTATTATATAAAACCCACAGGGTTCAACAGAGAGGCACAAAGACACAATAACAACTAACATTTACTTCATACCCCACTATGTACAAGCCTCTACTCTAATGCTTCACATGAGTTAACATAATCATTTCTCATAACCACCCAAATGAGAAGACACTGTTATCGGTTCCACTTTACAGAGGGAAAGATTGAACAGAGATTGAGTACCCTGGCCAGAGTAATGTGTCTTGTGCCAGGCAAGTCACTAGACTGGGCTTTGAACTGACTTCAGGATCCGAACTCACACTAGGACACAGTTTTGCCTCTCATTAATAAAATGTGGTTTCAGCTTAAGGAATTTGTCATCAGATTTTTCTTGAAGAAGTCATTTCCTCTGGCCAGGTTTTCTTGAAACTGTCCCTAATGCTCCCGGACAAATGGAGGCAATGTGTACCAGTTGTACAGGAGGGTAAAATTCCTAAGACAGGGCTGATTCACTGGGAAGCAAGCAACAGGAACGGTACTGTGAGTGAGACTAGTACCACTACAGGGGGCATACAAGTGCCCAGTGATGAGCTGTGGTGGCCAGCTGAGCAGTCCCTCCCAGCTCCTACCAGCAGAGAGTACCTGTGCACAGGACTGGGGGTGGTAGGAAGGGGCAAGGACATCTGTTCCTTGTGGGCCTTCCTGAACAACACAGGTAGGGGAAGGGAAAGGAATGCACACCCTGTGCAGGGGAAGTCAGTGACCAATCCAAAGAGTCAAAAGGCAGAGCTCAGCAGCTGCTGCCCTCACTCTGTACCAGAGAGTGATGCACAGGTACATATAGCCATGAACTCTCAAACCCTGTTAACTCCACCCTTCAAGTACTATGTGTGTGTAGAATTTACATACCTGTCTTTCCGCAAGAAACTCTGTTCATTATTTAAAGAAAAACCAACTTTGACAAGTCAGGAAGCTGATTATTGGACTACAAATACAGAAAGAAAGGGAAGAAAACAGCTTGAGGTTGGTGCCCTGGAAGAAACTTCAGAGGTACTCAACAAAGGAGATCCGGATACTGAGGTCACCCCTTGGAACAACCAACTCCAATAGGAAAGGCTTGAAGCAGATATAAACAGATCCATCCATTAACAAATCCATCCACATTTTCCCTGGCCAGAGTCTGAAACTGTATTCATGCCCTCTCCAACAGTTTCATATCCTAGAAATAAACCCAGGGCCCTCAAAACCTGACTTTTCCTCCCCCTTCATCTGAGTTAGCCACGCTCCAGGGCTCGGTAAGGGAGAAAAACGCAGTCCAGCAATATGTTATTAACACTTACCTACTGTTAACCATTCTGCTCTATGTGTAGCTTACACTGCTCACAGAGCCTTCACTATCCACCACAGAACAAAGACACCACTGATTTCATTATAAAAGGATTTAAAAACTTGTAAGTACATTATTAAGAAGTTTTAAAACAGAAAACATCTGTAGTTTTTGTTGATAATAAAGATCAATTGATTAAAGATTATGGTATTGTAGCGGTTACTGTAAAGACCCTAATATAGTATAGCACTGGACACAATATATGTATTCCCACCTTTAAATAAAGTTTTAAAAATTGATTGCAATAGCAGCTATAGGTCACATGTTGGGTCAAAGCTTTCAGGAAAAGTCCTAGGCTCCCACTCACTTTTCAAATCTTTTCTGGAACCATGGCCAGCTTTCTCATATCTCCTTATTCATCCTGGAAGCATAATTCCATCACACATATTTTGGTGGTGGTGGTGAATGTCAAGCATTTGTTTATTACAACAAAAAATAAATATCTCTGTGCTTTAACTTTTTAAAATATTACATACTACCTTTAGCTCCCCCACATGTCTGTCAGCTTGTCACACCGTGGGGGATATCGTGTTGCTGTGATGCTGAAAGCTGTGCCACCCACTGGTATTTCAAATATCAGTGTGAGCTTCCACAGTTAAGACAGACTAGCGATTAGGATCCTGCAGACCACTCCTGAAATATTGTTGTTGTTATTGTTGTTAGGTGCCGACTCCGACCCTCATAGGGTTTTCAATGGCTGACTGTTTCGGGATTGCCTTGGGAGTGGGTTGCCAGGTCCTTCTCCCATTTTTGTGGTGCTGGGAATTGAACTTGGGACCTCAGAGACTGCAGCACAGTGCTCTACCAACTGAGCTAAATCCCAGGCCCCCCCGAAATATTAGCCATTGAAAACCCTATGAATAGCAGAGAAGCACTGTCAAATCCAGAAAATGAGTCCTGGGACTAGAAGGCATTCAAGAAAACGATTGGGGAGAGTTGCCTCCTCAAAGTAGAGTCTACCTTAATGATAGGAATGAAGTAAAGACCCTGGGACCGGGTTTTGCTGGTGTGGCATGACTCAAAATGAGGAGAAATATAGGGGCTGCAAAGTTGGGCTCAAACACAGAAAGGTTATATGCATGGCACAGTGTTGGGTAGAATTTCATTCTATTGTACACAAGATTGCTATGAGTCAGATCCATTTCAATGGCACCTAACAACAGCAAACCTTAGCTAATGTTATTATCTCATGGTATAACTAAAATTACACAAATATCTAAGGTTAAATTGTTAATCTGATGTTATTTCAACATCAAATTACTTTTCCAGTACAAAGCTGTTTGCTGTTAGGTGCTGTCGAGTTGAGTCTGACTCGTATACTCCTTTAAATCAATATATTGGTCAAAAAAAGCACCGATTAAATTCTAGTTGTGCATATGCATGACTTAGCTGTTTACGGTGGCTTAAAAAATTCTAAACAGTGCTGGGCACGGTGGTGCCTGCCTGTGATTCTAGTATTCCAGAGGCTGAGGCAGAATCACAAGTTCAAGGACAGCCTGGTCTACACAGTGAAATTCTATCTGGAAAAAACAAACAATTACAAAACAAAACAAAACAAAACACCCAGAAGTCTAAATAGGTACTCTCTTGAAATAAAAAGCCGGTAAATGGTCAGTGTTTTAAAGCCTAAAATTGTTCACTGGCACATACCATACCTGAATTATATTTTTAAAGATTTATAATTCAGAAACAGTAATAAAGAGGTTATCAAAATCTTCGGCTTCCTTTTGATAATCTAAAAAACACTTAAAATGTATACAAAATATATCTGAAGACTGATAATTTGATTTTGCATATGTGCAAATGGCTTTACGAATTTGCATTTTTAAAAAGACTGCCGAAATGAACCTGAAATACAATAGATGCCATACACGTTTTGAACATGTAACCAGTATCTGAGTTGTAAAAACTATTATAAAGTCAATATTAAAAAAAAGTCTGTTTTCCTGATAGGATTTCAACCAACTCAACTATGACAATGATCTCAGTTTTTCCAAACTTTATGGTAGATAACTTCTAGGCCTCCAGTTTTAATTTGTAAAATGCTGAAAATGGAAAACTTTTAAATCTTTAGACAAAACCCTCAGTAACAAGAACATATGGTATATGCGAAACATAAAGGCTGCAGATTGATTTTGTAGTTAATATCTAGTCCCTACTTAGGACTTCGTTAACTATATTTATTTTTCATAGTAAATAATGTTGTTGTTAGGTGCCCTCAAGTGGGGTCCAACTCATAGTGAACCTTGTAGGGTTTTAAATGGCTGTTTGCTTCGGGATTGCTTCAGGAACGCATTGCCACGTTGGTCTCCTGTTTCTGCGGGGTAAGGGGTCAAACTCAGGTCCTCAGAGAGTACAGCACAGCACTCTACCAACTGAGCTAAATTCCAGCCCCATGAAAGGGAGAAAGTAACAGAATGAAAATGTCTCTACCCAATGGGCTGGCTATTTGCACAAGGCCTATATAAATCATTAGTTAACTTTACAGAGCATGAATGTTCTTAAAGTCAATGCAGTCCTGGTGATAGCAAGTGTACAACAAAAAGCAGTCAAGAGCTACAGTCATGGTCAGACACTTGATACACAGGAGCAGACACATGTACTGAGTGCACACTCCTTACTTGGGAGAGATGACACAATTGAAGTTATCTGCTTAGAGAGCTTAGGCACTGAGGAAAGTAAAATCCCATTAAGACTACATTGAATTTTCTATGATGTTCACCTGGAATGACCTTTTTTGTTCCCCTCTCACTTTTTATATAGCCCAGAAAAGAAAGGAAATGAAAAGCTGCAGTCGGTGCTGGTCAATTACTCAGATTTAATTGTAATAAGGGAGACCATATAGCAACACAGGAAAATGTATGTGATATAATGTTAAAGAAAGAAGCAGGATAAAAGATGCATAGTTCACAAACAAGTATGTATACACTATAAGACTAGACAGGAATGCTTACAAAAACAGGAAACTGATTTTGTGTTTGGAACAAGAACATTTTATATAATTGTTTCCCTTCTCTATTTCCCAAAATGGTTAGTATAGTTATGTTGCCTTTAAAATAGTTTTCTTAAACAAGGTGGCAGCAGAACAAATATTTGGCCCCAGTACACATAGTTTTGTTGTTGTTGCTGTTAGGTGTGGTCAAGTAAGATCCGACTCATAGCAACTCCATGTACAACAGAACAAAACACTCGCCGACACTGTGCCAGGCACATGATCTTTTTTATGTTTAAGCCCATTGTTGCAGTCACTATGTCAATCCATCTAATTGAGGGTCTTCCTTTTCATTGACTCACCACTCTCCCAAACATGATGTCCTTCTCCAGGGATTGGCCTCTCCTGATAACATGTCCACAGTCTAGGTATCCTAGCTTCCAAGGGGCATTCTGGTTGCACTTCTGCTAGGACAGATCTGTTGTGGTTTTTTTGGCAGATCATGGTATATTCAATATTTATCTCCAGCACAGTAATTCACATGCATCAATTCTTCCGTCGTCTCCCTTATTCAACATCCATAACTATATGATGCAACTGAAAATACCATGGCATGAGTCAGGTGCACCTTTGTCTTCAATGTGACATCTTTACTTTTCAACACTTTAAAGAGGTCTTCTGCCACAGCTTTTCCCAATGCAATGTGTCTTTTAATTTCCTAACTGCTGCTTCCATGGGTGTTGACTATAGATCCAAATAGAGCAAAATCTTGGACAACCTCAATCTTTTCTCCATTTATTATGAAGTTGCTTATTGATGCAGTTGTAAGGATTTTTATTGATGTTGAAATTCAATCCATACAGAAGGCTGTATTCTTTGACTGTCATCAGTAAATGCTTCAAATCTTCATTTTCAGAAGGCAAAGCTAGGTCATCTGCATAATGCAGGTTGTCTTCCTCCAATCCTGATGCCACATTCATCTTCCTAAAGTCTAGATTCTCGAATTATTTGCTAACATAGAGACTGAAGAGGTATGGTGAAAGGATACAGCCCTGATGCACATCTTTACTGACTTTAAACCAAACAGTGTTTCCTTGTTCTGTTCAAATAACTGCCCTCTGGTCCACGTACAGATTCCTCCTGAGTACAACTGGGTGCTTTGGTATTCCCATTCTTCACAATGTTATCCATAATGTGTTCATGATCCATACAGTGAAATGTCTTTGCGTAGTAAACAAAACATAGACAGACATCTTTTTTATATTCTCTGCTTTCAGTTAATATTCAGCTAACATCAGCAATGATATCCCTGGTTCCACACCCTCTTCTGAATTGATTTTCAGGTAGTTCTCTGTCTACATACTGTTCCACTTGCTTCTGAATGATCTTTAGCAAAATCTTGTGTGTGATATTAATATCATTCAATAATTTCCAAGTTTTGTTTATTGGGAATAGGCACAAATATGAATCTCTTCCAGTCAGTTGGCAAGGTAGCTATTTTCCAAAACTCTTGGCATAAACAAGTGAGCACCTCAATGCTGCATCTGTTTCTTAAAACATCTCTATTGGTATTCCATCAATTCTTGGAGCCTTGTGTCTCACCAATTCCTTCAAGTCAGCTTCCACTTTGTCCTTCAGTACCACTGGTTCCTGATATATGCAACCTCTTGAAATGGATGATCATTTACCAGTTCTTTTTGGTATAATGACTCTGTATTCTTTCCATCTCTTTTTGATGTTTCCTACATTATTTAACATTTTCTCTGTAGAATCCTTCACTATTGCCACTCAAGTCTTGAATTTTTTCTTCAATTCTTTCAGTTTCAGAAAAACAGAGTGAGTTCTTCCCTTTTGGTCTTCTACCTCCAGCTCTTTGCACATATCATCATATTTGATTTTGAAGCTGTCCTTTGAAATCTTCTGTTTAGTTATCTAACTTTGTCATGTCTTCCTTTTATTTTAGCTGCCTGATGTTCAAGGGCAAGTTTCAGAGTCTCTTTTGACATGTCATTTTTTTTCTTGTCTTTTTAATAACATTTTGCTTTCCTCATGAAGTCATGCCACAATTTGGTCTTTCATCATTAGTGTCTAATGCATGAAATCTGTTCTTCAGGTGGTCTCTGAACTCAGGTGGGATATACTCAAGGTCATAACCTTGGCTCTTGTACACTTGTTCTAATATTCTTCAGTTTCAGTTTGAACCTGCATATGAGCAGTTGATGGTCTGATCCACAGTCAGCACATGGTCTTATTCTGACTTTTGATATTGAGCTTTTCCATCATCTCTTTCCCTAAATGTCAATTTGGGTCCTGTATGTTCTATCTGGTGAATTTTACTATATACTCACCATTTATGTTGGTGAAAAAAATATATTTGCAATGAAAAGGTAGTTGATCTGACAAAATTCTATCATGAGATTTCCAGCATTTTCTATCACCAAGTCCATATTTTCTAACTACTGAGTCTTTTTTCCCCCCAACTTTTGTATTCCAGCCACCAGTAATTATCAGTGCAGCCTGACTGCATGTTCAATCAATTTCAGATGGCAGAAGCTGGTAAAATTCTTCCCTTTCTTCATTTGTGGCCTTCATGGTGAGTTGGTAAACTTGAATAATAGTCATATTAACTGGCCTTCCTTGTAGGTATATAGATATTATTCTCTCACAGACAGCACTGTATTTCAGGACAGATCTTAAGATTTCTTTTTTGATGAATGCAACCCCACTTCTAAATCATCATTCCTAATATAGTAGACCACATGATTATCTGATTCAAAATGGCCCGTCAGTCCATTTTAGTTCACTGATGCACTCCATTTCTTTTTTGATGATTTCTAATTTTCCTAGATTCACACTACCTACATTCCATGTTCCAATTATTAATGGATGTTTACAGTTGTTCCTTCTCATTTTGAGTCATGCTACGTCAGCAAATGTAGGTCCCTGAAGCTTTACTCCATTCCCGTCATTAAGATCAACTCTACTTTGAAGAGCCAACTCTTCCCCAGTCTTCTTTTAACTGCCTTCTATTCTTGGGGGCTCATTTTCTGACAATATATCTGACAGTGTTTCTCTGCTATTCATAGGGTCCTTGTTGGCTGTTTTGGGTGATAGTTGCCATGTCTTTCTTTCTAGTCTCTGTTAGGTTGAAAGCTCAGGTGAAACCTGTCAACCATGGGTGACCCTGCTGGTATCTGTAATACCAGAGGCATAGCTTTCAGCATCACAGCAACTTGCAAGCCTCCACAGTATGGTAAACTGACAGACAAGTGAGGGGTACACATATTTAGTGATGGGAAATAAGATGTTCAGAAAATTAACTGCAAAGGAAGTTTTTAGATAACACCTTTCTGAGTGACCATAAAAAGGCTTAGGTATCTTTTTATAATAAAGTGCCCTTTGCGTGCAACTTGTTTTCATTGTTAGGTGCCATCAAGTCAGGTCTGACTCATAGCAACCCAATGTACAAGAGAACACTCTCCAACGCTGTGCCAAGCCCAGTACTATGTCAGTGCTTCTATGCTATTCATAGGGTTTTCAAAGGCAGATTATTTCAGGACTTTTGGGGAGTGGGCTGGCAGGTCCTTCTTCCATTTTTGCAGTGCTAGGGATCGAACCCATGGCCTCACAGTGTACAAAGCAGCACTCTACTAACTGAGCTGAACCCCAGCCCATGACATGCAACTAAGCTCCTAGAATCTTTGAGTATGCAAGGGTCCAGGGAATTTCTGTATCAATCCTGTTTGGTGGATTACTTTCCTGACAGCCTCAACAGGACATCAGCAACTATAAACCTCACGAGGACCTCAGTAACTGAAGAAGAAAAGGCAAGGGAACAAGATGCGCACAGATTTATGTACGCTGCTTAGAGATAACCTATGTGTATTTACCTCTACACATTAACTAATGATTGCCAGACACAGATTTTTTTTTCCTATTGAAAGTTACAGAACCTAATAGCTCCACTGAATAGTGAGGGGCAGGAATAATGCACTACCACCACAGAAGAATGGACAGACAAGGCTGTCACGACAAGCACAGGACCCTGTAAGGCATCCTTTTTAGACCTATGCATGTTGCACACGTGGATGCATGCGATAAGAACATGCACACATCCCAGAATAATCTGCAACATAGGCACAACTGTCCACTGTAATAAGATTGTTCCACTGTGGTGAAAGAGTAACAGGGAATGTCTATTTGCACATATGCATACTCAGGCAAGCCTTCCTATCTCCATCCTGCCAGTCTACTGGTTCCTCTGCAAGACTCCCTCCTAGGTTGCTGATGACTTCATGTCTACCTCTCAGAAAGACCCATCTGTTTGCCTGTTCTAACCTAAACATGACTTTTTCTCCTGTAGTGCCACCTCTGGGTCCAGCTGTAGGCACAACAAGCCAGTCAAATGCTGGTTCAAGCAACTACCTCCCCCAAAAGCTCTGAGCGGTTCTTTTCAGGAGTCAGGGCAACCCAGATATCTATGTGGCTGAAAATGATACTTGCCGGTTGCACTTCACACCCACTTCTCCAGTTCTCTCCTTCCAGGAAGTCTGTTTTTCAGTTACAAGGACTATTTACCTTGGCTTACAGTCTGATGGGCCCTCCCTCCTTTAAGTGTGCTTCCCAGTGCTCAGCCTCCATTCATTTCTTTTGCTGAAGTGTGCAGATAAGTGTGCTATGTCAGCAGCGAAAACAGCTCAGGGTTCTTCACCTATCCCTTGAATTAACTTGGAATCATGGGTTTACAAAGCACACCCCTCTTATGTGGGCAATGTTTGCCATCAAGTCAAACGCTCCTCCTACATAAAGTCTTAGAGATGGCAACATTCAAAGATGAACACACCCACCACTGAGACCAAGGAGCTGATTTTTAAACTTTCAACAATAGTGAAGCCACATGAAACTTAACATTATTTTTAAAGAGTTATAAGAAAGTCATCAGCGAATCTTCAAAATATTACAATGGTTAGAGATCTTTGCTTTTCATTGTCAACTAAGATGGACAACCAGAACTCTACAGCTGTAACTTAGCCATGGCTTCCAGCTTCTTCTCCTTCCCTTTCTGAAGCCCTTTATAACAACTGGTGGTGATCAATAAAAAGGGACCTAATGTGGGCAACTCACCCGTGGCCAAAGCACCGTGGTGTCCAATCCCATCAGATCTTGGAAGCTAAGCAGGTTTGGGCCTGGTTAGTACTTGGATAGGAGACCACACTGGAACACCAGATACTGTAGGCTTGAGAAAAGGACCTGGCAACCCACTCCTAAAAATCAGTCCACCATTGAAAATCCTATGAATGGCACAGAAGCACTGACAATAGTATTTCGCCTGTTGTACGTAGGGTTGCCATGAGTCAGACACCGACTCAAAGGCACCTAACAACAACAATGTGGGCAAATGGGAAAGTCACCAACCATGACATAAACATTATCAACAATTTCCATCAGGTGTGAATGCGCATCTTGAAACATGGGAAAGTTGAAGGAAATGATGTAGCAGAGACATAAAAATTAAATCCACCCTATTGAGGATCTCAGGAAGCAGCATAAAGTGTAGGTCTTGAAGGATGAGAACACATTTTAAAGGCTGTTAAAGATGACAAAACTGCAAAGGTACCTGAGCTTATTCCCAGGATAATTCCTTGTGTGTCTATGACTCTGTATATTTTATCTTGTCACATCTTTTTTCTTTAGCATCCATAAAGCTTAGTGTTAAATGTATCACCAAAGGTCTAATTTGCTTTTGCATCCTTAAGTGTCTAATGCCCTATTCTGTCTTAATTTGTAAATCACTTTATGACCTTTAGAAAAACAAGGGGTTCTTGACTAGTACTAAAGGAAAAATAACTCCCCACCACTAAATACAACAAATTGGGGCTCCAACCACTCATCAAAAATTCCTCAATCCCTAAAATTATACACCTTGAAGTAAACACAAATGGGATTTTGCTTTCCTAAATCCCTCATATTGCATTCCTGTGGACTTCCTGTTTAAACTATCTTGAGGCTTTTTTGTTATTCACAGCACATACTTCCACCTTCCTTCCATGAAAAATTGATACAGTGAAATTCCTTAGGACATGTGTAGATCACCTGAAGTGGGGAATGGGTAGCTTTATTCACTGCACTTAACACAGACCAAACATGCACTGTCATGTGTGAAACTAGACCCCCTCCTGATTAATCAACATGCATGTTTAGGACACCATCCTGGATTTCCTGCAAATCAACAAGTCTGTTTTATTATCATCAAGTATTTCTATGGCATCTTGAAGGATGTTTATAAAGTATTTTACAATCATGTATCAGTTATTATTTAAAAGCAGCTCTTCACCACCCCTGCTCAGTGCACCGGACCCATGGCAATGAGCTTACCAGCCACCATCTACAAGGAAAATTCATACAGGCAGATAAGGAGTGGTGAATGAAAAAGGACACCTTTATGATAAAATGGCAAGAAAAGAACTTATGAATACAAATTACCTTTAAATGTTTGCCAAAATAGCCAGGCCTGATAACATGAGTCTGCAATCCCAGTACTTGAAAGATAGAGGCAGGAGGATGGTGAGTTTGAGGCCAGCCTGGGCAAGACAGTGAGACTGTGTTTCAAAAAACATTTATTTTTTCCCTAAAGTAAATATAGCGAAAACTAACCAATCACAGAAAAGTTACTAAAAATGTTAAAACAGATTGGGGTGGACACAGTTAACCAGCTTGAGCTTCCTTAAGCAATGACAGGATTTCTCACTGGGATCTGTGAACAGGTAAGTGCCTCTCATTTTGTTTTCCACAATGCCAAAAAAAAAAAAAAAAAAAAAAAAAGTTCAGCTGGAAGTTTTTGTATAATATCTTGGATGACCTTGAGTCTAGATTTAGTCAACAAATGCTCTTTGAGTTCTTCCTGTGTGCCAAGTGCTAGAATAACACACAATCCTGGCACTCAAGTGGATCACAACAACCAGGCAGGGAGGCAGAAATGTGAACTCTAACACAGTATGAAAAGCCCTGTAACAAGGGAAGGAGAAAGTGCTATTTATGGGCACTTGGGGGTAGGGGATGGCATTACTTTTTCCTGGGTGGGGCAGGAAGGGTTCACAAAGGAAGCAGCATAAAGTGTAGGGCTTGAAGGATGAGAACACATTTTAAAGGCTGTTAAAGACAACTTTGGGGAATCTGAAAGTCAACACCACACCCACTTTCCAGTTGCTGGTTGGCAGTGCTAGATATAGGAGGTATGTGTTGACCATACTTCCTGGTTTTTTGAGTTCTCCAAGGGTCTTTGTCCAACATGAACTTGAAATAAGGTCAGAAAATCTAAAACTTTAGGAGCACAATAGTCAGGTCTTTAATTTAGAAATCTAATTTTCCTTTACCTATGGGCTTTTAGTAATAACATGCAAATTAGTATGACTGTATGAGAAGTTAATGCTTACTATACTAACATTAGAAATAGTTGGAATAATTATGTGTATGAAATACATTCCTTTTAAAGGAAAAAAAGTTTACTGTTCCTTCTTTTACTAGTAAACATCCTTTATGCCTTCTTTCTCTTTAGTTCCTTAATACCTTCTACTTTTCCATTCTCTCAAGAAATATTATCACCCAGGCATTTCTGACTCAAGGGCATATGCTTACATATTCACACACAATTTAAAAAATATAATACATAGACTATTTTCAGTGCCAAACGCAGCTGCAATTATATATTTCTCTTGGGCATGTTTTATGTTATTAAAGCATGTAAATACTTTAACTCCCTCAAGTTTTCCAGACCTCTGTTGGCAGTGTCTTTTCTTTTTCCTTTCTCTTTCCGAAGCATCTCATTTCCCAAATAGAGAGTCAATAAACTTAGTTGTTGAGGGCTCACCCTTTCCCAGCATAGTCTTTGAAAATAATTTGATCTCCTTCTAACAAAAAACACCTTCAGGTTCTTTTACTTTGCTTATTTCCCTGTAGATATCTTCCATTTCTCACCCTGAATTTCTGCTTTTTCTTTCTATTACATATAAAATCCCCATATAAAGTCAAAAAATTATGTTTAATGACAGCCTGCTATCTTGCTAATCATCCTACACTGCTATAAGGATAATAAAATTGTCTCAATCACCAAGAAATAAGTCAGTAATATTCCTGAGTCTTCTTGCCTACTTATAGATATTCCAATTAACTTGTTGTTGTTGTTAGGTGCCTTCGAGTAGGTATCCGAGACTCATAGCGACCCTCATAGGGTTTTCAATAGCTGACTGTTTTGGGATTGCCTTGGGAGTGGATTGCCAGGCCCTTCTCCCATTTTTGCGGTGCTGGGAATTGAACTCGGGGCCTCAGAGACTGCAGTGCAGTGCTCTACACACTGAGCTAAATCCCAGCCCTCCAATTAACTAGGCAGTCTAAAAGCCAAAGCACTTTAATTAGAGCTGTTCTTTTTTCAAATGTAATAAATAAAACAATGTGAAATCTTTAAGAAGTCCTTTTTGGTTTGCTGAGCCACATACAGAGTAGAGACTAACTGAACTAGCTTCAAGCCCCGGAGTTCTTTTCAGCATACTGGTAATGCTGAAAATGCAGAGTAGTCTTTGTGTTGTGTCCTCAGTGACTAAAAACACATGCAGGCACACACCCCATGCCCAAAGGCAGGAAGCTAAGGACACTTTAAAAAGAGAATTATTGTAGCTTCCTGTCTCTCAAAGACACTTCTATAACTGTACCACTCAGGAGCCCAGTGGCTTATGTCACAGAAATATTTTACTGTCCGGGGCACTTCTTTTTGAGCTAGTAGGTCTACTACAACCTTGTAAAGGTCCTTGTTTTATGAACTTTTATCACTTCCTAACTCATCATACCCCAGAGCACCAAATGAATCTGATGTGCTAGCCAGTGCTCCCCCTCCAAACATTTCTGGAGTCCTTTTGCCATTAGTGCAGATATCATTACTGGAAGGATTCCTCACAGAAGATAGATAGGATGCTTGGCACCAACTTCTGTTAATAGCCAGGTTACCAAGAGCTGGAAAGCTACATGCAACCATCCTGGGAAGAATATAGAGGCAAATGGAAAGGCTCCTGGAAAGCATCTTTCCAAAGACTTACAAGGCAACTGAGATCCAGCTTGCACTGGGGGCCTAGCAGGGATTTTCTAGAGAAAGAGGGTCAACCCACTGCGTGAAATAGGCAAGGGAGGTATGTAACTGACCTCTGAGCACAAACTCTCAGTGCAGCAAATGCATACAGCACTCCCTAGCCGCTTCCAAGACAGAAGTGCTAGGACTCAGGCATTCAGACTCTCAACAAAGTTCTCAAGCTAATATGCACCAACCAAGGAGAAAGAAAAGCAAATAAAGACCTATTTATATACCAGGGAAGAACACAGGAAAACCTATCTTAGCCAAAAGCTCAGGTTAGTAAATTAACACCACCCACCCCTCAATGGCTATTTTAGACAGCCACCACTATTAGCTATCCAGAAATCTAGCCTGGAAGAGACATGATAAAATCCGGAACAGGACTTAAGTTTGGTATCACCTTTTAAAAAAAAGAGAAGACAACAAAGCAAGCCAGTTTGTTCATTTTTTCATTTTCTCTCTCTCTCTCTCACTACACACACACACACACACACACACACACACACACACACACACACACCCCGAGTTATTAATAAACTTCCAAGTTTTATAGACTGGCACCAAAAATTCTTTTGGGGCAAAAAACAAATATTGCAGAAAACTAAAAAGTAAATTCATACAGCTAAGAATTGGTGGCTTAGGTAACTGAACTGAGAGTCATGGAAGAAAGCTACATAATGACTAGCTGCTGAGTTTTCTCATGGCACATACTTTCAAGTGGAGTACTTAGCATTTGGCAGACTCGCTAACAAATAAATGCCCAACTGGAGTTAACCAGCACCTCATTCTGGAAGGCTGCTCTTGGCAAAATGTAATATCTACAAGGCAGAGCAAGTTGATTGGTGGTGCGCTGGAGGCAGTGTCGAGCCTTCCACATTCTTTAGACTAATACGTATTGCATGGAATTCCGGGACCACAGGTTCACACCACCTAACCTCACTCCATGCCTACCCGCTGAACAACATGCAAAGGAAGGTTATGTTTCTAGACCGCAAGAGACACCTTTCCAAGCTTCAAAGCTGGGCCGTACTGATAGATCTGTTGTCTCACAAACAAGCAAAAGCCTTCTTGGTTAGTGGCACAGCAGCACACAGAGGTGAAGAAGCTGGTACAGCCAGTAGCATGTCCCCTTGCAGGGATGAATTATTTTATCCTCCCAACCTGGGAGGGCCAAGATGGGCCAAGTCTCAGGGACGTCCCACCCCCTGACTTTTGCATGCACTATCACTGTTATGTTTCTTTAAATTCACTCTGCTCCTTAAGGAAACTCCCTGGCAAGTGAAAACAGCAGCAAAGGTAAAAGAATGCAGAGAATTTGGCTGCTGCCTGCAGTATTAGGAAGAACAGCAATTACTCAACTCTCTCCTAGTGTCAGAGGCAGAAAGCAGCATATGAATTTGGGCAAGTTTTGGCCTGTCTTTGCTCAAGTTTCTCCTTTTGCAGTGTGTCACCCACCTACCTCATAGCCGTAATAATTAACGAAGTAAACGAGAAAATGAGTGAGAAAGAACACAGGCAGCAAGCCGACTCAGACACAGAAGAGGCATGTAAGGTCTATCTTGGATCCAGACTAGGCCACAGTTAAGACAGCTGACAGAGCGCAGGCATTCAAACGATGTCACTATCCAAGGATGACATTTTGCTGTCTCCCATGCATCCCAATAAACACAATTATGGCAGATTTCTTGGGCTTTTCCACTAAGCCCTTCAGTCTCCTGGCAAAGCATCAGGTAGACACCACTTTTCCTTCCCTGGCTCTGCAAACACAAGGTAATATTTGCTCTCTGCCCAGCACTTCTCAGTCATAAAAACACAGATCTTATGACCAAAGAAGGGCCTTAGGATATCATTTGACACAGTTCCCCTGCTTTCAGGTAGAGAACTGTTTAATTCTCTTTTCACAAATTAAGGTAAAGTGGGGTAGCTGAGAGGGTCTTAAGTCACTGCAGCATAAAGGGATGAAGGGGGATTCAGAACCCATGGCTATATTTTGTTCCCCTTTATCAAACTACTGTCATATATAAGAATTTGGTGATATTTACCTTTCCGAGCAGCCTCAAAGCTTTCTGAAACAAGTTAGTATATAAACAAACACATTCACGCTCCTTTGATTAAAATACAGAAGTTCATCTTTCATGTCATGTCATAAGTTGTGGTAACAAGTTTTCCTAAAGTTTGCCTGAAATATTAAGAACTGGGTATTTTTAAAAAGCACATAGCATTATCTATTCTTTCCCAAGCTATTTAAAAATCCTTCTACTTTGATTTCCAGAGATAAAATTGTCTAAAACCTATCTCTTTTCCTCAGACCTTCAGACTGTAAATGCCCATACTAAAACAAAACAAAACAAAACAAAAACAAAACAAAACAAAAAAAACACCTCCCACCTCCGGTGAGAAGTGAGGAGGGATTTTCAAGTTCTACCTTTGTAGATTATAAACACACATTCTGCGGGGGCTGAGCCCACACAGCTCACATGCAAGATTTCCCATAAGCTAGGGCTATGAGGTCAGGTCCAGATAAATTCTCAATGAAGTCCAGCTCAGGTGGAACATCCTCAGGCAGCTTTGCGTCATTTTGGCAGGTCTTTTGGACTCTTAAAGAGGTATCACAATTCCCCAATGTTGTGATGCCTTTTGTTTTACCACAGCTGTGAACTCTTTTTGCTTGTGGCTCTGGATAAGAAGCTAAGTAAGTTACCTCTTGTACAGGGGCTCTATAGGATCAGGTTTCATCCTGCCCTGCCAGAAATTCCTTTCTGTTTTGAATCTGAGATGTTTGTTTATGGTTTTTGTTTTGAAATGCTAAATAAGACAGGAATAGTCTCTAGTTACAGCTTGTATCTTTTTTTTTTTTTTTTAACCTCATGATAACCAAAGTAATTGGTTACTAAAGACTAAGCCAAAATTTCCACAGAATTCTCAGGAACTAGAAATGTAAAATAACATTAGCCTAAAATATAATTAACACTTAATTTTCTTTCTTAGATATTTCTGAAACAAATGTTCTCAGGATATTTCAAATTAGGGTGTTACGTTTGGATTTGACTAACACATACTAAAAGAAATTCTGAAACTATTTTTGCAGCTTTTCTTATTTTGCTTATAGGTTACATGTTTGAATAGCACCACTCTTGACAAAAGACAGAGGGCACTGCAATGACAGAAGAAAAGAGGGTTTAAACTGGGCCTGGTGGTGCATGCCTATAATAGCAACTAGAGGCTGAAGCAGGAGGATCTCAAGTTCAAGGACAGAAGCAGCCTGTGTAACTTATCAAGACTATCTCAATAAATAAATAAGTAAATGAGTGTCTAGAAAAAAATCCAATTTTTACTAAGTTTTAATATGGTTTGGTTGTCAAGAAGAAAAATTAATCACAACCAACTGATTCTAAGGATTTGATTTCCATCCAGTTCTTTCTTCCTTATTTTACGGTAACCAATATAAAGTATCCACTTCGGGAATTTTCAGCCAGTATTTACTGGGTAAAAGTGATACTCATTTCCAGGCATGAAGGAAGGAGTCACTGTTCAGAATAAACAGTATTGTAGGACCATACCTACTGTAGGAACTAAAGAAAAGAGAATGTTGGATATTTTGACTCTAGGTGTTCTTCCTTTCTAGCCTTCTGCTGTAGCACAAAGACTCTCAAAATACCCCAGAAGGCAAATCCATGCTAAACCTGCAGTACCCTTGCATGTGAAAGGACAGAATGCCTAGCATAGAGAAAAGCAATCCAGATGTACTCTGGCCTTCACTTCCACAAAATCACATGCCAACAAGCGTAAGACATCACCTAAAAAAAAAAAAAAAAAAAAAAAAAAAAAAAAAAAAAAAAAAAAAAAAAAAAAAAAAAAAAAAAAAAAAAAAAAAAAAAAAAAAAAAAAAAAAAAAAAAAAAAAAAAAAAAAAAAAAAAAAAAAAAAAAAGAAAGAAAAGAAAGAAAGAAAAAAGAAAAAACCCTGATTTTCAGATGGCTCTTTGAAAGTAAAGACTCAAACCAGGACACTAAGCAAATGTTCACATTCTGCAGAAACTCCAGAGGGGCTGGGAATTAAAGCTGCACTAGATCAAACTGAGGAACTCCTTGTTCTCAATACTGAGAAGCCCTTTTCTTTGAGACAAACATCTGAGACCAAAATTTCCCTTCTGAGCCTCCTGTTGAAGAGACTTATGTGTGGAGGAGGTGTGACTGTCCATAAACTAGACTTCTAAATTTATATACAAAGAAAGAGAAAGAAAAAAATGAGAAAGGATGAAAATTAGAATATTAGTTATTTCAGAAAAATCTATTTGGTACCAAGAATAGTACGAGCAACTAAATATATAATCTTCCACATACATCTATATAACCATATGTAATATATATTCATTAACTTTAACCTTCACTACAATATTACTTGATAGAAAGCTACTGATACTTCATTTTCATAGATAAGAAAACTGAAGCCCAGAAAAAGTAAGCAAGCTTGGTGTCATGGTTAAAAAAATAACAGAGCTGACATGTGAATGCAGGTTTCTCTAGTCTCAAGGTGTATTTTCTTTTTCCTAAAACATCCTGAACAAGAGAAATGGAAAAAAGGAGGAAAGGGAGGAGAACTCCAGGTCCTGCTTGTTGCTGCATCCAACAGTAATCTTTCCTGGTACTCAGTGGCCAGGTTAGGGCCCCTCTTAATGGCTCTTCACATGTTCAGCCGTTCCTGATCTCAGCATTTGCTGTTTTAGAAGGCAATGGATTATCTCCATTTTCCCTATCAACCATTAGACCACAGCCTAAACAGGACCTCTATTTATTTGGGCCAAAAATTAATTATTAAAATAACAAGTGATTTACATATACACATACAGGTGTTTTGCTGCTTAAAGTGTGCTCCTTGGACCAAGAAAACTGGCATCAGCTGGGAGTCTGTCAGACAAGTAGAATCCCAGGCTCCACCTCAGAACCTTTTTGTTCTTTTGTTTGTTTTGGTGCTGGGGAATCAGGGCCTTGCACATGCTAAACATGCACTCTGCCCCTAAGCTATACCCCATCCCTAGCCCAAGAACCCACATTTTTAATAAGATTTAATAAGATTCCGAAGTGATTATGTGCACATTAAAATTTCAGAAGCACAATTTTACAAAAGTAGTATAACTACTTGATAGGCAGAGACTAGATCCACAGCAGATGCTCATTTAAACATTTGTGGGCAGAAGGACTTCTAGCTCAACAGGGAAACAAGGTGAGCCAGAAAGAGAAAGAATGGTGGAACTAGGAAGGAAAGGACTTGTTAAACCTCTGGTTTTGCCTTGTTTGTAAGAAGTGCAGCAGCAAGTGGGCCTGGGGCCCTGATGGCATGGCATTGTGGCAGTACATGCTTAGCTCAAGGCAGGCCAGGTCCTGTGGTGACCCCTAGTATGAACCCTCCAAGAGCTAACAGCAAAATCTTCCAGAATATAATGTGAAAGAAATATGCATTACTGATTACTAAGTTTAGGTCCCCCCCCCAAAGGAAATATTAGCTCACAGGTAAATGGTTAAATTTCCAAATCCTATGAGGTAACACAAAAAATTTTGGATCCATAATTTTACCCAGAATACACTATGTTGTAGTAACTACTTAGATAAGATAAATAGGCATTATGAGGAGAGGTAACAATGAGCTTCAGAGACCTTAAGTTTAATTCAATGCAGTTGTAGGGTATGGGAATGGTAGGAGTGGCCAGCACCTGAACTCAGAAACAATTCACTGCTCTCTTGCGTAAGAGCCCAGACTCCTTAACTACTGACAATCAAGACTCAGGAAGGGGAGATTAAGTGGAACAGGAGATTGAGCCCAGGTTAAGCTATTTTATATATACTGGTTAGTTACCTTGCTGGTGGTAACTGGTTTCCCCTCCCTAGTGCATCCTAGGAATTCACTGAATTCACTGACCCTACTGTAAGGAGGAAAACACAGACATGCAGAAGCAGACTATAGACTCTGCCCCAGAAACCAAGTCCCCAACCATTGCACTCCTGCCCAAGTGTAGTTATTTCACATGAGGAACTAACCAGGGTTGAAGGAGTGAGGGGAAAAAAAAAACCTGAAACCTGTTCAATTTGCAACTAAAAAAAGGAAATAGGATTAAAAAAAGTTTTTTTTTCCACTTGGGCACAAAATGAACACTTACAGCTCAGTGTTTACCTTGAGGGCATTCTTAAGAGTAGGTACATCTCTGTCCATAAGATTGAGTAATTCTTGTCCAAGCACAGAGGTTTTTGGTGATGTGGCCAGGCTAACTGGCCAAGGCAGGCAGCAGAGGGGTGAGAGTGAGGAGACAGCTCACTGCCCACACTCACATGCCTACTGGAACAAGCTAGAACAAAGAGGAAACCACTCTCAAAAGGAAACTTGCCACTGTGAATCACAGCTAGTAAAGCATTAAAGAATGCAGCCTCATTCTTAGATGCTGGGAAACACTCTTATAGGCACCATGCTCTAAACTGAAGGGAGGCTTCCCTCCCCCACCAAAAAAAGAGCTCCTACTTATACTTTTAAACCTCCTTTGAACTCAAATTTCCCTTTTTCACTTTGCCATCAGAGCCTGAGGTGATCCACCTTGGATCCTTTGTTTCTTAGGACAAACCTTACCCACATATTTCACTTGCTAATTAATCACATACAGACTTAAAAAAATCATGTCTATGTGGCTTGAACTTGTATGACTATGTTGGGTTTTTTTTTTTTTTGGTCTTGCCATCTTATTATTTATATTGACTAAAAGAGTATATAGAGCCGGGTACCATGGGGCATATCGCATATCTATAATACCAGCAACCCCAAAGGCTGACACAGAAGATCACAAGTTGGAGGCCAGAGGCAGTCCACACAACTCAGCAAGATTTTGTCAGAAAATAAAAAAAGGGGTTAGGGCTCAGTGGTAGAGCAATCTAGCATGTACAAGGCCCTAGGTTCAACCCTCCGGTATTGCAAAAGAGTATACAGAATATATAGAGTATATAGAATAGAGAATCCCTCTGAGATGTTCCCCAGGCTTCCCAGTTGCCCCTTGCCCCAGCAGAAAGCCTTACTTAGAGGATAAAAAAGTAAATAAATAAATAAATAAATAAAATAAAATAAATTCAATGAGTGAGTGATTTCTATGCAAAAGTCAGTCAGATCTTTGACAATGCAGCTTTGGAGAATTAGGCCTCTAAGAGGGCAGGCTTTCAATTCTATCATTTCTTCCTCAAATAACTAAATGAGCTTTAGTAGGGTGTCTAAAAGCTTCTGACATAAAATGTGCCATCCAGAACACAGTGTTACAGGCACCTGCTTCCCACCTTCCACTCATTTCACCACCTCACACCCCACAGTATTCACACACTAAGGCTGCACTGTCATCTCTCCTGCTGGCACCACTGCCTGCGAGATATTAAACACACCCACATTTTTTAAGGAATTTTACAATTAATGTCTGGAATGTGTTTTGTATTAATCTTCAAAGGATGTTACAGTTGTGCTAAGATGATCCAATGCTTTTTCCTTCTCCCATTTGTCATTCTTTAGTGTACCCACTTATCTTTTCAGGGTGACATGTTTTATCTAAATCCCCACTTATCTATTTAGGATATGTTTTTATCTAAATCCTCCAACTTCATAATGCTTGTCCCCTCTGTCCCCAAGCTGTTCATCCAGACCATTGCATTTTATCCAAACCATGAAATACCTAGAAACCTGCACCAAATCACCTATAATACCTCCTACAAATGGAGGTAATGCCCAGTTTTAGGACTGTTCACTTTTCTTCACAAATTAACCTGACTACTCACAACTGCACCACAAACATATTGCTTGATTTTCCTAGCCACCGTTAACCATGTGTTAATGGCAGCAGGTATCTCCAGACTTTCTATTTTTCCCTTTCTGCTATACTGTGTGCAAATCATTAATTTGTCCTTTGCCAAGTGTTATATGTGAAAAGACTCTTTAATAACTGAAGATTCTATAAGCCTGACAGTCAAAGCGCAGGTCACTAAGTACTGTCATTTGTATATATGCAATGAATAGTTGGTCACTCTATGTTTTGTCAATATTTACTTCTGGGAGGAACTAATGACTTCCTTGTTTACTTGGATTAGTTTCTCTTCCCATACACTGTTAATATAATTTTATATGCTCTCTGCTTGCTTTTCTCCCTGGCATCAAAAAGTTCACCCAACCTAAAGACTTTTGAGATAGAAAATCAATCCCATTACTTAAAAACAAAATCTAAAGCCCCGGCTTTTTAGTTTTTTCTAACTCCAGTATAACTGCCCCTCCTAACCTTTATTAGTTATTATTTTTGTTAGGTGCTGAGTGGGGTCCGACTTAGAGCTACCCTCATAGGATTTTTCAATGGTTGATTGCTTCAGGATTGGATTGCCATGTCCTTCTCCTATTCTTGCAGTGCTAGGGACTGAACCTGGGTCCTCTGAGTAGACAGCAGCACTCTTACCAATTGAGCTAAACCCCAGCCATCTTTATTTAATTTATAAAAAGTAAAATTCATAGACTTTTTAACTCCAGGTCCTACTATAGACCAATGACAACAGCTCCCATGTGACTTGTGCACAACCAAATGTTCTAGTGCATTGTCTGGTCTCATCTCAGACCTACACACTTTTTTCTAAGCAGCTATCATCTCCACTGGTTTTAAAGAAACCCTAACCTCATGGTAACAGTTTCAGAAAATGAAATCCTGTTTTTTACTATAAGTGCCCACCACACATCCTTAGTTCTCCTCACTGTCCCATGAAAACTGGGTGGAAGGTACAGCTAAAATAGCTTGGGGCAGGGCAGGGAATAAAAGGATTGTGTTCTCATAGAGACAGTTTTCAAATGGTAGTGGTTTTGAAAAACATGGAAAAATCTCATAAAGACTGAAGCCACTGAGTAAATACTCACAGGAGTTTGATGGTATGTTAGTACTTTTACATGCAGTTACAATCACCTGGATCTACGGTGACAAAATCCTGAGAGCAAAGCAACTCAGTAGTGCCTCCTTGGTTCCTAATCACTCTGTCCTCACAAACTGTCAAATTCATGCCATCATTTGCTCTTTGATTGCCTAGAGACGAAAGGCTGTCATGCTTTTTTCACCTTGTCCCACCCCTTACAGATGAATAATGTCCTAATCCACACAGAAAAAATATAGCTCTCACTGCCTTACTTCAAAATACAATTCTCACTAGCCAAACCAAACATTCTTTCTACACTCTCTCACTTCACTAGTCTTTCTAAGCTTTGATCCCCCAAAGAGGTGTCCCACTCAGACTTCTTCCTCAGGGGTCGGAAACCCAACTTGTTTCTTTGGCTTCAAGGTGATTACCTAGAGGCAGGCAGCCTGGCCAAGACAAGTGTCCAGTTAAGACTCTGCAAAGGGCAACAGGAAGATTCACCAGATGAAGGGAAACAGGAAAGGGAATTGTGCCCTCCAAGGGAGCAGAAGGTAGTTTTTAACAGTAAGCAAACAGAGAAAACTTAAGGTGCCTGGCTCCACTCTCAATTTTTCAAATTCTCAAGGAAGAATTATTATTAAGTCAGGATTTATCTAATAACAATCTATGTTGAGAAGGAAATCCAGTGTACAGTTCATATGATTCACAGGACAGAAACCATCACATTACCTAGTCATCCAGAAATTTATTTTCTTCAGTGCTCTTTCTATGGATAAGGTAGGGCCCACTAAAGATCAGTATACCTTAAAAACCTGAAGCACTGAGCCACAACTACATTTCAGCACATGACTTATCTAACTCATTTTGTGAATTGCAATTAAAAACATGATTTTTCCCCCTATGAAGCCAGCATGGAAGTAACAAAAATAACTGCAAGGTGGCAAACAGAGAAATATACTTTGTATTTTAAATCGGGATCTGAAACCTGGTAGGTGAGTCATGATATTTCTATACCATACAAAATGTTTTCTCAGTGCAGCCAACTAACTTTTCAAAAGACTTCATTAACAGATACAGCCAGTAGGGGTCATTTTAGTGCAAAAATTGTAGCACACGAGATTTTAACATGAATTAGATTTATCAACTTCTATTCTATTCATGTTAGTTATGATAATCACACACGTGAATTTCTGAATTAAAATGGAAATTGAGGAAAACACTGGTCATTGAGAAATTTCAGGCAAAGTAACAGAAAAATAAAACAAAAAAAGTACCTTCTAAATAGTAACATGTAAAGATTCCTCTAATTTTAAAAGGAACAAAAGTTAGTCATTTACCCTATGCTTTCCATAAATCTCATAATGACATGAAAATATCTGAAATTGTAGACACATAATTGAAAATATTTCCAAATCCAATCATCATGTCAGGAAACACTGCTTTTCTCCTTTTGGTTTCATAGATGTAGAATGCAACCTGACTTGCTGCTTTTAGAATTCTTAAAAAGTGCCCTGAGCACACAATGTTTGCAGCTGAAAAGAGGCTGCTAAATGAAAAGTATTTCAGTGCTTCTAGAGAACACTAATTGAAATACAATCATGTCAAGAAACACAACCAAGCATTTTCAAAGCTAACACCAAGTGCACGGGTGTTACCAGAAGAAAGGAAGCCATGAGGGATCGCATCATTTCAGAGGAATGAAAGGCTCACCAACAAACTGCCAAAATAACTTCATACTGTTGTGACATGGGATGTTGCTGCCAAAACATTTGATTACTGTAAATGTTCCCTGAGCATTTCCTTCACCAGAAACATATGAAGAAGAAAGAGACAAGGTTAGAATCTTTAGTCTCCGAAACTCCTTCTCAGAGCCCAGCACTTTCTTCTACTGCATTTAACCTTGTTTAATGTTGCTGGTTCTTTGCAGATTTATGGGAGGCTGGATCAAGTTATGAGCTCCAAGTGGCAGAGTTCAAAGGATTTTTTAGTGTAAGTTATTCAGAACTCTCCAAGTCAAACACGTAAAACTGTATCAGTCAGTCTGATGACCACGCTTCCTGATCTGAGAAACAAACCCTGTTATACAATGGGACTTCATATCAGCTGAGAGGCCTCTGTTTCAGGCAAATGAGGTCTTCTAAATGTCCTAAGGGTGCAGCCAAGCAGGGACCCTCCCTCTGCGGAGAGTTTCCTTCACTCATTACTGCCCACTAGCTACCAAACCAGAAACGCCTCGCCAATTTTCCAGAACTGCTCAAACCCTAAAGACTACAGGTAAAAATAAATATATGCGTGTATTTAAAGAGTATCATGGTACGGAAGCCTTTTAATAGATCCATTTTACACTTTAGGTTGCCACCTCCTTTTCTGTATCCCAGCACAATAATCACACACAGGCACACATAAGGATGCTTCAGAATAATCCGCTCTTGGTCTCCTAGGTGCTGGCTGTGAGCAGAAAGGGCAGAAGACATCGGGTCCCTCCTTGCCACTCCCCATGAAATAAGGCTGGTGCGCTCTGCTCACTCACTAGGATGCCCTGTGTCAGCCCGATCAGTGATCTCACTTTTATCTGCGCCCACCTAGTCCTGCCCATCAAACAAATAAAAAACCCACTGCCTCTCTTTAGACTCCAAACCAGATCAAGCACCCCGAGGCAAAGGCGGACGGGCCAGGATGAAGGCCGACACACGCATCAACAGTGATTCCCCAAGGGGGAAGGCTCTACTCCCAAACCTCTTTCTCCTCCCACTCCCGTCGTTCTCGAGACCGCGGTGCACAAGGTGGAGACGACAGCAGTACAATCACCGCTGTCAAACAAACAAAAAGAAGGGACCGGCAAACAGTATTGGAAACACGCGGATACCGGATCCTTTTGGCAGCTGCTAATAGTCAGCAACAACTTTTCAATCCCAGGTGCAACCCCCCCCCCCCAAACACGCCCTTTCGAGAGAGCCTTTGACCGTTTTCAATAGGCAAATAAATGAGTAACCAGCGTATGTAACTTCGCCTGGCCTGACATATTCTGGAGCTGAAATTGATTTATTATGCGAGGGCGGAGAAAAGAGGTGAAGGAAGAGCGCGAGGAAAAAATAATAAAAGAGTCTCATAGGGAAGGTGAGCCAGAAAACGTCTCCTCCTCCAACAGAAAAGGGCTTTCGGGACCATGCGCAGCCCTCGGGGCCACACTGCGCTATGCGGGGAGGACGGGGAGGGCGAGGAGGGCGGCAGGGGCGGCCTCCCCGAGGGACTCGCGGGCGGCAGCCTCTGCAGTGCCTCCCGCGTGCGGCACTGCTACCTCGAACAGAGAGGGAGCCCACCCAGCGTAAGCCCAACAGCCACATGTGTGCGTGTCTGTGGGGGGCCGGGGGCTAGTGCCCCACTCGCCCGCTCTCCCCCACGACACAGAGGTCGGAGAGCGCAGGGAGCGGGGACCCAGGGTCGCAGAGGCAACCTCCCGGGGGCGGCGGCCGCTCCTCCGCCCGCGGAGCCCTCTCTCCTCGGAAAAGTCTCGGCCAAACTTTGTTTGGCTCAGCCAGCGCCAAAGGGGCGGCGCGGGCCAGGTGGGAGGGGGCCCGCGGCGGGCGGCCGTACCTTCGCAGACGCCCACTTCGTACTCGGTGATGGAGTCGCCATTGAGCGGGGGGCGGATGACACAGCGCAGCCCCCGGTCGCAGGCTCCGTGGAGCCCGTAGGCGCCGCCGCAGCTCTCGTTCCTCTGGCGGGCGCACATGTAGCAGCAGCCGCAGACGCCCTGCACGATGCTCCCCGGGCAGCTCCTGGGCTCCTCGCACTTGGACTCGTCGCAGGGCAGGCAGACCAGCGCCCGGGTGCCGGAGCGCGCCAGCAGCAGCAGCAGCCCCAGCAGCGAGACCAGGAGGTGCCCGCAGCCGGCCAGCCCCCTGCCCCCCGCCACCAAGTACATCCTCCTGCGCGGCCGCCGCCGCCTCCTCCTCGCAGCCGGGCCGGGAGCCGGGCGGGCGCCCTCCCTACGCGGGGCACCCGCAGCCCGCGGTCCTCGCCGCCCCCTCCGGGGCCCCCGGGGCGCGCCTCCCCTCGCGGGGCGAGGCCCCCGCCCCTCTCGCGGGCCGCGCCGACCCCGAGCCCACTAGCGTTGGCGCCAGCGGCAGCAGCGGCTTCCCCTCCTCCTCCTCCTCCCGGGAGGGAGGGGGGAAAAAGAAAAAAAAAGTTTCCTCCCGGCAGCTCCGATTCAACCCAAACTTCTAGCGGCGGCGGCGGCTGCGCTCCGCTCGAGCCCGGGCTCGCGGCGCCCCCTTCTCCTGCGGGTCGTCGACCCCGCGGCGGCGGCGGCGGCGCAGCCTGCAGGCGGCTCCCCGCCTCCCGAGCCGCCGAGTGGGCGCGGTGGCGCAGCACAAGGTCCGCGGCGTCCGCTCTGCGCGGCCGGCTCGCCTCACTCCTGCGCGGCTCCTCCGGGCGCTTGTTTATGGCTCGAGCCTCCGCCGCTCAGGCTGCGCCCTCCCCCTCCTACCTCATCCCCCGCAGGCCTCGCCCCCCCGCGCCGCGCGCCGCTCATTGGCTGCGCCCCCACCCTCCCGGCCCGTCCGGCCCCCTCCTCCTCCCTCCGGGCGGCGGGGCCCTTCCTCCCTTGCTGCCTCCCTCCCTCCACGCCTCCTCCTCCTCTCCCGCCACCCCCCGCCCCCCTCTCCGCCTTCCTCCCGGAGCCTGGCGCACGGAGCCGGCACCGGGGCCGCACGGCCACTCCGGCCCGGTCACCGCGGGCGCGCTGCGTTTCGGCTCCAGACGCACCCAGCCAGCAGCGAGAGTCGCAGCGTCCGAGCGCCCGTCGTCGGCACCGTGGCCACCGCTGCCAGCCTGGGAGCATGGAGGGCTCGACGGCCGCACCTCCGGAGTGCAGTTTTGAGTTCGGAGAATGGCGGGGACCCTCTGAAGCTCGGGTCCGAAGCGATTGCTGCAGCGTTGCCTCCGCGCCGGCCCTGTCGAACCCCAGGAAAGGGAAGAAAAGGCGTGGAACCTCCGCAAACTGGAGTAGAATCCATCTTCCAACTCAAGCTGGGAATAGACTTTGTAAAAAGCTATTATGTAATGGAGGAGTCTCGGGAAGTCTCCAGCGAGGCCGCTGGCGAATTAATTAAGTGATTTAAATGGTCTAGGTAAATATTCTGCGGGGGGGCTGATGGAAGGACTTTTGGGGGACGACAATAGTTGGCATTGAATTTTAACTGCCCACATCCTGTATGTTTTGTCAGTCGGCTGTCTTTGCCAGGGTGCTATATTATGGGAAGGGGTGATGAGAAAGTAACAGAGGTGAACCTTTCTCTCTAGAGTAAGGCCGAATACTGGATTACTACAAGTCTTGACATGACGCTAGATCTCTTGCATCATTAATGTCATCTGACATTGTCATTTTGTTTTTCACACGCATGGGCAAAAGTGGTGGGTTTTCCTTTTTTAAAATTTATTGCGAATGTATTGATAAAGATATGTGGTAAAATATTTTTTGTGATGAACCAAATAAAAAAGCCACCAAATTTATGCAAAGTGCATAGTGTGGAGATTGTTTCTCTTCTGTCGCTTTCAGAAAAGGATCTCCCAGCGATGACTCTGATCATTGATCAGGTGAGAACCAATGACTGTTTTGATAGTGACCCACCATTCATAGAAAGATAAATAAACTTAGTGAATTAGCAAAAAGTGATCTGGGTTCCTATGAAAAGTCAGAGCCTGTGGCGGATGTGAGGTGGGCTTGGTTGTCCACTCTCTGACCCAAGTGGTCTTGCCGCAGAAAGGTCATAGCCAAGTGGAACCTGAAAATCGTCACAAATGAACCAAGAGTTAATAGCAGCAGTGTAAAGAGAAAGGAAACAAAGATACCTTTGAAATCTGTGGAACAAATTTTTACTTACTATGAATATTTTGGTTTAACCATGCTGTCTATTCCTCAACCAAAAAGCCAAAGTTACCAGTGGGATATTCCCGTGGCTGGCATCAGAAAACTATAAATATTTATCCAATCATATTTCTTTGTCCTGAAGAGAGGAAGACTCATTATTTATCAGAGTTAAGAGAGCATTAGAAAGTGTTCAATATTGAAAAGGGAATGAGCACCTCATTCTTTAAGGTGATTTAAAGCACTGTTGGAAGGACTAGCTTCCAGAGATGTGGAGACAATTCCTCCAACAGTTTAGGTCAAATTAGATGATCTCCAAAGGCCCTCACACACTATAGTAAATACTAAATGATAAAATCATTGAAAACATGCTAGGTTTTCTATTAGCAAAACTAAATAAAACCCACAGTTCTTAAATACAGTTGTTTCTTATAACCCAACAAGGAACCACTACTTCACGGTGGGATTTGCCAACAAACCTTCATCATTGCACTGTATTAAAAAGTCCCTTCCACTCTTGCAGAGTAGGTTACCTGTATTTCTGTTCAAGTGCAAGTGTAGAGACAATTACTAAATGTAGCAGATAACATTGTAAAATTCAGGAAGAGCCAAGGTCAGGTGCTGGAAAAAAGGCAGAGGTGTAAAGGCCACTGTAGTTTGAAAAAAAGGATAATAATAATCCTTGTCAAAACACCGTTTTTGTTTGTGTTTCCAGTTTTTAAAGTCAGTATATAAAAGACTGGAGAATGCTGCAGAGTTGAACACAGGCAAGGGACAATATAAAGGCCACCATCCATTGTTTCTAGGGCTTCAGAAGTAGAAGCACCTGGAAGGTAAGTAAACACAAGGTGAGATAGACTAGTCAGTCTATCTCACAGGAATTCAAATCAGGTTTAAGAAGAACTAGAAAGATTCTTCAAGCCCCAAGGAGTCTCACACATGTAATCCCAGTGACTGGGAGGCAGAGGCAGCCTACATAATTTAGGAAGACCCTGAGTCAAAATTAAAGGGGGCGGGAAGCTGGGGCTATAGCTCAGTGGTAGACTTAAAAAGTATGTGTGAGGTCAAGGGTTCAACCCCCAAGTACCAGAAAGAAAAAACAAAAAACAAATTAAAAAAACCACATTCTTCAGACTCAGGTGGATGTATCAGCTCAAAAGAATCAAGTTACATGTGGTTTCTTTGCCACAAAATTAATAGTCATAGAAGCTGACAGGATTTCCTGAACCCAGCAGAAGTGGCAAGTGAGAGAACTTCAAGGGCCTGACAACTAATCTGAAATCCCTATGTGAGCTAGGACCTCAGCTAAACTGTTTCTTTTCTGGAATTCAGAAGATACTGAAGGTGGCCAGGAGCGGAGACAATGACTTTGAGGCTCAAACACTCAAGAGATTCCCCTCTTCAGACACCATACTAAGAATACAGAAACAGGTTGGGTAAACCCAACACGATGACAATTGAGTGTCAAGTAAGAAAGTGGACTGGGAGAGATTACATAGGCCCTGAAGGATATGTACAAATGTAAGAATAAGAGTATATGTGGAACAGGGTTTAATGCCTCTTTCTCTGGGAAGCCTTGAGTTTATTATTCCCTTATCTGTTCTACAGCAAGTACCTCTGCTTATGGTATTTATGATGTCATATTATAAATAATTCTTTAAGTAGTTATGGACCTAATTATATTGTCAGCTCATTGAGGGGAGCAGGATTTATATGGATGCATGCATGCATGAATGAATTGAAAGAGGAAGAGAGGGAAGGGTTGCAGATAAAAGGATATTTGAATTATTTTGTTAGAGCTTTCTCTCTTGGGCTTAGTAAATACCTCTAAAATAAACACTGGAGAGGATGGATGGGGCAGGAAAGAGTCTTCCAAACTAGGGTTAAAACACAGGCCCTGAGAGGGTATTAGAATGTACAGTGTCCTGATGGAGGTCTGGAGGAAGACACAGTCTGCCCTCTATTGGCCACTGGGCAGGTTGGATGGGAGGGCTGTTGAATTGTTGAAGTCTGAATATCAAAGCTCCTGGTTGGGGGCCTAGCAGAAAGCAGCAATGAGAGTATACTAGATAGAATGTTAGTATTGGAGCCTTCCTCCATGATACAGCGTTTAGCCCAGGCTCTCTGTTGGAGTCACAATCTCTGGAATGTGCATGCTGTTGTGTTTTCCTGAAATGAAAAGAAAAATGTAAAAGTTGCCTTTTGAGTCAGATACATGTATTATCATAGAGTTGCATAAGAGAAAAAGGTCTTATTGTGTTATTGAAACGTTGCATACATATTAGAAGAAACCCAGACAGCAGTTCTGGCCTCTTTTACCCTCTTTCCCTTCTCTCTCTGGTCCCTACAGCTGAGATCACCTGTATATGAGTTCTCACCTAATCTTGGCTCAGGCTACTTCATTGACACAGGCAGACCCCTAGATTGGGCACTTAGTCATCTGTCTTGGGCCCTGGATCTAGTGCTTGGGCTATGTTATCACCACCTAGTACCTGGTATTTACTAAGGGAGTTCTTGTCTTATCTACTCTGCCAGTGTACATCCCCTGTTCTGGAGACACTAGGAGGATAGCAGGGCTCGGGCACAGAACACAACTTTTCTTTCAAGTTCAACATAGAACAAACATTCTCTCCCTCCCCCCATTTTCCTTCAGGTTTAAACAAGATGTTTGTCCATTCTGAATCTGTTTTCTCCTCTGTTAAGTGGAAACAGGTAACTTACAGAGTATTTTATGGATAAAATGCTTTTTCTCCTATTCTATTATTTTAGAGTCCTTCAAATCGAGTGTCTCCTCATGTTTTATGTTTGAGCAGGAATCCCTTTTGTCTGACATTTCAGCATCCATTGCTATGTAATATCTGCCTGACAAAATATTTGTGGGGTTTTATTCCTTCTTAGGCTCTTCTGTTGGCCCTGCTTTGGCAGTCCACATCTAGTCTTGGGGTTTTAGCCTTTGTGATATTTTCTTGATCTTGTTCCTGTCTCAGACTTATTTTAAAAGGGCAATAATTAACAATGATGATAATAATAAGCAATAGCTCACATTTGTAAAAGTCAACATGCTAAGTAATTCATATGGGTTATTTGAATTAACCTATAGAATATAAATCCAAAGACTTATATTATCTCCGATGCCTTATGTTGTTTTCATTTTACAGTTGAGGAATCTGAAGTGTGGAAGGCTGTGCACATGGACATCAGGTTTGGAAGCCAATCCTGTTCTGCTATAAGAGCCTGTGTATTTAACTGCTTTCTGCAGTAAATTGGGTCTTGGTGAGTTGCTTTCTTTTCAGTCTTATTGGTTTCTTTTGTGGATCTAATTTAAAATTGCTGACATCTATGACAATATCTTGCCTTCTTTGCTAATTTCCATATAAAAAGTTAAAGTAGTCATTAGTGTTTTCTTAAAATTGAAATAAGTCTATTCTTTTTCTAATTATTGAATAACAAATATTTATATAGTGTTTACTGTGTGTATATTTACTAGTTACCTTAGTACATTATCCCATTTAATCCTGCTTATAATCTGGTAATGTAGGTACTACAATAACCTTCATTTTATGAGGGGACCCTGAGATGCAAGAAAATTAAGTAGCACATCCATTGTCACAACTATTGAAAAGGAAAGATTGAAATTCAAACTCAGGCAATTTCTAAAAGTACCATACATGCTCATTGGGGGAAAAATGAAGAACTACAACTGGGGGGGAGAAATAAAGATAGAAAAGGAACATCATTCATAATCCCACCAATCCCACGATTGAGATAATCATTGATAACATTTGTAATACATCTGTGGAGACTAATTTTCTCCTGTAAAGTGTAAAATATAAAACAAGACATATATCCTAGTTCATAATTGTTTTTTCATTTATACAAGGCATAGTGATCTTTTGACTCACCAAGTTCAACCTTTTTACCATTGAATATTATTCCATTGAATGGATGTATCGTAGCATATTTAGCTGATGCTGTATAAACATACCTTTAGGATTTTGTTTGTTTTACATTTTCACTATCATAAACAAAGAAAATGAATGTGTTTCTTCAAATATTTGTACAATTATTTTCTTGGGTAAATTCCTAAAGGGGAATTATTTGTGAGTCAAAAGTTATATCTGTTTTGACATGCATTGCTAGATTACTCTCCAGAAAATTTTACCCTTACACTTTCCCTCAAATACTTGGGTAAAGTTCACATCTTCCTAGTGTGGATGCCCTTCACATTAAAAACCTTTTTCTGTTGCTTTAAAAGCACCTTACATTGTAAAGATTTTTAATTTTTTTAACCTTTAGAAATTGTTTTCACATTCATTATTTCACTAAATTCTTAAAAATGTTCACTAGGAGATGTTTTGTTATTGTTTGGTTTTTGTTTTTGTCTTTTTGGTTTTTGTACTGAGGACTTTGAGCCCAGAGCCCCATTCATGCCAGGTAAGTGCTCTACCACTGAGCAGCAGCCCCAGCCCCCTTTCTATTTTTTTATTTCGGAGGTAGATCTCACTAAGTTATGCAGGCTGCCTCTGGCATAGAACTCACAGTCCTCCTGCCTCAGCCTCCAGAGTTGCTGCAATTACAGTCATACACCACCATACCCGGCTCTTTAGGATGTTTTATCTATGGGTCATTGAAAGTTTCAACTTTACCAGTTACCAAATCACGTAACCTGGCAAATTGTATATTATAGTTTTTAAGGGAGAGTTCTATGTACTCAATTAAAAATTTCTCCTAAGAAGGAATGCTTTTGTAGAACTGAAAATGAAATAGGATAAATTATTGTGACCTACCCCCCCAAAAAATAAGTGAGGCAATTTGAGGTGATTTGCACTTACAGCCATTCTTCTGGGTATGTAGAGAAAGTAAATGTAGGAACTGGGCATTTGGATCAGTCCTGTAATCACAGCACTTAGGAGGCTGAGGCAGAAGTACTGTGAGTTCAAGACCAGCCTGGGCTACATAGAGAGTACAAGGTCAGCCTATACATAGGCAAGACACTGTATCAAAGAAAAAAAAAAAGAAAAAAAAAATTTAAGAAAATTAAGAGAGGAACCAGCTACATGTTACAATGAGGAGGATTTTCAACTTACTGCAGTGCTGCTACCTCTCTGTCTTCCGTACCCATCTCCTTTTCCACTGTACGGTTTCAATAACCTGAAGATTCATAGATCCAAATTGCAGCTATTCTTCCTCAAATTTATATGATATCTATGTTAAGAAATACAATCAAAATTATTCCAAAAATGATCTCATTGCTTGAAAATTCTTATAATGTTTGTTTGGAAAGCCTCAGTGTTTGCCATATCTGACCCAATGTATTATATAACCCAAGCAGATTATCTTCTTCATACACCAGACGTGACTCTTCTTACACTCTCTGTCAGGTTCATCCTGAAAGGAAGATTTGTTACTGTTGGAGTATTGAAAAGAACTGAAATATGTCCCTGAGAAAATATCAAAAGAAGAGTTGAAAAAAAAAAGTAGGCATTGGTAGTGTTCATGGAACAAGCATATAACTGTTTCAAGTGACTGCTGACAAGAAGACATCACTTACATGAACATAAATTTTAGTGTGATAATTTTTTAGAATACTGATATTTTTGTATTCTTATCTTCAATATCAGCCTGCAGCCATAGCACTGTGGCTTCTGATTCCATCAGATCTTAGAAGCTAAGCAGGGTCGGGCCTGGTTAGTACTTGGATGGGAGACTGCCTGGGAACACCAGGTGCTGTAGGCTTGGGAGAAGGACCTGGCAACCCCTTCCCAAAAATCAATCTGCCATTGAAAACCCTATGAATAGCAGAGAAGCACTGGCAATAGAGTTTCCCCTGTTGTATATAGGGTCACTATGAGTCGGACTCAATGGCACCTAACAATAACAACAATCTTCTGTATCATGCAAGTACTTTGGCACTTAAATGAGAATTCATTATCTATTTTCTGGTGAGAAATGGTAGTGCTCACCAATATCTCTGTTCTTTCTCTTCATTCTGGACACACAACTAGACAGTATTTACTAACTTTCTTGCAGTTAGCTGGAGCCATGAAATGTCAATGGTAGTGACACAGGATCTTTTATATGCCTGATAATCAAAAACCTCTCTACCATTCTGCATATTATTTGATTCACTTTCTGCTTGCTGGATTCAGGGCTTTCTATAGAGGACTCTGAAGCACTAAAAGGTTCTAAATCCACTAGCTGGATGGATCTAGAGTCCTCGAATGATCACATAAAGTGGCCCTCCCACATACATATACACATTTGCTCACAATACCTCATTGAATCTCAATGGATTGTAATTTGTGTGTGAGAAATAAATCTTTATTATGATAAGTCACTGAGATTTGGGGCCTTGTTTGTTAGAGTAGTCAGCCTATCCTAACATAACTTTTAGCTTCAACAGATATAGCACTAGTTTATTCAGGCCCTCTCTTTTGTCATATGTTCTTAGACAAAATGCAGTTTGGGCATGCACATTTTGCATTTGTTTGTTGGCTGTGTAATGAATGTATAATGTTTAGGTTACCAATGTTGATGTTAGGTGCCGCTGAGTCGTGTCCAACTCATAGAGGCCCTCATAGGGTTTTCAATGGCTGATTATTTCAGGATTGCCTTGGGAGTGGATAGCCAAGTCCTTCTCCCATTTTTGCAGTGCTGGGAATAGAACCTGGGACCTCAGAGACTGTAGAGCAGCACTCTACCAACTGAGCTAAATCCCAGCCCCAGGTCATCAATGCTTGCATTTAAAATATTTTCAATATTATAATATTCCAAGAAGAATTTAGCAGTTTATTGTTACTGATTAGTGGAAATTAAAATAAGTAATACCAAAGCTTTCTACTTAAGTGGGAGAATGGTCATCTATATTATGCTACACAGCAAGTTTTATTTATTTCACTTCTACACTCTCAGAATATCTCTATCCATGATTTCATTGCAGGTAACTATGATCCTATGTACTTAAAGGAGAATGAAGCCCTTCAAACCCCTATTTTTCTCTTTTTTTTCCCCAAGTCCTTCAGAGTCTATTACTTCCTCTCTAAGCCTCTTCTGTCATACTGCCATGTGATTTCCCTTTGACACCTTCCCCACTAATACTGCTTCTCATTGCATCAAGATCCACAGGTTGATTGTGAACTATAAATCAGCACCTCCTTCTAGTTATCATCTGAACTTACAGAATATTTTAATATTCTGATGTTGGGTTCTAAGGTCATCATGCTTTTATTCTTTACCATTAATTATCTTTGATAGGTTAATGTGTCATGATTTTGTAGTCTTTATTATACTTCACCAGCTTTTTCAAGCTCAAACTAAATTTCATACGACAGATCAAGATTAACCAAAGACTACTTGCCAATGTGGGCTCAGTTGGTAGAGTGCCACTCTGCATTCTCTGAGGCCCTGGGTTTGATCCCCAGCACCACAAAAATGGGAGAAGGATGGGGTAGCCCACTCCCAAATAAACAATCCTGAAATAATCAGCCATTGAAAACCCTATGAGTGTTTCTATGAGTCAGTCGGACATGACTCAACAGCACCTAACAACAACAACAGTTACCAATGTACTATGATTGTTTGAATAACTACTGACCTAGGATTGGCAAGAAAAAAAAATGAAGACTGAGCTCATAAGCATAAAATCATACAGGAAGAAAATATGGGAAATAGATCACTAGAGTGTTTCCATAATCAGCTGATTATTGCCAAAGATCATGTCATGTTTCCCATTTAGACTTTGCCAAGAAGAACTAACCAGCAATACCAATCCAGGTGTTTGAAGAAGACTGACTATTCATTTTCCCTTAGCAAATAATCAGTTAAATCAGGAATGTCCTCAATGAGTAGGCACTGTACCATAAAATTCTGTAATGGAAATAACATGATCTTTGGCATCAGACTGACCTTGAATCACATTCTGACCGTGTATATCACTATCTCTGTGAGTTTGAATAAATTATTTAATCTGAATTTTATTCTTATTATCAGTCACTTTGGCAGTTAGTATCTACAGAATTCTGAACATAAAATAAATGTTCAATAGGTCTTCTTTTATGATGCTCCCTCCCCCTTATTGACACTGTCTCACTATGTTGCCGAGGTTGGAACTCCTAGGCTCAAATGATCCTCCTGCCTTATCCTCTCAAGGAGCTGGGACTATAAACATATGCCCCATGACTGACTTATGATGGCCTTTTTCAAAAAATTTTAGGAAACTTTATTAATAGAGTCATTTTTACTGAATAGTTGCCACTTTAAAAGTTTGAGAGCTGGGATTTAGTCTGTGGTTCTAGAATTTAGGAATTCTTCAAGCCTGTGAGCTTGATTGCCACTGAGCCTGGCTATCAAACCCACAAACTTCACCTTATAGTCACTCTGCTCCCTAGCAGCCTCTGCTTCCCCTAATAATGGTACTTTTCCTGTCCCTCTCCCCATTTGGGGTGTGTGATTTCCTAGTACACAGGATGGAAACTTTGAAGCTAGGATGTTGAATCTTACTTTCCTAATCACTGCTTTGATTGCAAAAGTAAATGTTACTTTGCTTGTGCTTGAAGGACCATCTGTCTCTCATGGGCAACTGGTAAATCAATAGTTTATAGAAATTTATCAGATTAAGTCTACATGAGAAAAATGAAAGCTTCACAAAAATTTTTCCCCCACAAATACAAAGATAGCTAATTGGATCTTGAAGGAAAAATAAGACACTTAACCAGGTCTATGGAGTAGAGGTGGGAGGTGGAAAGATCCCAAGCAAAGAAAGCTGTGAATTGCCCAGGATGGGTTTGGTATATAGTAGATACTCAGTAAATGTTGTTGAAGGAAGGAAGAGAATAGGCACTTTTGGAATGAAAGAAAAAATTAATTTTGAGGCAACTGTATGTTCAGTGGGGAATGCTAGGAGATGAGGCCAGTAAAATTGGGCTGGATGGTGAAGTCCCCAAATCTGTACTAAAGAGTTTAGCCTTTATGCTCTGTGAGAATCTTTGGCACTTTTAAAGACAAGTAACCTCATCATATTCCTATTTTATAATGAGACTGCATTGCATCGATTCTAAGGCACATTTAAAATATTTTAATATTTCTGAAAGTAACATAATTGATGGCATATCATCATTTCATTGACAGTTGTCTATTTTCTTTCTCAGTGGTATATAAAGTAATGTTGCTGCTTACAAATGATGGCATCTTATACTTAGTGAAAAACTGAAATTATGGCAGAGAGTAACAAAGGGACAATGAAGGAAAGCCATTGGGAGGCCTACCAAACAGCATAACTGAGACATTGAGCAGTGGTGCAAAACCTGCAAATGCTGCAGCAGTATTTGAAATTCCGAAACAGATTAGGAGTGCCTGAGTTTAATGGGTTAGTTCTCTCCTCTGGTTTTTCCACTTTGTTATTTACTTTGCTTTTCTGTACAGTTAGAACTTGAAAAAAATGGTAGCTTTCCATTAAAACTATGTTTTCTCTGATGAATAACTTATGTATAAGTTTGTTGTTGTTGTTAGGTGCCTTCAACTCATAGCAGTGCTATGTACAGCATGTGAAACAGTATCATTGTGCCTCTCTGTTATCCATAGGGTTTTCAATGGCTGATTGTCTTTTGGGAATGGGTTGCTGCATCATTCTCCCAAGCCTATAACACCCAGTGTTCTCAGGTGGTCTCCCACCCAAGTACTAACCAGTCCTGACCCTTCTTAGCTTCTGAGACCTGACACCACAGTGGTTCAGCAGCAGGCTAAGTATGTTGTTGTTGTTAGGTGCCGTCGAGTCGGTATCCGACTCATAGCGACCCTCCGTACAACAAGGGAAACACTATTGTCAGTGCTTCTCTGCTGTTCTTAGGGTTTTCAATGGCAGATTGATTTTTGGGAGGGGGTTGCCAGGTCCTTCTCCCAAGGCTAAGTATAAGTAGTATTATTTAACATCTATTAGGCATCAAAATTTTGTGAGGAAAGTACAAGCCCTTTGTACTCCTAAAAAGGAATACCAAGGACTACTGTACACAGTGTCTGCTCTTTGCTCTGAGGTTTCTTAAAGAAATAAAGAAAGTTTATAGCATTGGATAATGCTTCATCTTCATTTTATAGTTGAGGAAAATCAAGTTCTGGGGTTCTGGCTACTTTAAATTTACTAACTTTTAGCAGTGTCATTAAATGGTGAGTATCACTTGGAGACCTCCTCCGGGCTCCTTTATAACAGCAGGTTACCTGTTTATTTACTTTTGGAGTAACTCTGTCTCTAGTTCTAGTCCTCAGCAGACAGGGCAAAAGGATCCTCTATCTCCCATTGCTGCTATTTTAGTAATTTTATTCCTACTTCCCCTCTTTTTCTTTCTTTCTTTTTTTTTTCCTAAGTAAGGTCAGAAACCTTATTCCTTTTGCCTAGACACCTGATTGTCTGAGTTGTAACCTCTGCTGATTAGGCGATGGCATCAGAGTTTGGAATCTGTTACTTGGATATATGGTGCCCAAATTTCTGATGGGCATGACCTGTCTTTCTTTGCACCAGATACTATCATACTACCCCCTGGCATCTCACCTGGCAACTAGAGCAGCAGTTTTCTGTAGTACAGAATTCTCCCACATTACTGTTTTTTTCCTTCGTTTGATTTCAGATTGCAGGTGGCATGCTAGGTGGAGCTTTATTGAATGTTTGCTCCTTTCTCTGAATCCAAAGTCTGGGGCCCTTATCAATATGAAAACTTTCTTATCTCTAAGAAACAGTATGCACTAGAAGGGTGTTCAGAGCTGCATCCCTTCTTATTGGTTGTGCCAACTTTTCTATTCATCTGGGAACCTCTTCTAATTGGCCTCATTGATTGGGCTGTACTGATTGATTGATTAGTGCCCATGTAGTTTAGTTCTTAGAACATTTTAATGTCTCCTCTGCTTCCTAGCAACCATTAATTGAACACATGGAACTGAGTATATGCTAAATGCTTTGGATATCTGATCTCTTTTAATCCTCATGGTAATCTCATCATAAGTTATAATCAGACATATTTTTGCAGAAGAGGAACTCAGGCTCATAGAAATTACCTAAATATTTCAAAGGACACAGGCCATGTGCCTGAGTCAAGATTCAGACCCAGATCGTGGTGACTTTGTGCCTCACTATGACACTATGGGGCTGGGATTTAGCTCAGTTGGTAGAGTGCCACTCTGCAGTCTCTGAGGTCTGGAGTTCGATTCCCAGCACTACCAAAATGGGAGAAAGATGTGGCAATCTACTCCCAAGGCAATCCTGAAACAATCAGCCATTGAAAACCCTATAAGGGTCGCTATGAGTTGGACACAACTTGATGTCACCTAATAACAACAACAATGACACTATGCTGCTATTTATCCAAGACCCCCACATTATGTATGGAGTCTGGTCTGCTTATCTTACTTGGAATCAGAACTTCTCTGGTAGTTTGCAAGGTGTTTACATGTCCTTACTTGCTGATGAGGCAGGTAGCCATTTACCTATTCTGAGCAATGAAATCACCCAAACCTCACTGACCAAGTAGGCTTCCAAGTCTTTCCTAGCCTCTCAGTCTAACTCACCTCTGTCTTGCTCCTCAGCTATCTAATTCTTGCTTAGGTGAGGCAGAAACTGCATATGTCACTGTCTAGACTTATGCCTAGATTTGAACATCGTTATTCTCCTGTTGCTACATTCTAAAACCACCAAAGGATTAAAGGGAAGGTTACTTTTGGTTTGTTTTTCATTCTGAACACCTTTTAAAGTTCCTATCTGCAAACAGACCAATAAAACAAACATTTGAAAAATGCCTTTGGGTAAACCTGGGGTCTAGGTTTAGGGAGAGTAGGACTCTAAATAATAATGCATTTAATGGTAACTAGCATTTATTGAACAGGAGAAGGATTTGACAATCTAATCCCAAAATAATCTGGAAACAAAGGGCCATTGAAAACCGTATGAGGGTGGCTATGAATTAGACCTGACTCAACGGCACCCAACAACAACAATATTTATTGATTAATTAAATTATTCCTGATTCTATTCTAAAAACTTTATGTGTATCCTCTTATTTAATTCTCCAACAATTCTATGTATTTGGGACTATTATCTTTATTTTACAGGTGAGGAAACCTAGTCCCAGAGCAGTTAAATGATACGTCTTAGATCAGGTTATATATTGTGAATGGAAGAGTAAGGATTTGAAAACAGGTCATCTGATTCAATAATACAGTTCTTGATCAAATCTAAATAATTGTAACATTTTCTTTAAACAAATATTGTTTTTAAAGCAAAAATATTGTCGTCTTGAGAAAATATAGTCATTTTCTAAGAAGGCTGACATTTCTAAAAATATTTTTAGAACTAACTTTTGATCAAATTATTATTATTATTATTAATTACTTTTTGTGGAACTTGGAGATTGAACCAGGGCCTCCAACATACTTTGCAAGTACACTACCACTGAGCTGCACCTCTAACCCATTTTTTATTTTAATTTTTATTTTGAGTCAGGGCCTTGCTAAATTATGGAGGCTGCCTCTGGCCTCAAACTTGTGATCCTGCTCCCTCCCCCTCCTGAACCCCTGGGATTATAGGTGTGTGATGCTATGCCCAGTTATCAAATTATAAACATAGAAGACTAGACTTGTTTGAGTCATTACTTGGGTTTGATTAAAAAGCACCATTAATTTGTTGTTGTTAGGTACCAACAAGTCAGGACCGACTCATAGCAACCCTATGTACAAAAGAACAAAACACTGCCTGACACTGTGCCATGCTTGGCACTATTGTTAGTGCTTCTCTGCTATTCATTGGATTTTCAGTGGTGGATTGTTTCAGGAGTGGGCTGCCAGATCCTTCTCCCTATCTTGCAGCAACTAGTATTCCCAGGTGGTCTCTTATCCAAGAATTAACCAGACCGACCATGCTTAGCTTCTGAGATCAGGCAGGATCAGATACCAGGGGACTATGGCTGCAGACTCATTAATTTAGAATAAGGATAATTTCTTATATCATGAAATTGATGAATATTGTCCCCTCATGGAAATGTACAAGAAAATGTAATTCCCAAAAGAAGAAATATAAATGAAAAATAAACCAAATAAAAATTAAACCAAATATGGTCAAAAGCATGCAAATTAAAATAATAAGAAAATGATTTTCATTTGTCAGGTTGACAAAAATTTTCAAAGATTGATGATATCCAAGAATGGCAATATCTAGCATTGGCAAGAAATGCTTTTATGAATTATTGGTAGCAATACAACTTAGTATATGTATTTATGGAAACTAGTTTAGCACTATATGTCAGATATTAGCTGGACATATCCTTGTCCCAGATAGTACAATTTGAAGGAGTTTATTCTAAGAAAAAATTCTTATTGTCAGACAATTTCTTATTCTAAGAAGTTTTCCAAAGAAGAAAGAAATAAGGACAGGTGAAAAAATATCTACCAACCAGGATATGTTGTTCATAGTTGAAAATGTGAAAATATACTAAATGGTTAGTAATATTTTTTAAATAAGTCTATGAAATGAAAAATTATGGCTATTAAAATTTTCATGTTCCACATTTATTATATTTAGAAAGATATCCACAATATAATGTTGATTTTTAAAAAGCAATTAATAATATGATAATCACAGGAGAATCTCACCTTATCTCATTTTATTTACTTCTGCATTTCTCTCCATATCTATCTCTCTTTACGAACATACACCCATATAAGTTCTGGAAAATGAATTCACTCACCAGGGTATGAAGACTTATTTTCTTTGTGTATTAGAATGCCATGTGATTGTTATTATCTTTTATGTATTTTTACATTGTTAAATCTCTATTTTACAAGAAGTACTCTCTTTATAATTAGGAAAAACAATAACTTTACATTTTGGAAAATAATTTCTGTGGCCTAGCTGGATCACTCACAGCCTTTACTGAACACAGGTTGTAATAATTCCAGACTGTTTTAAAGAAATTAAATATATGAACATATGAAGTCAATTTGCCACATCTGAAGACATTTTTGTTATATGAAAAGAGAATTTACACAATTGTTTTATAACATTATGGAAAGAAAAGTCTCTAAATGGCAAAGTCACTTCAGTGCTCAATATTTTATCTGAAGGTGTAATTCTGGCCTGTTTGTTAACAAAATCATCTTACCACTTTTATTATTGTACCTCATTTGTTCTGTTTATTTACATCAGCTTTCATAAAAAATTTGAGAGCTGAGCCCTAAAGAAATTCTCTCACCTGGTGGATGAACAAGCAGTAATTTCTTTAGCTTTGGCATGCATTAGTAAATGAATGCATATTTTTACTTGCTTGACCAAGCTCAGGAATTTGCAAGTCTGCTAACATTGCATTATGTGGATGGTGCCCAGAATAATACAATGTGCCCTGTTGCAAAAGCTGAAGATGCGCTTGTGGAATTTATTTTATTCCGATTTATGAGGACTGCTGCACACAAATAGATTATTGTAGTGTGTGATTAATGGGACACCACACGGCTATGTGGACTTCATAAATCATTTGATGCAATGTCTGAGTGAATTTTACTTGCAAAATCAGTTTCAATCAGCCTGGTTTGAAAACTAGGTAAAGCAGAAGGAGGTGTCCAGTTGTGGGAGATATTGAGGCGGTGTAGCCATCAGCACTGCGTCCAGCTTTCTGTCTCTAGTTATCAGCACTGTGGAACAGACAATAAGCAGCATGTTAATTAAATCTGCAGATGGAATTGGAAATGTCACAAATGTGGAGAAGGCAAATGGGAAATGATACAAGTTGACCTGAAGTGATAAGTGTGTGTGTGTTGGGGGGTGGAATAAAGACCAAAAATGTGACAGACCTGACCATGTGCATAGGTGCATACACACATAAAAGTGCAAATGATTCAAGAAGCCAGTTAATATCATAACTCTATTAAGATCCCCAGTATCATAGAAAAACAGTGAATAGTGGCAATAGTGGCAAAAACAGTGGCAATAGTGAATATTAAAAAATGACTGCAAGATTTTATACTAAGATTAATGTTTAGCATTTTTTAAATTTTTAAAATAATGATTTTATTACTTTTTGACACATGTTGTTGCTGTTGTTAGGTGCTGTCGAGTTGAGTCTGACTCATAGTGACCATCATAGGGTTTTTAATGGCTGACTGTTTTGACACATAGGTGATAAATATTCATCACAGAAGAATCAGGAGCCATAGATCAGCAGTAGAAAATATTCTCTATAATCTTACTGGTCAGTGGCGTATAGAATCATACATATATAAATAAAAATGAGAAAATAAAGTCATATTGTATATTCAATTTGGTATCCAGTTCTATCCATGAAACAATACTTCTTAGAAGGTTCTTGAGAAACTTGCTTAGTATCCACCTTTTTTCTGGCTCATTGAATTTGTTTCCCTCAATCTTGGTAATTAGGACTGAGAAAATGACAAAGGGATAATATTTATAAAGGCTAAAGCTGGAGAGAGAAAAAAAAGCACAAAAGGAATTAAAAAAAAATCTTCTATCTACTTCTCAGAAATTCCTCACATCACCAACCATCTACTCATTTCTCTTAGGCTTAACAGGTCAGCCTTCTGCCAAGGGAGCAGTCACAGAACACGTCAGTCATTCTTGACCTGGTCGGGAAGGTGACCCCGGGTCCTGAGTATTACTGGCAATTCAGCAGAATGCTTATGATGAACTGAGGAATACTACCATTTCCACGAATGATTTAAAAGGAGGAGGAAATTTTCTACATTAAAGATTATTCACCATGGCCAAGGAAGGTAATAATTGAAGACAAATGGCCTTCACAGGGAAGGGATAGGAGAGGAGGGAATAAAGAGGAAGAAGGAAAAAGGGATGGAGGAAAAGAAGGAAGGTAGGAAGAAAGGAAGAAAACTTTTTCACTTTCTCCTCATGTATTTACTTTAAAAATGTGAGGGAATGGTGTTGTACTGATATTTTATATATGATACTTCTTCCATTCTCCCTTTCCTTCTTCCTTCCTACGTTTCTTCCTTTCTTTCTTACCTTCCTTCGTTCCTTCTTTCCTTCCTTCCATCCATCCTACCTTTTCCAATATTTATTAACTACTTTGTTGTCAAGAATAGTTTCTCAAGGAACAACTCGGGCAAAGTCTCTACTTTTATACAGCTTAGCTGAAATGATAGGAGCACTAATCAGCAAGAAAAAAATCTTATTGATAATAAATGCTTTATACAGAATTAAAATGGATGTTGTGATATTCATCCCAGAAAGACTGAGTGGCTACTTTAGAAGGGATCCTTAAAGTGGATTTGTTTGAAAAGATAACCTTTTTTTTTTTTTTTTTTCTTTGCAGTACTAGAGGATTGAACCGAGACCTCACACATACTGGGCAAGTGCTTTACCACTGAGCTGCACCCCCAGGCTCTTTTTTATTCTTTATTTTGATACAGGATGCCACTGAGTTGCATAGGCTGCCTCTGGCCTTAAACCTGTGATCTTCCTGTCTTGGCCTGTCTGGTAGCTGTAGGAGCCCTGCTTGTTAAATTCAGTCTCTCTCTCTCACTCTCTCTCTCTCTTTCTCTCTCTCTCTCTCTCTCTCTCTCTCTCTCTCTCTCTCTCTCTCTCTCAGAGTCTTATTATATAGTCTGGGCTGGCCTTGAACTGGTGATTTTCCTATCTCAGTCTCCCATATATTGGGATTACAGGCATGTGCCACCATGCCCAGTTTGACTAGGTAATCTTTAAGCTGAAATATGAATTAGTAGAAATATGAGTATTCAAATGAGTACCTGGCAGGAGTAACAGCTAGTGCCAGGCCCTACGCTGAGAACAAGCTTGGAGACATGAGGACACTGGAGAGGGGTGGGAGAAGGATGAGGAGAATATAAGGGAGTCAACTATAGTGAGGAGAGGACAAAATTAATGGAGTGGAAATTCTACTGAACACTGCTGCAAAGGAAGTTCCACAGTAGGTGAGCTATAAAGACAGAAGGACATTACCAGAACATAGAACACATGAAATTGAGATTTCAGAGGATGACAAGGTGAAGGGTATACACATGACAGTGAATGGGGCAACTGAATGGGAAAATAGATCATTGGATGCAAAGAAGTTTTAGTAGAATTATACTAGCTGACCAAATTCATTAAGAAGAAAAGTAAGCAAAATCAGCAAAAGCTGAGGAACAGTCAAGTTAAAAAATCTTGAGTTATTTTTTAATGGCCCAGTAACATAGATACTACCCTTTCAGATTGTAAGCAAGTTCTCATTTAATACTGTGTGTGTTATCTTCAGGACACCTGCAGTTTAACTGTAAATAAGAATTGGGAATAAGGGCTGAGGATGTAGCTCAGTGGTGAAGAACTTGCCTAGCATACACAAGGCCCTGGGGTGGATCCCCAGCAATGAAAAGAAAGAAATTACAAAAAACCTGGGAATGTGATCTTGAATTTAATTTCATTTCAAAAATTGAAAAGGTATGAGTTGGAAATGGTTAAAGCAGAAGTTCAACTAGGCAATACCAGGCAACAATTTGAAGGGAGAGACTATAGCCTATGGCAGTCCTTCTCAATCATTTCAGGACTTGATGCCCCTTTTAATAAGAAGTATTCTATAAGATCTTCCTTACTTTCTATACATATAATTTATAGCTGACCTACATATACATGTAATTTGAGCATTAATATAATTCTCTAAAATACAAGGAGAAATTAAAAGAGAGCAATTTATAATACTTGTTGTTGTTGTTAGGTGCCATTGATTTGGTATCCGACTCATAGCAACCCTCATAGGATTTTCAATGGCTTCCTGTTTGAGGAGTGCCTTGGGAGTGGATTGCCAGGCCCTTCTCCCATTTTATGGTGCTGGAAATTGAACTCAGGACCTCAGAGACTGCAGCGCAGCACTCTACCAACTGAGCTAAATCTGTACTTATATTTCAAGATGTGTGCCTTCAGCCATACTCTCCTGACATCCAATTTCAACAGATCTCAAAAGCTAAGCAGGGTAGAGCCTGGTTGGGAGACCACCTGGGAATACCAGGTGCTATAGGCTTGGGAGAAGGACCGGCAACCCACTCCCAAAAAACAATCAGCCGCTGAAAACCCTATGAATGGCAGAGAAGCAGTGATAATAGTGCAGACATGGCAAATTGTAGGGTAGTGTTTCATCTGTTGTACCTAAGGTCACTAGGGCTGGGATTTAGCCCAGTTGGGTAGAGCACCCCTCTACAGTCTCTAAGGTCCTGGTTTCGATTCCCAGCACTGCAAAAGTGGGAAAAGGACGTGGCAATCCACTCCCATGGCAATCCCGAAACCAACAGCCATTGAAAACCTCATAAGGGCAGCTATGAGTTGGACAGGACTCCATAGCACCTAACAACAACAATAATATAGGCCCATTATGAATCAGACCTGACTTGACAGCATCTAACAACCAACAAAACCAGTTTCAATATTTAAGTGCTTAGACACAATTGCATTAGAAGACACAGACAAGTAGACGTATATTTGCACATATGCATACCATCTCCTGTGAATTTAATAACTACACACACAGATGGATACAGGTGTATTATTTTGGTGACTTAAATTCCAGGAATAACATTGCTTTGATTGTGCAATTCTATCTATATTTCTAAAATGGCAAAGATTCACTTCACAAGGACTCTTGATAAATTTCTGAGCTTGAGAAAGAACAGTCTTCTAGTTACTTGATGGTTGCATCCTTGAAAATCTCAGTAAATAGTAAAGCTGCAAAAATCATATTTACATGCAAGACAGAATTGAGTTCTAGGATGAGATAATTATATGCATTTATTTTTTTAGTTCCCTGAAAAATCCAACAAGACATTAAAGAATGATGCAGGCCACTGGCAATTCTTTGTTTAAGAATTAGCCCACAAAGTGTGGGAGGCATATCCTCCTTAGGCCCTGCCTACTGAGGAGCACCACTTGCCTACAATTATTGATTGAAGACACAAAAAATTGCTCCATAAATTTTGAAAAACTGATGTATGAGTTCCCCCCAGAGAGTCTGTCTGACTGGTTTAATGTGAAGCCTCAGTTAGATCACTGATGTGTGGAAGCCCAATCAAGGGCCAGGAGAGAACTCTCTACGATGAAGGCTAGGCACCTCATTGTACACCAGTGCCACCAAGAATGGTTCTGCAAGTTGTGCTCTGGATAACCAGGGAGAGCACTAGTTTCTATAAAATAGAAACTGTCTAATCTTGCTGGCTCCAAGTGAAATTATGGGTTAAGATATCATATCCACATTTTAGGCAACATAATTTAGTAATTTAATTTAGTAGTATTTTAAAGTATTGGGAATGTATCCCTCTTCATAGATGCCTGTGAGATGTATTGCATATGTTAAAATTAAGCTTTATAGCATTTTTAAAAATCCCACATAACCACAAATTCACAACCTGCATATGATCTCTTGTCTTTTTCCTAAGAAACCCTATTTAATCAGAAGTTGGAATAAAACAAACCTTTTGGTACTCTAAATAAGCAAGAAACTTCCTGAATTAGACTCTAGAAATTTCTGATACTCTTAGAAAAATAATAGGTATGCTGCTATAATCATAGATATGAAAATACTATAAGGAGAAATTGGAATTATTTTCTATTACAAAGCAATTATTTTCTTTACAAAATGGATCTCTGATTTCTAAAGGAGTTTGTCTCATGTGCCTTTATAAAGCAAGCTTCCTTAAAATGATAAAGTGACTTGATCTGCAACAATATCTTTCTTGGGGCATACTTCTTAGGAATGTGAATATTCATTGGAGAGCATTTATTGAGTTTCTACAACATGCCCTTCACGGTGCTACGCTCCAGGCATTTCGGTTAAGACAAGACACTGTCTCTGCTCATAAACAGAAGATGTCTCTGCTCATAAACAGTTCAAGCACAATATTACAAGTAGTGAAGTAGGAGTCATGAACAAAATACCCAGAGGGCAGTGCACATAATAGCCTAGAGGATGTGGCACGGGTCTTCCCAAAATGATGGCCATTGAGTTGGTCTTCAAAGACTAGGAAACATTTGCCTGCTGGATATGTGTGGAGAGGAAAACTCCAGGAAGAAGAATTAGCAGGTACAAAGGCACTGGAGCCTGACAAGCGAACTGTCAGGTGAGTGAGCCTGACAAGTGAATTGGCAGAAGTGTAATACGTGGTGAGGGTGAGAGGAGCAGCAGCAAGGAAGTTCAGGATACAAATCAGTCACAGCTTGTGGAGGGCTTTGGATATCATGCTAAAGATTTTGGACTTAATCTTGCAGAAAACTAGAACTCTATGGGAAGTTTCAGGTAGAAGATAATATGAATGTTGTTCCTTAGAAAAATAACTGGCATATGTGTGAAGACAGGCACCAAGGGGAAAGAAAGACAGCACCGAGGACAGTTGTGAGACCCCTGTGTTAATGGGCACCATGCCCTAGTGGCTTTCCTGTATAGATTTCACCATCTGCCATCAGGTCAGGGTAGCTGTAGGTAGGAAGGTGCATTGGAAATGAAGCACGCAGGTGGCTATCACAAGCAGACAGATCAGAGACTGAGCCCAGGAAAGTGAGTAAATAGGAATCTGCAGATATGGAGCCTGGTCTAGAGTAGCCAATAGAGGCTAGAATCAGGAACCTAACGTGGGAGATAAAATGTGACAGGGGCAAGAAATAATGGAGTGGACATGTAGGTCACAGGATGTAGGGAAAAGGTGGACAGGCTTTAGGCAAGAGGTCAGAGTATTAAGAATGGCATCAGATAACAAACAGGCTAGGACTTCTCCAATTTTACTTAGTATCAGAATCACCAGGAGGGCTTTTTTTTTTTTTTTGAAAAATTTAAGAAATTTTATTTGTAATCAATTTCAAACTTACATAAAAATTGCAAGATAATGATAGTGCAAAAAACACTCATATTCCGTAAATTAAAATTATCCGGTTTCACTTATTGATACCATTTTACTGAATTTACTTCATTATGAGTGCTTTCTGTGAGTACATGTGTGTCTTACACGTGTAATACTTTTTGTGTTTTTTGAGCCATTTGAAAGTTGCTTGCCGGGCATGGTGGCGCACACCTGCAATTCCACACTCAGAAGGCTGAGGCAAGAGGATTGCCCACACATTCAAGGCACCAGGAGGGCTTTTTAAAATCCAGCCACCAAGATTCTGATTTAGTTCAAGGTCTAGAAGAGGGTCTAATAGTTGCCATTTCTGAAAGTAGCCAAGTGATGCGAAACTGCTGGAACTGCTGGTCCACAGACTAAATTTAGAGTAACAAGATTCTAAAGGCATTTCTGGCCCTAGAATAACCTGAATTGGTGAAAGGGTTTAAAGGCATTTGAAACTCCTGGTGTAGACCTTCAGTTACCAGACTGGAGAGAAGTCTGGATGGCTAGAAGAAGGCCAGTGTTTGACAGATCAAACACAGACTAAGAGGCAGCCCAGGAAAGTAGGCAGCTGTCCATTAAGACCAACTGAGACTTGATTTAATTTTTTTCTCCTTTTTCTATGCAGGCTGTAGCTACAAAATGGGACAATGGTTGTGTGAGGAAATATGGGAAAAAGGGGCAGACCTGAGCAAGCATAGCGCACAGAAGCTCTCTCTTCTGAAACTGGATCTGTCAGGCTGGAAGATGGAGTTCTGCCCCTCCAATCCTTCACTGCTCAGGCAGCCATGCCAGGATCATTCCCGGCTCTCTGAACCCAGCCTCCTCATTATGAAGCTCACCTAATTTTCTGAGGCCCTCTTAAAATGAGACTGAAGGATTTTTGTTGCACTACTGAAAAGAAAATATATAAGTGCAGATAATCAAATTCTTCAATTGATTAAATTACCGTACATCTTTTAACGTGACAGACCGAAGAGACTTCCAGGAGCTAGGCTACATTTTCTGGAGACCTGCCAGTAATCATACAGTATGAATGCATATACAAGAAAGATGTTAATGTTCGAGAAATTTTCCTATTCCTTTTCCTTTTTTGACTTAAGCTGTGAAAGTAACAGTCACACTGAAGCCATAACCAGTACAACTGGAGCAACAGATGGCAATTTGCTTAAATTGCAAGATGGATTTGAAATTGGAATTGATTTAAATACTGATGCCTGCAGTAGATGAAAAGGAGGTGATTCATTTTCTGAGATCCTTCAAATACGGAAATTGTTAATCAGTGAGTCTGCTAGTTTATCATTAGGTATTAGCATGTACAAACACCAAATTCCTCTAACATTATTACCTATGAGACACAAATTCCTTTAGTTGCATAAGTAAACAAACACTCCATTTCCACATCAATGAATAAACATAGAAAGTAATCAGGGCAACAGAGTAACTTGAACAGTATGGGGTATGTTCTAGGTACTTGATATGTTTTGAATGAATGAATGGGTATCAAAGCAGAAGGTGGAGGTAACCAGAGTCTGGCAACAGACCAGGGCAATAAAAATGAACAAATGGCTCACTCTTTGCATATAGTTGCAAATTTGGAAAGCAGGAGATGTAGAAAGGCAGGAGAGGTGGAGAAAGAAGAATAATGGGGAATGGTAAAGACTGGATGATGGGTCAGGAGGGGCCTGAGAGTCCTGGAAGGACTAAAGAGAACCGAATGACTGAACTGATGAAAAACACTCCAGCAAAGTAGCTCTTCAGACGAGGAAAGGAATAAAATCAGCGTCGACATAAACAAGCTCTTGGTTCTAATTATTTGGCAAGCAAATCTGCAAATCTCAAAGAAGTTGAGTGGGCGAGGCTGGATCTGTGGTTTTGGAGTCTATTCAAGCCATCGTGAAGGCTCTTAGGAAACAAGTGTTGGAAGGCTTGAAGTGTTGAGGATAGATACCAATTTATTCAACAAGGGTTTATTGATCTACCAGGTACAAATATTTCATTTGATACAAAGGCAAACAATGGGTAATTTGTGTCCTCAATCTTTCATACAGTCTATATGGAGAGAATGTATGTGTTCAGGAATAATTATATAATTGGGCAAGCTTTGATAAATATCCAGAAATACCAGAATGATTTGGAATATTCGTTCACTCATTCATCTAAAAAAATTTGCAATTCATAAAGTTGTGCAACCATTACCACTATGTCTTTCCACAACAGTTTCATCACTCTAAAAGAAATGGTATAACTATTAGAAGTTGCTTTCCATGCCCTGCTCCTGCTAGCCTCCAAAAACAACTAGTAATCTATTTCCTACTTCTATCACCTTCCATATTCTCTATTGATTTCCAAAAATAAACTGACATAAAAGTAGAATTTACTTATGGACTTTCAAATTGATTCCATGGATGTTTATGTATACCCTTATACCAGTATCATGCTCTTGATTTCTATAGTTTTTTTAGTATGTTTTGAAATCAGGAAACTTTAGCCCTCTGGGAAATTTCAGCCCTCTAACTATGTCCTTCTTGTTGAGATTCTTTAGCTGTTATGGGTCTCTTGAATTTCCATATAAATTTCAGGATCAGCTTGTCAATTTCTGGAAAAAGAGGCAGCTGGGATTTTGGTAGGGATTCCATTTAATCTGTAGATCATTTAGGGGAGTATTGCCACTGTAACAATGTTAAGTTTTCTAATCCATGATCATGGATGCCTTTCCACTGATGTAGTCTTAAATGTCTTCCAATAATATTTTATGATTTTCAGAATACATGTTTTATATTAATTTTATTAAATTTATTCCTAGGTATTTTATTATTTTTGATACTATTATAAATGGAATGATTTTCTTAATTTCATTTTCAAATTATTCATTACTAATGTCTGTCAGTTTGTCATGCTGTGGGGGCTTGAGTGTTGCTGCGATGCTGAAAGTTATGCCACCAGTATTTCAGATACCAGCAGGGCCACCCATGGTGAATTGGTTTCAGTTGAGCTTCCAGACTAAGACAGACTAGGGAGAGGAATCCGGCAGCCCACCCCTGAAACAAGTAGCCGTTGAAAACTCTATGAATAGCAGAGAAACACTGTCAAGTATAGTGCTAGAAAATGAGCCCCCAGGTTGAAGGCATTCAAAAGACAACTAAGGAAGAGTTGCCTCCTCAAAGTAGAATCAGTCTTATTGATGGGCATGGAGTAGAGCCCCTGGGACCTCCTTTTGCTAATGTGGCATGACTCAAAATGAGAAGAAACACAGTGACTGCCACAATGAGCTTGAGCTCATAAAAAAGATTGTGTGTATGACAGTGTTAGGTAGTGCTATTATAAATAGGGTTACTGTGAGTCAGACTTGACTCCTCAGCTAACAACCAAAAGTTTATAAAAATGTAGTTGACTTTTGTATATTGCTCTTATATCCTGCAATCGTGCTGAATTTGTTAATTAGTTCTAATAGGTATTTTTTAAAAAATAGATTCCTTAAGGTTTTCTATGTACAAAATCATGATCTCTACAAATAGAAGTGATTTTGCTTCTCTTTCCATAGGGATGCCCATTATTTCCTTTTCTTGCCTGATTGCACTAACTAAAACCTCCAGGAGAATATTGAACAGGAGTATACATAGTAGGCATTTTTTTTTTTTTTTAGAGGAGACAATTTCAGTCTTTTTCCATGAAACACAATGTTAGCTCTGAATTTTTCAGAAAGGCTGTTCATCAGGTTGAAGAAGTTTTCTTCTATTCCTAATTCATTGAATATTTTAATTAAGGAAATGGTGATGAATTTTGTCAATTGCTTTTTCTGTGTCTGCTCAGATGATCATGTGGCTTTTGTTCTGTATTCTATTAAAATGGTATACTACATGGTTGATTTTTACATATTGAATCAACCTTATATTCCTGAGATAAATCTCATTGTGTCCTGGCATACTTTCTATATGTTGCTAGACAGGTTTGGTTTGCTAGCATTTTACTGAGGAATTTTGCATCCATGATCATAAAGGAAAGGAGTCTTCAGTTTTTCTTTCTTCCAATACCTTTGTTTTTTTTCAAATCAGGATAATACTGGCCTCATAGAATAAACTGGGAAATATTCATGCCTCTTCTAAATTTTGGAACAGTTTGTGAAGGATTGATATTCCTTCCTCCTCCTCCTCCTCTTCCTCCTCCTCCTTCTTCTTCTTTTCTTGTGTAGTACTGGGGGTTGAACCCAGGGCCTTGTGCTTGCATGCTTTGCAAGTTCTGTACCACTGAGCTGCACCTCCAGCTCCCCCCCCCCTTTTTTTTTTACTTTTTGAGACAGGGTCTCGCTAAATTACACAGACTGCCTCTGGTCTCGAACTTGCAATCCTCCTGTCTCTGCATCCTGAGACATCAGGATTATAGACGTGCACCACTGCACCCGGCGCAATATTCATTCTTCTTTATAGACTGGGTAGAATTTACTAGCAAAGTCATTTTATCCTGGGAAGAGTAAAAAAAATATTAAATTATTGATTCAATATCTTTACTTGGTGTAGGTCTATTCATACATTCTACTTCTTGGCTCAGTTTTGGTAGTTTCTGTCTTTCCTGGAATTTTTTGATGTTAGGCAGGACCTGATACAAAATGGCACCTTCCTATAAGGTGGGAGCTTTTTCTACACATTATGCCCTAGTCCTCAAAAAGCCCATCAAGAAAGCCCTCCAAAACCTAACTCAAAATCTGCCCTGGCTGGTAACCGATGACTACTTCCTTTTCCCTCTTCCAGCCTATCAGAACCCTCCATGCACCTTCATTCTACCTATCCCAATGAGACATGTCAATCACCCCTTCCCCTTCCCACCTAGAGCCCATAAAAACCTCTCCCTTTCCTTTCCTGGTTGCTGCTCTCTCCTTTGTTAGACAGAGCCCCTGGCAGCTTCTCCAAAATAAAGGTCTGTTAGAGTTTATGTGTTTTCAGCTTCTTACCCGACAGTTGACATATAATTTTTTTTGTATTCCCTTACTATCATTTTATATCTGTAAGGTTGGTGATGATTCTTTCTTTCTTTCTTTCTTTTTTTCTTTCTTTCTATCATTCTTCCTTTCATTCATTGGTTACTTAGGAGTATTTTTTTTCCACATATTTGTGAAGTTCTCAAAGTTCCTGCTGTTACTGAGTTCTAATTTTACTTCATGTGGAATATACTTTGCATTATTAGTCTTCTTTAAAATTTATTAAGGTTTATTTTATGGCCTCACATATGGTCTGTCCTATAGAAGGTTCCATGTGCACTTGAGAAGAAAATGTATTGCTGTTGTGGGAATGGAATGCTCTATAGCTATCACTTAAGTCTAGTTGGTTTATAGTGCTGTTCAAGTCTTCTGTTTTCTTAGTGATCTTCTGTTGTGATATTCTTTCCATTATTAGAAGTGAGATTTTGAGGTTTCCAAATATTATTGTTGAATTATCTTATTTTATAATGAGTTCTGTCAGTTTTTGTTTCACATATTTTGGGGCCATATAATTTGGGAATTTTTTTTTTCTTTTTGAGATAGTCTCACTATGTAGCTGACTGGTCCTAAGCTTAAGTTTTTCCTGCTTCAGTCTCCTGAGTCCTGAGAGTACAGGCATATGCCATTATGCTTGGCTTGATTTTGGAATTTTTGGGGGATAAAAAAATTCAAGAATTTTTTTGTGGATAAAAAACATCAAGAAATTTCCCCAGACATGCAGATACACAGATCACACATGTGCACTCACACCCAGTCCCACAGGCTCCTTTGAATAGTCTGTTCTGCCTTCTGTGTCTCCTCAAAAGACACTCAGAAGTCAGGCAACAGTTCAACAAGCTGCCAGCTAACCACCAAGCAACTTTCCATTTGAACTAGACAGGTTGGAGCAGAGAATCAGTGAGGTGGGTGGACTGGAAGACAGAATTATATTCTTTGTGTTATGTGGAAAATTATATGGCAGCATCCATGGATAAGAAAGGAAAGTATTATCTCAATGGTCCAGAAAGCTAGAAGGCTGTTTAAGCTTGTACGTTTTCTAGGCTATTTTGGGACCCTGGATATGATATTCCTAAAGAGGATAACCTTCTAGGACCTGACATCTTTTAGGCACTCCAGGATTTCTTACCTGTCAATGAAAGATTAATATTATGTGTATACACAGATATGTTTATGGATATTCATAGATACCTACTATACATCTATTTATTCTCCATGATTTTATCTCTAGAGAGTAGAGATGTATTCCAACCTTTTCTGGCAAAACAATTACAGAAATACCAACATTTTTCTTATATTGATATATTGATAGATTCAAAAAGTAGTCATACATCTACCAAAAGTTTTCCATAAGTATTGTTATCCTCAGTTCAACTTTTGGTAAAATTGAGTGACTTTGAGTTCAAATTACTCATCTTTGATGTGAAAAGCACCAGAGACACCTTTATATATATTTTTTGAGAGAGGAAGTGAATACTCTTCCATTCAGCAGAGCTGGGGAAAGGGCTTATCCATCTGTGAAGAAAGCTGAAGAATCAGAGGTACACAATAAATGATACTCAGATAAATGATCACTCTTCCCTTGGTAACTTCCCTAGAACCCTGCACAAAAAGGTAAAGCAAGGTGATACCTCTCAACTTGGCCAAAACTATCCTCAAGAAGTTTTGGACTCACTCCAGTTCATTGAGAATAATATTTAATACCCTCAAACTTTGGTACCCAATCACGGGCACAATACTATGAGGTAAGAAGTATTTTATAAGAAATATAGCTAAATGTTGATGTGAGACACAAAATAATAGATAATAATAATAAAATATAGACCATTATTACCTTGGGCAATCTAAGAATTACCTAACAAAATGTCTACCTAATTATTTGAATGAATTAATTATCTTGCTCTCTAGGTTTTTACCTTTTAGCCAGTGAATTTTTGTGCTGTGGACCTCTTTCAGAAAAAATGCACTGAGCTTCTAACTGTTTGGTTATAACTTTTTGATGGAGAAAGTAGTACAATACAATAGAATGAAGAATCTACATATGTAAGGATGTTTATTATTTTATTTTATTTTTTTGAGCATAGGGAGTCCATATGTGCAGATCATTAAAAATCAAAAAGCAAAAACGCCAAACCAACCACTTTATTAAGATATTTATTAAGAGGAATTTCAGACTTGTCCCTATTTTACCCCATTTGAAATTATTTTGTCAAAAAAGGTCTTTTAAGTAACATTTTAAACATTTTGATAGCAATTGCACATCTTAACCGTATGGTAAGATGCAGATTTGGTATTCATTTTAAAAATGGGAAATCTTTATTGAGCTAATTCAGCGTAGGGCATAATTGACTGGTCATAAAGTCAAAAGTGCCCTAGAGGCCAAAACTGAGTGTTGTAATTTCAACAGATTTTACTTTAACATGACAAAAAACCATAAAACCATAGAGATCAGAGAAAGAAATGTGTCTAAAGTTTGCTTGCTCTTTGGGTTGAACAGGTTTGATGTCTATCAAGAAAGAAATTAATGTGTTTTTGATTGAACAACCAATAAGGTAATGAGTTGGGAGAGATGTATTCTAAGTCCAACCAGATTGAGTTACGCTTGTAGAGATGACAGGTAAAACACATTTGCAAATCATCAGGGCCTACGATTCAATTTTGGGGTAGGAAATATTCTCTGAATCCTGTTTGGCATGAGCTTCTAAAGTCAACTATAAAGTATAATGAAGTGGTACCTGTTCTCAGGTAAAGCATGGGCTGGAACCTATGAAATTTGGTGCCAGTTAACCTTTAGTTTATAAAGCAGGGAAAACTAATTCTTCTAGGTTTCCACTAGAATGTGAACTACTTTAAATTCTCCTACCAATTTTTTTCTCCAGTTATTATTTTCCTGGATCTACTCTCATTCTGTTTTGGTGGTCAAACTCAGTCATATTTATTATATCCTATTTTTGTGATCCTCAAAATGGAATTTATAGGAAGATTTAAATTTGGTACATTCTAGAGGGTCACTCCCCACCATTTTAATTTTGCATGTTACCCAAGAAGTTATCTTTGTCTACTTAAGCCTTAAGAAGGCAAATCTATAATTTTCTGTATTTCACTTCAGAACACAATCTGTTGATAGGAGGAAGTACAAACACTTCTCTTAAGGCACCATGGAGGAATTTTAAGTGGTTTGTAGATAGGACTAGATTACAAGATAGGCTAAAATTTTCTCAGTTTCCCCCTTAACTTCCTCAGCCCAATGAGGATAGAGATGAGCAGCTGGGCAGGTCTACCCTAGGGAAATGTTAAAGGGAGAGTAAAGATTTGTGGGAATGAACTCTGACATGAATCCAGAAGAATCTATTTACAAAAACTACTTGTTCTTTGAAGTCTATTGATCTGGATACTGTGATTTTGTTTATGCTGTGTCTTTCAGATTCTATATTTGGACAGAATCAATCCTCTTATGCATCAGAACCATTGTTCCTTTCCACTCTGTGACTTTTATGGGCTGCTCAAATATTAAATATTAATTTTCTGTATGATTTAACAATTAGTGGATATGTGGCAGAAATTTGTAGTATTGAAATCAGGACCAATTAACAACTTGGTTTATTGATAGTTTAGGAATATGTTGGAAGAAAAAAGGGTCCTTTACAGATGCTCAGCCACACACAAGAACACGTTCTTCAAAAGGAGCTCTTGAGACCACTAGGTGTCACTCTGCACAGATCCCTCTGTTCAAGTGTAGATGCAAAGGCAAAGAACTCAGTTCCTTTGTAAAGCTCTTCCCCTTCACTGTGTGAAACAGAGAAAATATACCACACACAAACACGATGAGTGTGTCTCCCTTTTCATTAGAGAAAGTCTTTATCTTATACTTGTGTCTGAATGAAAATCATCCTGGGTTCCTGCCTCTCAAGTTTACCTTCCTTTTACTTGATTTCCCAGCTCAGGAAAAGCTGTTTCTTGATGAAGAAACACAGATTTTATGAACTTTGGGGATGAGGTCTTTCTGTGGAAGTCACACCCTGTGGGGTCTAGCATCTTAGATTCTTGAGATCCTCTGGCCAAAGCAAAATTTAAGAGAGAAGTAACTTCATGATATGATTTGAAACTGTGACGTCAAACATTTCTCCTGCTTCAAATATCCACTTCATTAGAGAGTCTTTCCTACCAGCAATGAAGGTTGTATAATTAAATCTTACCCTTGGGTTAGGTACAGTATGTAAGTAAACACATTTCTTATTTATTTAGATATATATGTTACATGATGCTGCTGACTAAACATTATTGTGAAATTGAGTTATGTAAATGTATTAAGATAAAGTTATATTGTCTACAGCCATACCACCCTGGCATCTGATCTTGTCAAATCTGGAAAGCTAAGCAGGGTTGGGCCTGATTAGTACTTGGATGGGAGACTGCCTGGGAATACCGGCTTGGGAGAAGGACCTGGCAACCCTCTATTGAAATAATCAGCGATTGAAAACCCTGTGAATAGCAGAGAAGCACTGACAATAGTCCCAGTCATGTCACAGTGTTGAGTAGTGTTTTGTCTGTTGTACATAGGGTCACTGTGAGTTGGACCGAACTTGATGGCACCTGACAACAATAAAGTTATATTATCAATATGGCTCCTTGAAAGACAGTATAGATTTAAGAGGATATGCTTCATTTAATAAAGAAGAGAGAAAGAGAGATAGTTCTTGGTTAAGACAATCAAACTGGACAGGATCAGGCCACAAGGAATGTAGAGAGGCCTAGTCTATTAGGGAGCAAAGAGGCCTATCCTGGTTTCAAAGTTACCTCTATGTATTTATTACCTTCCAGAGGCACTCCTTTTCTTCTCTTCTAATTCAGAAAATCCACAATAGTACTTATTTGGGAAGTAGTATATGCAATAATTCATAATGTGCACAAGAAGGGAAGAGAGATATGTGAAGTGTCTATCATACTCTGGGCACTGTATTCTGCACATTTTAAAACATGAATTCACTTAAATTCTCACTCCGTAATTGATAAGGAAAATGAAATACTTGAGTAACTAAACTCATAACTGGAATGAAGCAGAGCCAAGGTTAGAACAGATTAGCATCTTTATTTGACTTTAAATTTATAAACCATTTGGATTATCCTACACTAGAACTCAATGATACATATATGATAAATATGTAATACATATATTTATTGAAGCATTTTTAACTGAGAAAAGTGCACACAATCTCAGAGTCCATGAATAGGGTAGTGGTTGAATACATTATGCAGTTATTACAAAGAATAACCTTGTTCTATAAGTATTTGGGAAGAAAATTATCCGAGATAGGTTATAAGATGAAATGGCAAGATGAAAAATATTATGTACGGCATAGGTTTCTTTTTCTTGTTCTTTTTTTGTTTTAAGAGAAAGTCTCACTATGTTGCCCAGGCTGGCCTTGAACTTGTAGACTCAAGCAACCCTCCTTGTCTCAGATTCCTGAGTAGCTAGGATTAGAGGCATGCACCACCATACCCTGCTATTGGTTTTTAAAAGAGGACAGAACATTGCCTGGTTTTGTGGCCAGATCCTAAAGTGACCCCTAGTGATTCCCACCTCCTGATATTCACATCTTAGTCTAATCTCATCCCCTTTAATGTGAATGAGACCTGCAACTTATTTCCAACCAATACATGATGACAAAGGTGGTGTGATGTCACCCTCATGATTAGATTTGATTAGGTTGTGTTATGTAAAACTATGTTAGCAAATTGGAGTTAGAGATTCTCTTTTTAGGCCTGGTGAAGTGGCTATGTTGAAGAATCCATGTGGTGAGGCACTGTGAGAAGCCTCTTAGAAATCCAGGTGGTTCCTAGAACCTGAGTTGGTCTCCAGCAAAGCATGGCCCTCAGTTGTAGAGCCACAGGCAGTGAATTCCACTAGGAACCTGAATGACCTTGGCCTTGTGTTTTTCTGCAGCAGACCCTCTACATGAGAATGCAACCTGGCTGACCCCGTGATTGCTGTCTTATGACACCTTGAGCAGAGGACCCAGATAAGCCAAGCTTGGATTTCTTTGCCATAGAAACTGTGAGATCATCAATGTGTGTGGTTTTAAGTCACTAAGACTGGTAATTTGTTACCCAACAATAAAAAGCTAATGCATCAGGCATATCTGTATATTAAAGGAAATGATTATATATAAAGAGTTTTAAATTCTTTATGATATATATGCATTACTTTTGTTTTATTATTTAAGAATATAGTTTAAAAGTTTATTGAACCTTAAGTAGACATAACTGAGTCACACTTTTCAGTTCATGATTAGGATACTATCATTGATTGTGAAATGTTCCTATTTTGTTTATTTTATTTTCCCTCTTCATCTCCTGTATCCCCTTCTCCCACCTGATAGACAACCATTTGTGTACTTATATGTGCTTAGATACATAAAATATATAGTGGAATTTATGGGTATCTGCAGCCATACTACTATGTAGTCCAATCCTGTCAGATCTTGGAAACTAAGTAGGATTGGGCATGGTTAGTCCTTTGATGGGAGACCTCCTGGGAATATCATGTGCTGTAGGCTTGGGAGAAGGACCTGGTAGCCTACTCCTGAACAAACCAGCCATCAAAAACTCTATGAAGTATCACAGAAGCACTGACAATACTGCTGGGCATGGCAGAGTGTTGGGTAATGTTTCATTCTGTTGTACATAGGGTCACTATGAGCTGGACTCAACTCAATAGCACCTAACAACAACAACAACAACAACAACAATAACAACAACAACAACAACAACAACAAATTTATGGATATGTATAGATTAAAGGGGGAGGCAGGGAAACTGACCAATTTCTATTTTATCAGGTTGCTTAAACTATCTCCATACATAAAAGAAAACACTAGAGATTTAATGCATCTATGGAGCAATAATTAGTACTTTTGTTCTTGTATGTTTGGGGAGATGAGAGAAAAGGTAGAATATAAAAGCTTAATTAAGCATTAAGGTTATGTCAGCATGACCAATATCTTCTTTGCTTTTTTTCCTATAGAGTTAAATAGTCCAGTTATTGGAAAAGAAACTTGTAACCAGAATATCTTCATCACCAAATATTATGTTTTAATTGCTAGGTGTGCCAAGTCTAAACAGATATCACCAAATCTGCCTAAGTAAATCACAGAAATTATGGGCTTTTAAAAGAAATCAAAGTCTATGCAGGTTTTCCCAGACAAGTTTTGTTTTAAAATGTATTTAAAACATAAATTTTCTTTTACCAATTTGATGGCTGATTTTAGCATAACTGTCTTATACATATCAGCAGCAAGGAGTATGTATTATAGTTAAATGACATTCCATGGTAATAGAAGGGACTGAGGTTTAGATAACTAAAACCAATGGCTACCAAAGGAAAACAAAAGGACTTTTTAAAATTTTTCTTCTCTGAAAGCCATCTAAACACACACTCGTACTTAACCAACACCAGCCTGACTTTCTCAGGATGTGGTCACTCTTAGTCATCTGGGAACAGAAAATAATGCCCAACTCTACCCTCTCCCACATCAGTGTTGCTGGTGGAGCAATAGGGGTACTAAAGGAGAAGGTTCAAGGTTGACTTTGAACATCTCCCAGGTTTAGCCTTCTTTTGTCACGTAGCTTTCCAGATTCTGCTTAAACATCTCCAAGGATTAAAAGTTCACTGTACCCCAAAATAGCCTATTCTACTGTCAGACAATAAATAGAAAATCCAACTTTGCACTATTTAAGCAGATATCTGTATCTATTTGATATCCTCCTATGAGTCCTATTTCTGACCTTTTGGGTGACAGGAAAAAAGTTAGTGCTGATTTCTAGGGATAGCATTTGAAAGACATCTGCTATTTCAATCCCAAAGGATTTCCCTTGTCAAGAAAAACATTTCAAGTTTTTACAAATCTCCTGGGTTTGTAGTTTATTCATCATCTTGGTTATTATCCTATGGATACCTCATTTCCTAATCAACCCCAAAGTGTAGCACTCTGAACCAAAGATAATACTCAATGAATACTACTAGACCCAGGAGAAATCTCCCAGAATAAAATGGGGTCAGGGATGTCGGTAAGTATAAGTTTGGGGTGTTAAATTCTTTTAGTGTATATTTTAAAATACAAGGTGGTTGCTGTAAATATACAGAGAGGATGAGATTTATTTTTAAAGGAAAAGTGATATAGGACAGAATGAAATGTTAAGCTCATAAAACAATGTCAACAACAATGACAAAACTATCTATACACAGTGGGAATAAAATCATTCAGGATGTTAATGATAATCTGAGGTTTAAGGTCACTTGAAAGAGCAGAAGCAACTTGTGAAGAGTAAAAGAAATCCATTAATCTCTGCCTGGTATCTCTTGATTGGTGCATAGAAATAGCCTCATTGTTTGCACTCTGGCAGCTCTCTCTCCATTTCCCACAGTACAACCAGAGTAATCTTTTCATACCTATACTTGAATTCTCTTATTAGCTTCCCCTTTTTCTTGGGCCAGTGACCAATGTTCTTAACATGCCTCCCTAGTTCCTGTATGGTCTGGGTCATCCTTCCAGCCTTAACCTACACCTGTTTTCCTTGCCTTCTGCAGCCACATTGCACTGACCCTTGTTCAGCTCTTAGAACACATCATGGTCCCCACACAGCTGTATATTTCTTCTCACTTTCACTTCTAGTTAACTCCCACTCATGATTGAAAATTCAGCTCACATGTCACTTTCTCAGAGAAACAATCTTTGACCATTCTGGTTTGATCCTCTTCTTAGCTACTCTCAAGCATTTTCTTCCTTCAGAGCACTTACCTCAGTTTGTAATTGTATAGTTATTAAGTTATTGTCAGATGAACAGGGGTGTGTTTAATTGCTGCTTCTGATGGAGGGAACATCTCAACAAGACTGTCCACAGATACTCTTCCCTTCCAGATCTCAAACCATTCTAACTCTATATTTCCAGGATCTCACCATTTTTTTTTTTTTTTTTTTTTTTTTTTTTTTTTTTTTGGCCGTACTGGGGGTTGAACTCAGGGCCCTGTGCCTGCATGCTTTGCAAGTGCTGGACCACTGAGCTGCGCCTCCAGCCCATTTTTTTTTTTTTTTTGACTTTTTGAGATAGGGCCTTGCTAAGTTACACAGACTGCCTCTATTCTCGAACTTGCAATCCTCTCGCCTCCGCCTCCCGAGCCCCTGGGATTACAGGCGTGTGCCATGGTGGCACTGGATCTCACCATTCTTGTGATGGGTGTGTGTTGACAAGGAAGGGGTTCTTCTCACAGGATGTTTGGAAATAGACGGATCAAACTTTTTCTTTAGAGTCTTATTAACTTTGTGCTGTCAACACGGAGGAAAGGACTCATGTTCCACTCAGATCCCTGTTCTAGCAACAGATGATGCTTCACTGGCAAGAAAGTTGGGCAGAATTTAGGTGACCAAACCCCTCTGCCCATCCACAAGCTCTCTCTTGGTCTTATCTCCTGGCTGAAGTCCTCTGATTTACTTTCATCATGATATCACTCCCTTTTTTCACCTTTCCTTTGATATTCCCTCCTAGACTGCTAATGCTGTCTTTGTGGGGTTTAGTTGTTATTGGAGTGAATGTTGGAAAAATCAGTTTAATTCATTAAAATAAAAACGTCTTAGACCTGTACCTTCACTTGAAAAACTGGAGTAAGAATTTGACTATTTTGGGATTGTTGGGCCCCACGTTCGGGTGCCAACTCTATGTGGGGCACGCACCTCCCAGTCCGGCCTGGAGGTTTGGACGGGCGGCACTGCCGCGCACACAGATACTAAACACAGTTCACTCTGGACCCTCAGGTGAGAGGCATGGACTCCTGCGGCCCTCGGGACCCCGGGACCCCGGAGGAGACGGGAGAAAGGAAAAGCCTCAGGCGCTTTTGCCTACCAGGGGCAAACACCTGTGTTGGTCATCTCAGTGGTCATGAGGAGACAGCTGTTGCTTCGTCGGTGATCAGATGGAGAGCAGGTTCTTTTCCTTGTTGAGGATTGCTACGGGAGAGCATTCTTTCCTCACCAAAGTTCTGGGGGAGAGCAGTGGGAGAGGTGTTTCCTCATCGGTGGTCCAGGCAGGAACAGGCGAAAAGGCTCAGAAAGGGGTGCCAAAAGGGGGCCTAAAAAGGCCTAAAAAGGTCAAGCTGCTGCAGCACAGCTCTTTATATAGTTCTCCCATGGAATGGCCTGAGCCAATCAACTTTCAGTCCAATTGTCCAATCAGGAAGGGTTTTGTACAAACGTGCAACCAAGTTACTTTCATTTTCCCTAGATTTCTAATTTACAAAACCAGATATTCAAAAGCCATTTTCCCAGTTTGGGAGTTTTTGCCAATTTCTTCCCAATTTTCCCTACAGGGATAACACTGCTGTGGTAGTAAGTGCCTTGTGTCTAACTGCCCAAATAGAGGGGGGCCACAAAAAAAGGACACAGTGAATGAAAATCATATTGCCCAGTATACTAAAGTATCACCCAAATACATACCCCTTTCCATCAGACTTAGAAACAGACGATGTCTGTTCTCACCCACTATTGTATCATCAACATCAAGTGCAGTGTCTGACACAGTAACCCAATAACTATTTGTTGAATCAAAGAATAAGTGAATAATTGAAAGAGGAGAAAAATAAATCAACAGAGCAATAGGCAAGAGAAATCATGACTGATTTTGAGATGAAGGAAAGCAGAACCCAGTAATCAAAGACAGAACATAGACCAGAAGATAGAGATAATAAAAGTGAAAAGACCAAGTATCTAGTAGACTAAGGAAAAAGGACCTATCTAATAAACAAAAGTCAATGGAAATAAAGAAATAGGCTTCTCTAGAATCAGAGAAGAGGCCACACTCATTTTCCAATGAAAGAGATAACTGAAAATTTAAGTTAGTTTTAGATATAAGTCAAAAATTTAATCTACAGCCCTAATAGATATCAATAATCCTTTATATTAAGAATTTTTGAATACTAGGCATGGTATAAAATACTTTATTCACATTACCATATTAAATCTTCATAATAATCCATTAGATAGTATTTTTATACCAATGTGACACATAAAGAAATTGAAACTCAAAGGGATGAAGTAACTTGCCCCAAATCACACACTAGTAAGTAGTAGGGCAAGATTTAAGTTGAGATCAGAGGGCCTTCAGAGTTGGAGCTCTTAGACACAGTGATTATCACAGTTCATAAGGTGCTTTATAGTTTTCAAACGTTGAAGGTATCTATTTGTGGAAACTATTCTATCAATCCTGAGAGCATGAAGAGCAGGCATGACCATCCTCATCGCACAAATGTGGGCCTGAAAGCTTTGAGGAATAGTGAGGCTTGCCCGAGGTCATGGAATCAGAACTAAGGTACAGGTCTGATCATTCTACTAAATAGACTTCCTCTAAAGATTAGAAGTAGAGTTAAAAAGGTGACTTAACAGCAGACAGTGGGAGGTCTAAATAGAATAAAGACAAATGGTACCTGTCTTGCAAGTTATTGATAGTTTAAAATCTGAGCCACCACTGGTCAGAGGGATAGGGTGGCAGTGAAAGATATTAAAATCTACATAACTTGATCTGATTGATTCTGATATTACTTACTTATACACCAGACCCTTAAATACAGTATCTTGTGCAAACCTGTTCTCCATGCAGGTACACTTGATTACCTCTGTAGTCATCAGGAGTCCTGAGAATGGCCCATTCATCCTCAGGAGCCAGCCTGACTCCCACATTTATAGCATGTGACACTCTCATCCTCTCACTACCAGTGCTGACAGGAACAGGATGCATAGCCAATTCAATTAATTTCTATGTGTGGCCAGAACTGAAGACCATGTGAAAGTTGAGCAAGGGTGGGAGAGGGAGAGATGTAAGTGCAGGCTTATAGACGGTGAATTGAGAAACAAACAAACAAAAATATTATTGTTGTTAGATGCTGTTGAGTCGAGTCCAACTCATTGGTGACGGTATATACAACAGAATGAAACACTCCCCAACACTATGCCGTGCCCAGCACTATGTCAGTGCCTCTGCTATTCACAGGGTTTGTAATGGCTGATTGTTTTGGGATTGCTTCAGGAGTGGATTGTCACATCCTTCTCCCATTTTGCGGTGCTGGGGATTGAACCCAGGGTCTCTGAGAGTACAGAGCAGCACTTTACCAATTGAGCTAATCCCCAGCCTGCAGAAAAAAAAGTAGTTCATAGAAAATAAAGAATGAATAATTCAGGCAAGCAGAGAAAATGAGAGACAAAGAGAACACCTCTTCTGGACTCCTGATGTAGTTCTAGTTTCAGTGTGCATCCTGAAGTATTCTAAGTAAAGTATCATTTTAGTTGAGTATTGGCTCCATTTCTGATGTTTGGAGAGTGATATGGTTGGAATATTTTTGTCTACCCCCAAATTCACATGTTGAAATCTAATCCAAAATATGATAATATTAAGAAATGGGACTTTAGGGAGATGATTAAGTTTTGAGGCATCATGGAGGGGTTGTTGTTGTTGTTAGGTGCCGTCGAGTCAGTATCTGACTCATAGTGACCCTCATAGGGTTTTCAGTGGCTGTTTCGGGATTGCCTTGGGAGTGGATTGCCATGTCCTTCTCCCATTTTTGTGGTGCTGGAAATTGAACTCAGGACCTCAGAGACTGCAGTGCAGTGCTCTATCAACTGAGCTAAATCCCAGCCCATCGATGGGATTGTTGTTGTTGTTGTTAGGTGCCGTCA